>CM056498.1:48795951-49020951 GCA_029783415.1 Anisodus acutangulus
AGTACAAGATTAAAAGAATGACAACTTCTTATTGTAATATTTATTGTTTATCCTTTCAAAGCATTTGTAATAGTTATTTACTATTATCTCCAACAATATAGTGATATATAACTATCAAATTTCAGTTGATTATATGATTTAAATAAATAAAATTGAAAATATAGAAGACATCTCTATAATAGTACAATTCATAACTTTCAAACCTTATGAATATTCTCTGATTTGGATGAATAAATCAAACCTGCAATTGGAGTTAATGCATAAATGGTTTGCGTTAACAGAAAACGTAAATTACAATCAAATTCGCAATCGCAGTTTGAAATGTGCATTCTTGAGAAAGCTCCTAACAAATCAATATCTAGTGTTAAAATTTCACATATCTTGTCAACTGTCATATATAACTGAGTTGTAACACAAAAGTTACTTCATTTTATTTTGTAACTGAAAAATCACTCAACTGTCGTCATTGTACACAAAAGACACTTAATTTTGTTTTGTAACTGAAAAATCACTCAACTTTTATCTTTGTAACGCAAAAATTACTCAACTCATTTTAATCAATTGTTGCTGACGTGACATTTTTTGAAAAAAGTTAAATCCTTATCTAACTTAAATTTGCCAATTTTTACCATTTGGTGATCCGCCCCCACTAAACAAATCCGCTATCCAAATTTTTATAACCAAACACTAATGACTGAAATTTTACTAGTAATTTTTTATTGGTAATGTGGCTGAATTCTTCTCCCTACTCAGGCTTTAAAATTTTGCCTCAAGTTCATTTGGTTACTGTGACACTACTGCTAAGCTATTTGCAAGTAATAACAGTTCTTCAAGAAAATTTATACATTCTATTCACAAAATATTACGCAAATTAACTGAGTCTAGTTGTACCATTATTCTTCTTTTCATGGTATTCATAATATAATTTCCTTGAGCAAGCAATTTGAATTTTACAAAGAATACCATAAGAAGTTGATAGTGATTGCAGGGAAAGTAAACGTCATATCGATAATAATCGTTTCAATTCACTTAGTTAATGTAGGAGCCAGGAAGTACTGATTTTGTTCAAAATTACTATATTAATCCTCTGCTCTACAAAATTTATACTACTGATCAGTTGTCAGACATCCTCATCAAGTCCTACACTAAATTTAGGGGTGTTCACGGTTTGGTTAGAAACTAATCCAAACCGCACATCGAACCAAACCGATCGAATAAATCGATAGTTGTTTGAGTTTGGTTTGGTTTGATTTCAAATATTTAAAAACCGATAATATTTGATTTGATTTTGATTTTATGAAAAACAAATTGAAGAAAAAATCAAACCAAACCGACAAATCATATACATATACATATACATATACATATACATACATACATATACATATACATACATACATATACATATACATATACATACATACATATACATATACATACATATATATACATATACATACATACATATACATATACATACATATATATACATATACATACATATATATACATATACATATATATATATATATATATATATATATATATATATATATTACTCCCTCCGTTTCAAAATGATTGCTTGATTTTGACTTGGCACAAAGTTTAACAAAGTAGAGAAGACTTTGAATCTTGTAGTCCTAAATTAAAGATGTGTGGAAAGTTGGAAGAAAGAATTGCCAAAAAAGGAAAGAGACAATCTTTTTTAAACAGGCTAAAAAGCAAAGTAAGAGTAAGATAAATATTTTAAAAAGGATGGAGTAATTTTTATAATTAAGTTTAAATATTTGTTTATTTTTTATCAAATTTTCTTTATCTCTAATTGACTAATGAACTTCACACCTTAAGCATCCATGAAATTCAATCTCATTAATTCACAGAAATATTTATGAGATTTACCTAAAAAAGATTGTGTTTCTTATATACTTTATTTACTTGATTAAAGCTTATAGATCTTAAAATATTTTCTTCATAATTCAAGAAATTATAGCTTCCACAATAAAAAAGTAATAATAACAAATTATAAGTTGGAAAATAATGAAAAAGTCTTTCTTAATCGTAGGAAAAAAAATGAAAGAGAAGTACCATTAAGTTTCTTAAAAACCGAATCAAACCGACCTAATCCGACAACAACCGAACCGATGGATATGTATTATACTTGGTTTGGTTTGGTTTATAATTAAAAAACCGACTACATTGATTTGATTTTGATTTTAACCAAAAATCGACCCAAACTGACCCATGAACACCCCTAAGTAAATTCATTAGCGAGTCAGGTTAGTAGAGCGGGTCACTAAATGATAAAAATGAGTGAGTTATATTAAATAAGAATTTAACTTTTAAAAAAATGTCACATCATCAAAAGTTGATTAAAATGAATTGGATGACTTTTATGTTACAAAGATGAAAGTTGAGTGACTTTTCAGTTACAAAATAAAATTAAGTGACTTTTTATATTACAAAGATGAAAGTTGAATGATTTTTCAATTACAAAATAAAATTAAATGACTTTTGTATTATAATGAAAATAATTCAGTGAGCTTCTGAAATCAGCTCGTATATAACTTTAACTCTTAATTAAAGTAATCAAATCACGTCTTTCAACTAGCTGAATAAAACTAAATTTGGAACTTTCCGATAAGCAACAAGGACTTATTATTTTTTGGTTCTATAAACGGGAAACATGAATGGACTTGCTGCATGTTTAGACCTCTAAAATTATACAAAGAACTTTACAATAAAAATCTTCAATTCTTTTCAAACTATTACACTTCTTTTTTTGTTTCCAATCGTGTCCGAGATTTTGATACCCGACTAATCTGAATTCGCGTCGAAAAATCTCATTCAGGAGTAAAATATTCTCTATCAAAGACGATTGCATTTTTAAAAGCTCGAACTCAAGACCTCTGTTTGAGAATGAGAAGATACTTTCCATACCAGTACAACTCTTGATCATTGTCTAACTAGTATACAATATATGATACAACGGGATACAACCATAAATAAAAAGAGCTCAAGTTATATACATTATTAGTATAAGAAAAATTCACACCACCATGCTATTTATACTTTTTATAACAGATAATCTATTTTATTTTCAAGATTATAAAATTATTATTTTAAGAAGACTTATCTATAAATATCCCCACTACTGACGTCATATTCTATTTTTTTTTATATATATTACTCCCTTCGGATCAAAATAATGTCCACTTAGTCATTTGCACACCCCTTAAAAAAATACTAACTCCTAAAAAATAGGTAATTTAACTAAATTATCCCTAATTAAATAGGTATTGGAATTTGATCACATAACACTTAATAGAGGCAAATCTGAAAAAATAAGATTAATTATTTTTTGATTTGATAAGTGAACACTCTTTTTGACTCAAGAAAAAAAGGCTTAGGGTGTGTTCGGTATGAAGGAAAACATTTTCTCATGTTTGTTTGGTAAAAAAATTTGGAAAACTTTTTCTTTAGGAAA
The DNA here is from genome assembly GCA_029783415.1 of Anisodus acutangulus. Lineage (NCBI taxonomy): Eukaryota > Viridiplantae > Streptophyta > Magnoliopsida > Solanales > Solanaceae > Anisodus > Anisodus acutangulus. The sequence goes on from CM056498.1 coordinate 48,799,436, forward strand.
ACAAGTTCCTTAAAAATAAGGGAAATGACTTCCCTAATCAAAGTAGGAAAAACAAGTCCACAAGTGACAATTCACTAACCATCCTACCACCACTCAACCCACCCCAACCACCAAACCTCAACCTCTCGCACAAACCCACGCACCCACCGCTCCCCCCCCCCTCAATTTTTTTTACACCACCCCATCCCCCAGCCGCCCCTCCAATTGTTTTTTATTTTTTTTTCTTTGGTTTTCTACCCCATTATTCCCTCCAAAATAATACCCTCCCCAACACACAACTCCCTCCAAACAAATTAATTTTTTTATAAAAAATGTTTGAATTTTGTTTTCTACGACACCCCACCCCCCCCTCCAAAAACTAAAATTGTTTTTATATAAAAAGTTTTGATTTTTTTTTTTGGTTTTCTACTACCCCAACACCCCCAAGCAATTTTTTTTTTATAAAAACGTTTTGAAAAGTTTTTTTTGTTTTCTACGACCCCCGCCCCAACACCCTACCCCCACTAAAAAAATATTTTTTTTAAAAAAAGGTTTTAAAAAGTTTTCTTTTCTGATTTTCTACACCCACTTCCACCCCCTATCCCCTCCCAAATTTTCTACTTCACATTTTATTTTACCTTTATAAAATTTTATAAAAATGAGAAATTTACGTGGTTAAATTTGGTGTGGATGTGGGGGTGGGTGGGCGTGATGGGATTAGTGGGTGGTTGGTAGGGGTAAGAAATAATTTCCCATTTTTTTTATAAATTGTTTATAAAAATAAAATAAAATATTTGGGAGGGGGTGGGTGGGTGGGAGGATTGGATGTAGGGGTGGGGTCGGGGTGGGTGATGGTGTGCCAGGAGCAGGAGAGGACAGCCCCATCGACCACAGCTAAAGGTTTAGAGGTGTGGGGTAGAGGTGGGTGAAGATGAAGTGCGTTCGAGGGTGGGATTTGATTGGGGTGAGTGGGGTAGGTGGTGGGTGGTAGGGTGAAGTGGGTGTGGGGATTGGTGTGGGGTGGGGTTGGTGGGGTTTGGGTGAATATTTTTTGAAAAATATTTTCTACCAACCAACCGAACATGAGAAATTCACTTATTTTTTCACTATCCAAACGAACATAAGAAAATAAGTAGAAATTCACTTATTTTCCAAGAACTCATTTCCAGAAAAAACATTTTTTATGGAAAACATTTTTTCTCATACCAAACAAACCTTAAGTGAACACTCTTTTTTATCCGGATGGAGTAATGATGTAGTATAACTTAAGTCAAATATAAATAGGAGTGACGAGACATAGGTATGAAACATTAATTAAGAATCTACTATTACTACTCCCTCCGTTTCATAATAAATGATTCTTTTAGCTTGTGCACAATCCTTAAGAAAATGTTAAGTCCTAGAAAATTAAGAGTATTTTTACTAATTTACCCCTAATTAATATTATGCTTACATAATTAAATGTCTAGAAAAAGAAAAGGATCACTTATTTTGAAAAATATTCTTGAAATTCTAAAGCACCACTTAAGCACATAACTAATTAAACAAGGACAATTTTAGAAGAATCTGCCCCAAGTATTTTTGAAATTCTAAAGCATCAATTATTTTGAAAAAAATTGGAAACCCAAAAAAAATCACTTAATTTAAAACGGAGAGGGTATGAAACATAAAGACCCACTTGGTATAGGAATTAATAAAATGTATTTATTGAAAGCAAAAAATTGTCCCTTGATGATGAAACTATAGACCCCCACAAAGTCAAAATCAAGATAGTATATGATTATACGTTGTCTAGATACAATAGAAGTTGGTGATCAAATACGTTGTCTACTCGTATTTCTCAAAATCAAGATAGTATATGAGAATTGACCTCTACATTATTGTTGCGACCCCTACAAATTAAACAAGATTTTTTTTTGGCATTTAATAGCTTCACAAGCCTCTCGTGTTCAAGCATTTTGTGTGGTTCCCTTTTTTATTTATTGTACCAAATTAAATTTTTTGCCTCGACATTCCATCTCTTAGCTAAGCTTCTGGGTTTAGCTATTCTTTTTATTCCTTTTGTTTCACAATTTGAATAGTGCTTGGCTAGGAGTATTTATTAGGGGGAGTTTGGCAAATTGGTAAAGAGTTGAGAAATACGAGTAGTAACTTTCCTGCGGTTTTAAAATTTAGGCTTAAGTTATTGACGACCCCTTAAAGTTGTCCACAAAATTCACTTAGACACCTAACTCAGCCTTATACATATTGAACACATATGCTACTCAAAATTGTTAATCCATGATTATCTCCAATCATATCACATCATATTGTAATTAAATTTATTATCATATAATTAGGATGATTAGATTAATTATCATATTCTTAGGATAGCCTAGATTAATTTTGTATAGTTGTATATATATATTGCATACTTGACATGAAATAAAGGTATGAAATTAATTTCATTCATGGTATCAAGAGCCAAAAACTAACCCCCAAACATTGTCCTTTTCGGCCACCTCTTCCAAACCCTAAAACCGAAAAACCACCAAGTTTTTCTTCTCCCTTGTTTCGTCTTCCTACAAATCCTAATTAGGGTTAGGGTTCCGCCACCGTCTACCAGCCAAAAACCTCCAATTTTTCTTTCTTTTCTTACCAAACCTTACACTCTCCTTTCGGTTTTTCATCCCTCTCAACACAACCAATGGCCGACAAACAAAATTTTTATCCCGCTCTTACCATAACCCACGTCAAGAACTTTATTCCAATTACACTTGAGATGGAAAAAAGACAATACTCATCTTGGACGGAGTTATTCAAAATCTATTGCCGAGCATACGAAGTAATATACCATATTATTCCTCCCAAGTCTTCATCGGAGACCACCGTTGTTGACAAAAATTTATGGTCTCGCTTAGTTGCTATAGTCCTTCAATGGATTTACGGCACCATCTCGAATGACCCTTTCCGCACCATTTTGGAACTGAACTCTACAGCTCAACAAGCTTGGGAGCGTTTACAAAATATTTTTTAAGATAATAAAATTTCTCGTGCGGTATATCTTGAAAACCAATTCACCAATGTAAAATTGGATGATTTTTCAAACGTCTTAGCATATTGTCAAGAATTGAAAATGCTTGCCGATCAACTTTCGAATGTTGGTGCGCCGGTGACAATTCAAAGGTTAGTCTTCCAATTGATTGCGGGATTGAATGAACATTTTGATGGTGTTGCTACGTTCATTCAACAAAGCAATCCATTACCACTGTTCTATGAGGCTCGCTCGAGATTAATTCTTGAAGAAATAAGGAAGCAAAAATAGGCGACGGGGGTGACAACCAATGCCGGCACCACCTTTATTTCCGCTAACACTTATAACAATGATTTTGGCACTCAAAATTCTGGTTCCGGTAGTGGGTCGAACCGACAAAATAATGGGTCAAAAAGGGGTCAAAATCGTAACAATAATAAAAGAAAAAATAATGGTGGAAAGGGACGGGGTCGGGGTGGTGGCCAGGCAGCCGGTGGCGGCAACAACCGCGGCCAACAGGGCCAAAACAGTCCCCACTGGCAGCAGCCCCACCAACCTGTCTGTGGGCAGTGGGGGCAGTACCCACCGTGAGGTTGGCAACCGTGAGGTTGGCAACCGCAATAGTGGGCTACCCCTCCCTGGTCGTACCCAACGGCTCAATGGGCCCGACCTCCACCTTCTTCTAGATAGCCCGGGGTTCTAGGTTCTCGTCCGCAACAAGTTTTTGCAGCCCATGGACCATCTTCCACAAGTTATGTTCCCACGGATATTGAACAGTCCATGAACAACATGAATTTGAGTATTCCCGATGATTCGTGGTACATGGACATTGGGGCAACGTCACACATGAAGGCATCTCAAGGTAATTTCTCATCTTATTTTAATATGAGCAGTAATAAAAAATATTGTTGTTGGTAGTGGGCAGAAAATTCCAATTCGTGGTATTGGTCAAGTAAATCTCCCCCCCCCCTCCCCCACCCGCATTTACAATTGAAAAATGTCCTACATGCGCCCAAATTGATTAAAAACTTGATATATGTACGTCGTTTTACAACTGACAACAATGTTTTTGTTGATTTTGATCCATTTGAGTTTTCTGTGAAGGATTTTCAGACAGGGATGCCACTAATGAGATGTAATAGCGCTGGTGATTTGTATCCCATCACCGCCACTCACAACAACTGAATTACCAATCCATCAACCTTTGCAGTTATTTCTCCTATTTTATGGCATAACCGGTTGGGACACTCGGGGGCACCGGTGTTCAATTTTCTTAGAAATAATAATTTTGTTGATTGCAACAAACTTATGAACTCTCATGTTTGCCAAGCTTGTGTTGTTGGGAAGCATGTTAAACTTCATTTTCGTTATCTACTTCTAATACTCTTATGCCATTTGATCTCATGCATAGTGATTTGTGGACATCTCCGATTTTAAGTTCGGTAGGTCATAAGTATTATATGCTTATTTTGGATGATTATTCGAATTTTCTATGGAAATTTCCCATAGGACAGAAATCGCAAGTCTTCACCGTGTTTAAACAATTTAGTATTTTTATCAAAACTCAATTTGTGAAATCCATTAAATGTTTTCAGTGTGACAATTGGAGGGAATTCATAAATGACCAATTTAAAGAATTTTGTCACCTTAATAGAATGTCCTTGCGTCTTTCATGTCCACATACTTCTCCTCAAAATGGGAAGGCCGAACAAAAAATTCGAACAATCAACAATCTAATTCGCACACTTCTTGTACATTCGTCCACACCACCGTTTTTTTGGCATCATGTTCTTCAAATGGCCATGTATCTTTTAAAAATTCTTTTTAGCAAGCTACTCTCAAACCTATCACCCACACAACTGGTGTACCATCGTATTCCTTCCTATAAATATTTAAGGGTTTTCAGATGTTTATGTTATCATTTGTTTCCATCCACAACCATAAACAAACTTCAAGTCCGTTCCACTCCTTGTATTTTTTTGGGATACCCACAAAATTATAGGGGATATAAGTGTTATGATATGACTAATGGGAAAATTATAATCTCTCATCACGTTGTTTTTTATGAGTCCACATTCCCGTTTGCTAAATCTCGCGTGGCATCCCCGCCTTCATACGAATTTTTGGATGTAGGCATACATCCAATTTTAAATCACCACCTAAATTCCCAAACCAATTCTTTCTCTGCTGGACAGGCCTAACAAAACCCACTAAATAATTCGGTCCAACAACGAAATGGGACTGGGCCAATCCGAGTCGGGCCCAAATGAGGGAGCCCACTGCTCCCTCATTCGACTCACAAATCAAGCCGCCAGGCCCATCCCCACAAGCCCAAAATATACCCATCTCTTACCCCAGTCCAAACACTGTAAGCCCATTGCCCCGACTATCTGTCTTGGTCCCACCTCGGACTGTTGAAACCCGTGCCGTGTATGGGATTTTTTGGCCCACGCATCATTTTAATTTAACATCTTTGGTCCAACCATCACCACTTCCAAAAATCCAAAAACGACCCTATTAGACCCGAATTGGAAAGATGTCATGTTAGACGAATTTGATGCTCTTATTAAAAATAAGACGTGGGATTTAGTGTTCCGTCCTTCTAATGTGAACACAATAGGTCTATGTGGGTTTTCTATCATAAAAAGAATTCCGATGGATCTTTTGTTAGACACAAAGCTCGTCTTATTGGTGATGGCAGGTCTCAGAATGTTGGCGTGAATTACGATGAAACATTCAGTCTGGTGGTTAAGCCAACAACTATCAGGACTGTTCTTAGTCTGGCTCTGTCAAAATCATGGTCCATTCATCAGTTGGACGTCAATAATACCTTTTTACATGGTCACCTACAGGAAACAGTTTACATGCACCAACCTTTGGGTTTCCGAGATCCTACTCATCCAGACTATGTTTGCTTGTTGAAAAAAATTATTATATGGATTGAAACAGGCCCCCAGGGCGTGGTATAACAGGTTTGCAGGGTTTGTATCCACATTGGGGTTCTCACACATCAAGTCCAATCAGTCTTTGTTCATTTACAAGAAAGGAAATGACTTGGCATATATTCTTCTCTATGTGGATGACATCATTCTCATAGCATCATCTGAGTCACTTCGCCAATCTATTATATCATTTATTGCCTCAGAATTTGCTATGAAGGATTTGGGCCCTTTAAACTATTTTTTGGGCATTGCTGTAACTCAATATGCAGGTGGTCTGTTTCTATGTCAAAAGAAATATGTTGAGGAGATCATTGACAAAGCCGGTATGTCCTCGTGCAAACCGTCGCATATGTCGGTTGATACAAAGGTGAAATTGAGTAACTCTACAGGTACTCCATACAGTGACCCAACATATTACCGCAGCTTAGCAGGGGCATTGCAGTATCTCACCTTCACGAGACCGGATATCTCCTATGTAGTTCAATAAGTTTTTTTACATATGCATGATCCGAAGAAAGAACATATGGGGGCTCTTAAATGAATCCTGCGGTATGTTAAAGGTACTCTTGATTTTGGGTTGCATCTGTATAAGTCCACCATTTATGGCCTCACATCTTATACATATGCTAATTTGGGTGGATTCCCGGGTACACGGTGTTCTACCCCTAGTTATTGTGTATTTCTAGGAGACAACCTCATTTCATGGTCGCTAATGCGGTCTCCGAATCATGTTGGCTCCGTAATCTTCTGTTAGAACTTCATTGTCCAATCGAAAAAGCATTAGTGATTTATTGTGATAATGTGAGTGCGATATATTTATCAGGTAATCCTGTCCAGCATCAACGCACAAAACACATAGAAATTGATATCTTATTTGTCCGTGAAAATATTGCACGTGGACAAGTTCGTGTTCTCCATATATCGTTCTATTATCAGATTGCAGCTATTTTCACCAAAGGTCTTCCGCGTGTACTGTTTGATGATTTCAGGGACAGTCTCAGCATACGAGAACCTCCCGCTAAGACTGTGGGGGATTGTTATCCATGATTATGTCCAATCATATCACATCATATTGTAATTAAATCAATTATCATATAATTAGGATGATTAGATTAATTATCATATTCTTAGGATAGCCTAAATTGATTTTATATAATTATATATATATATATATATATATATATATATATTATATTATATTATATTATATACTTGGCATGAAAAAAAGGTATAAAATTAATTTCCTTCAAAAATGAGTATCTATTAGACTCCAAAATGGTAACTTATATTTCAATTATAAATGCTAAAAAGTGGCAATTTATGAATTTTCCCTTTTTTTTGGGTCTTAAAACATCTTATCGAATAAAGATTCATACTAAATTTGACTGATTGCTGATCTTACTTCCTTTAAGTTCGTGAAAACCGATCTTTATCTTTGTAAAGTCTTTTAGTGGCATGTTTCAAGTGGCAATACATAAGACAGTAGTCTCACAATAGTCTACATATATTTTCTTTCAAATTTAAAATATATTACATTGATAATATAAAGATTAATATTTTACACATGTAATCTGACTTATTATAACAAGTTAGTTAATACTTTTTATTAGATTATCGATTAACGTTATTATCGAAATTTATATTTTTAATCATTTTCAGTGATGTAATATTTACAATAAATGTTTTACAAAAACGCCTAGATGGCGCATATATATGACTTATTTGATTAGGAACCCCATAAAATTGCGGGGATGAAAATGAATTTAATCATTAATTTTCATCAAATGATGTATGATCAGCTGTCATGCACCATTAGAGGTCAAACTAAATATTGGCATATTGTAATCACATATAGTAATTCAGAGAGAGACATTGTATATATTAGCTGAGGTATTTATGAAAGTGACTTTATTAAGATAAGCCCTTTGAACTAAATTAGGCAATTTCTCAATGCTTCTAAAATCATTACAAGACATTGCTACTAGCAAACAAACAAGAATTCAATGATGCTTATATTTTCCTTACCCTTAAGATAGTGAAAGTAACTATGCCGTCCTCTCCTCACTGAGGGTGTGATGGAATGTAAATGGATATGTTACTAGATTGTATTTATTAATAATGTAAAATATATATAATAGTAGAAGAATATTTAAATTAGGTAATTAATTAATTTAATTATAATAGAAAATATAATTCTATCTAAAATAGAAGACCTAATTACAATATGAATACAATTTTATCTAAAATAAGATATATACAATTAATGAGAGAATATTCGGGAAATATTCTATTACACCCCCCGCAATCGAAGCGGGAGGTTCACGGACACTGAGATTGGCTCAAAAATCATCAAATAGTATGTGCGGAAGTCCTTTGGTGAAGATGTCAGTAATCTGATATCTGGAAGGAACATGAAGGATACGAACTTGACCACGAGCCACTTTTTCGCGAACGAAATGAATGTCCATCTCAATGTGTTTAGTGCGCTGATGTTGGACGGGATTGCCGAAAAGATATATCACACTAATATTATCGCAGTAGGCTAGTGTTGCCTTTTGAATCGGGTAGTGAAGCTCAAGTAGAAGGTTACAGATCCAACAAGACTCAGAGACAACGTTGGCGATACCTCTGTACTTTGCTTCGGCACTGGATCAGGATAGTGTAGGTTGCCTTTTGGAAGACCAAGACAATAGGTTATCTCCGAGGAAAATGCAGTAACCAGACGTGGAGCGTCGGGTATCAGGATATCCACCCCAGTCAGTATCAGAATAAACAGTGAGACCAGTGAGCGAGGACATATATAGATGTAATCTGAAGTGAATTGTACCTTGGACGTATCGTAAAATACGTTTGAGGGCATGCATGTGTGCTTCCATCGGATTGTGCATGTGTAGGCAGATTTTTTGCACGACATATGATATGTCAGGTCTCGTGAATGTGAGGTACTGCAGGGCCCCATCCATTCTACGATAGTGAGTCGAGTCTGAATATGGGGGGGGCCGGAATCAGCGCTGAGCTTGGAATTGGTTTCTACTGGCGTGTGGGGTGGTTTGCAAAATGTCATGCCTTCACGGTCAAGGATCTTTTCGGCGTACTTCTTCTGACACAAAAATAGGCCACCAGAATGTTGAGTGACAGAGATGCCAAAGAAATAACTCAAGGGCCCCAGATCCTTCATAGCAAACCTAGAGGAAATGAGAGACATAATGGATCGACGGAGAGAATCAGATGATATGGTGAGGATGATGTCATCAATATATAATAATAGGTAAGCCATGTTTGTACACTTGTTGTAGATGAATAGGGAATGATCAGATCTACTGTGTGGAAAATTAATAGAGGAGACATAATCGACGAACCGCTGGTACCATGCTCGAGGAGCCTGTTTCCTCAACAGACACACATAATCTGGATGAATAGGATCCATGAAACCCATAGGTTGATGCATATATACCATTTCATGAAGATCCACATGTAAGAAGGTATTCTTGATAATAAAGCTGATGAATGGGCCAAGACTTGGATAGAGCAATGTCGAGGACGGTCCGGATGGTTACGGAATTTACGACTAGACTGAATGTTTCATCACAGTCCACTCCCACCTGTTGAGACCTGCCATCACCTACAAGATGAGCCGTGTACCTCTCAAAAGAACTATCATATTTATTTTTATGTCTAAAAATCCACATAGAATGAATAATGTTAGCACCAGATGGACGGGGTACTAGGTCCCATGTCTTATATCAATAAGAGCATTATATTCGTCAATCATTTCGGCTTTCCAATTAGGGTCGGACAAGGCATCCTTCGGATTTTGAGGGACAGGGGAAGGGACAACTGAATGGATAGGTTAAACAACCATTTAGGTTTATGAATTTCATGCATGGCATGTATTTCCATGGTCCGAGAGCGTGTCTCAGGATGCGAGATGGAAGGGAGGTATGCGCAGGACTGCCGGGAAGAGGAGGAAGGGTAGGGGCGGCGGGACCGGATGGTCGATGCTCGGTTTGTCGAGAGGTGGCTGCGGAATCACCCTAAGGCGGGTTGTTCTGGGCCACCGTCGGTAGAACTGGGTAGGCAGTGTGTCCCGAACTGTTCGAGGTGGGGGAGGGTGCCGAGGTCTGGGACGGTGGACTATGTAAATGATGAATTAGAAGAGGGTTTATGCCATCATCTAGGAAGTCGTATGAATATTGAGGTGGCGAGTTTAGGGAGGCAAAGGGGAATTGAGACTTATCAAATAGGACATGACATGAAATAATAATTTTACGGTTTGACAAGTCATAGCATGAGTAACCACAATAATTGGTGGGGTAACCCAAAAACACACACGGGGAAGATCGGGGTTGGAGTTTGTGAGTGGTCAGATGGAGAGGATAACAGAGACATCCAAAGATACGCAAGTGTTGGTAGGAGGGGTTTCTACGAAACAGAACTTGAGTGGACGACCATTGAGCTAGAGACTTGTTTGGGATTATGTTTAGGAGATAGGTGGCCATGGAGAGTGCGCAATGCCATAATTGATGGGAATCTGAGGCGTGAGCAAGTAGGGAACGAATTAGGTTGTTTATGGTTTGAATTTTCTATTCGGCCTTACCATTTTGGGAGGAGGTGTGAGGGCAGAAAAAATGAAAGGTAAGACCGTTATTGGAGAAAAACTGTTTGAATTGACTATTATTGAATTCCCTGCCATTGTCACATTGAAAACATTTAATGCTCTTTTCAAATTGTGTTTTTACGAGAGCACTAAATGAGGAAAGAATGGATAGACCTGAGATTTATTGCCAATTGGAAAAGTTCATAGAAAGTTGGAATAATCGTCCACAAACAACACATAATATCGATAGTCAACAGTACTTAAAATAGGGGACGTCCACAAATCACTATGTATGATATCGAAAGGTAGTAAAGTACAATTTGTGGATGCAGAAAATGGTAATTTAACATGTTTCCCAAAAACGCAGGATTCACATATGAGTCCTAGAAATACGGTTGTAATTAATAAAATTATTTTTCCTTAGGGAACGTAAAATAAAATCTCCCATATGTCCTAATCTAGAGTGCCATAAGGAAGACGAAAGAGCAGCAAATGTTGATGGAACTGAGGCTGGACTATTGACAGTGTTTGAAATGGGGTAGAGATCTCCGGTGCTGTCACATCTCATTATTCGTCTCCCTGTCGTAAAATCCTTCACAGAAAAATCAAAAGGATCAAAGTCAAGAAAAACATTATTATCAGTTGTGAAACGTCCCATAGAGATTAGATTATTAATGAGTTTAGGGGCATGTAGGACATTTTTTAAGATTAGCGGTGGATGTGGTGGGGATAAGGATGAATGACCAAAATCGTGAATAGGAATGCCTTGTCCACTACCAACAATAATATTCCAATTTAAATTACTCAAATTGGAATAAGACGAGAGAATACCTTGTGATGCCGTCACGTGAGATGTTGCGCATGTGTCCATATACCAATTTTCATCTGGAGCGTTGAGTGACACTGTGTTCATAGATGCCTCAATGTCAGTTGGTGTATAAGTTGAGGGTGGGGGGCATGTACTGTGTAGGCCTGTTGGGGACATAGGCCGAGTATGCCAGGGTAGACTTGTCGGTTCTGAGGTGGAGTCCACGAGAATGTCTAATATGGGCTAGAAGGAGAGGCTCATGACGGTGGGGCCCATGCAGCCCACGGCGGGTAGGCAGCCCACGGCGGAGGCTGCTGCCACTGTCGTTGTTGGTTGTTTCCTGCTAGCGGGGACTGCCCCTTCCCGCCTCCGTTGTTGCCGAAATTCCGTCCACCGCGGCCCTTATCAGACTGCCTGCTCCGGCGGTTGTTGCGGGTGGATGCAGCTTGCTGCAGGTGCTTGGGCCGGCGATTCTGGTTGCCAGTATTGGAGGCCATGCCATCGGCAGAGGTCCCGAAGGTGGTGGTGAGGGCAGCGTCAGCAATGCTGGCCTGAGTGGTGTTGCGTTTGATTTTCCGAGTTTCTTTAACAATAAGCTTTGAACGAGCCTCATAAACTGAGGTAACGACATGCATTGCTGAAGGATAGTGGCAACACCTTTATAGGATTAGTTCAAGTCTGCAATAAGTTGCATGACCAATCGCTGATTAGTGACTGGTGCGCCGACGTTGAGTGTTAGTCGGCAAACATCTTTAGTTCTTGATAATATGCAGACACATTTGGGAAATTGTCCTGATGCACGTCCTTGAACTGGTTTTCAAGGTATAACGCTCATTGAGTTTGTTGTCGTGGAAAATACTTTCCAAATGTTCCCACATTTGGCGGGCAGTGGCATCGATCTCAATGATGGTGTGAAATAGATCATTATAGATTGTTTCGTTAATCCACTGAAGGACGACTGCATCCAAACGAGACTAGAGTTCATCATCAGAAATCGAAGTCGAGGCTATGTTTGTGAACTTTAGTGTAGGAGGGATGATGTGGTCCATAACTTCGTAAACACGACAATGAATCTTAAAAAGCTCCGCCCATAAGGAGTATTAACCCTTTTCCATCTCAAGGGTGATAGGGATGAAATTTTTGATGTTGTTTACTGCAAGTGCAGGATGAAATTTGGTTTTGTCAGTCATGGAAGATGAAATTTAGGAGGAGAAGGGAGAGAGAATGGATGGAAAAAAATACTAGGGTTTCGTAGGGGTGGCGGCCGAGAGTTATGGTCGGCGGCGGTAGAGGTATTTTTAGGCTATTGATACCATAAAGAAATATGTTCATTGATTGTATTCATCAATAATGTACAATTATATAGTAGTACAAGAATATTTAAACTAGGTAACTAATCAACCTAATTACAATAAAAAATACAAGTCTACCTAAAATAGGAGACCTAATTACAATAGAAATATAATTCTACCTAAAATAAGATATATACAATTAATTAAAGAATATTCGGGAAATATTCTATTAGAATGTATTGGATTTTGAGTTCGAGTCATGATGATTAAAAAAATATGATATGGAGCGCTTTCTCCTTTAATAAGCCTTATACAACAGTCCCTTGAACCTGAACCAGTAGAGAAAGATTAAACTGCACCACATCTTTTAAAATCGAAACCTCCAGCTAGAGATGTTGTTGAAATGTGTGACCGTCTCATCTAAAATCTTAAGTTGTTAGAGAGAGAACACATTTTTAATATTATACTTTCAACACGCCCCTTACGTGCTGGCCTGATTTTTTTCCATGGTCCAAACACATGAAAATTCTTTTTGATAATGGATGGCGGCGAGATTCGATCACATGACTTTTTATCTGCTCTGATACCATGTCGAAGTATATGACCATCTCATCTAAAAATTTTAACTGTTATGGAGAGCACACTTTTAATATTTTATTATACTCTCAACAAATGGAATTTCAGACCCCCTATTTCAGATTAGTCAAAGTTTCAAAATTAGTATCGGACATCAGATGGAAAAACAAACAAAAAAAATTATGCCTTCTTTCTCATTACAAAATTGCAAATTTCCATAACTTAAAAAGACATCATTCATCTTAGTACCAATAATAACAGGAGTATATGTTATGTCATTTTCAACACTATGTTTTTCTTTTGGGTATAAATTGACCTTAGATAAGGGGAAATGAAAAAGATACATAGACAAAAAAAGATGGTGGAGATATAGCTCTCTCTCACACACACCCCCACTCGCCCTTAGCTTTTCGTATTCGCCTTAACTAATTTGCTAGTTGAATTAATAGTAGTTTGGAGTTTACGTAAAGATTGACAGGGCCAAAAATGCTTTGGGGGTAATCGCAGTAGCAATATATTGCCTTTCTTGCTTGTTGCTTGTGTAGTTAGTGGTAATTCTTTATTAATTTTTCTTTATAAGCTAAAGGATATGCCAATATTTATATGACTATGAATTTTTGAGATAATAGTACCCAACTAACTTAACAAAAAATGAATAGATGATGACCTAAAGCATCTCTGCTCTTAGAAAACTAATAACCTTATAGTGGCATACACCCCTTCTATAAAGGGTATTAACCACCACCATATCGTCAATTTTCCATATATATAAGTTATATATATATTAAAATATATATACATAATAGGAGTAGATCGATAGCCCGTGCCGGAACTAGAAATTCTGATAGTTGGATACTTGGATTCAGTAAAATACCAAAAAAAAAAAAGAAGAAGAAGAAAAACTGTCACACATGTGATTCGAACATGTACTTCTCTTATGTTAAGAGTGACTAAAAAGTTTATAAATACTCACTTCATTCACCTTTCTTTGTCATAATTAACTTTGCACTTTCTTTACGAAAATTATAAATGAAGTTCATATTTTATTTAATATTCGCGACTAGCATTTTAAAAAATAATTTAGGGAATTAGTAGTTAACGTTAAAGATAAAGCATGAAAAATGTTGTCTTTCTCTTGATATGCTAAAGTGGACAAGTAGCAATAAAAATCTATGTTTAGTATAGTACACAAGTAAAAGTGAGCGGAGGAGTATATAATAAGTACAACAATAACAAAAATAACATACCCAGTGAAATTCCACAAAGTGGGGTCTGGGAAGGGTAGAGTATACATAGACCTACCCCTACCTTAGGAGATAGGGAGGTTATTTCCGGTAGACCCTCGACACAAGAAATTCAAAGCAGTATAAAAAGTCATGACAAAATATGATAAAAAGCAGGATAAAGCTATCTAGAAAAAACAACAAATGAATACGATAATCGAAGTACAAGAAACAACATATAGTAGCAGGCATACATAAAAGGACAAGAAACTACAAGAGTAATATTATGACTACTAGTATGAAAGAATAAGCAGGACATCGATCAACTATCCAGTAGCCTTCTACCATAATTCGTGTCCTCCACAATTTCCTACTTAAGGTCACGGCCTGGTAAGTTGGACCTGCACCATGTTCTGTCTAATCACCTCTGCCCAATATATTTTCGGCCTATTTGTACCTCTCTTGAAACTATCTATATCCAACCTCTCACACCTCCGCACTGGGCATCCGTGCATCTTCGATTTTCCCATTCCCGAACTATCTCAACCTCGCTTCCCACATCTTATCCTCCACCGAGACCACTCCCACCTTGTCCCGGATATCTTAATTTCTAATCATATACTTCTAGTATGTCCACACATCCACCGCAACATCCTCATTTTCGTAACTTTCATAGTTTGAATGTGAGAGTTCTTGTCTGGCCAACACTCCGTCCCATACAACATAGACGGTCTAACCACTACTCTGTAAAACTTGTCTTTAAGTTTTTTTGGCACATTCTTATAACACAAGACTATGTGAGCCTCCATTTTATTCATCATGCACTAATACGATGTGTGACATCCTCATCAATATCTCTATTTCCTTGTATAATAGATCCAAGATACTTTAAATTTTATTTCTTCTGAACGACCTGAGTACCAAGCCTACTTACACTCCAACCTCGTGCGTTACGTTAGGAGTATATAATAAGTAGTATATATATATTTTTATCTATTTATGCAGTATAGTTTTTTGATGTTATTTTGCTAATGTCGATAATGCTTGAAAAATATGTGAGTTGAACATCAATTATTTGTGATAAATAAAGACTTAAACTAGAACTTCTATAGTTTCATGATGTTAGGTGTATTTATATATATTTTTCATCGTACTTTACTCATATTTCTACCTTTATTTTATAACTAAATGCATTAAATACATCTAACTAATACATGCCTTATTGTGAAATCTAGATACTTTAAATGCTCCATTTAGGAGAAGATGAGATCAAAACTGGCTAAGTGTGGAACAAACTCACAAGGACCTCGCCAAGCGAGGTCCAAATCAAGTGAATTACATGCCATGGAGCTCGCCCAACGAGCAAGGGACAAGGGCAGGTCGGAAACTCACTAAGTAAGTAACTGAGCAAAGCCTTGCCGGGTGAAGCCATATAGATCATTGAGCTTGTCTCGGATCTCACTCGACAAACTTTCTCTGCGAGGGATATTTTTAAGTCCTAGATGGTTTCGGATGGGCCTTGGAGGATATATTTCCCAACACTATAAATAGATCCATAGACACAATTTTTACATAATTTTTGACCGAGAGAACTTCAGCTATTTTGGAGAGCAATGAGTTGTGGTGGAGGTTGAGTTTTACCTTTTCTTCTCCATACTATTTGTTTTTATCTTAAATAAGGTGGGAGTGGCCTCAATGGAGGACAAGTTGCAAGAAGCGAGACTTAGATGGTTCAGGCATGTGAAGAGGAGAGGTGCGTGGATGCTCCAGTGCGGAGATGTGAGAAGTTAGATATGGATGGCTTTATGAGAGGTAAAGGTAGACCGAAGAAGTATTGGGGGGAGGTGATTAGACAGGACATGCACAGTTGCAGCTTATAAGGACATGATCTTAGATTGAAGGTTGTGAAGGACATGATCTTAGATTGAAGGTTGTGAAGGACATGAATTAGGGTAGAATGCTAGTAGGTAGTAGTGTGTGTCTCGTTTTTCCTTCCTTATTAGTAGTCGTAGTATTTTTCATACAGTTTCTTATCCGTCGATTTCTATTACTATCTACTTTCGCTTGTTATTCGTTAGCATACTGTTTTGTTGTGGTTATTGTTTCATTTCCTTGTTGATCTGCTTTATTTTTACTTTATCTTGAGCCGAGGGTCTATCAAAAATAATTTATCTATCTCTCAAGGTAGGTGTAAGGTCTGCGTACACTCTAACCTCCCCAGACCCCTCTTGTGGGACTACACTGGGTATGTTGTTGTTGTTGTACTATTCGTTTTTATATTTTCCTTGGATGATTTTTCGCTTTTCCTCCGTATCTATGTGGAGCTAAACTTCTCGTTCTCGGGTTATGGTTCTTTCATGAATGTTGTTATAAAATATTGATTTCATTATTGGTTTATTTATTTAATTCTGAGCTTAATTGTTTGATTGCTTGATCACCAATCGAATACTATCTACGAATCTTAGATTGAACTCGAGAGAGGAATTCTAAGATAGCGATAGAGTTAAATAGAGCATAATCTCACTGGACATCGGGGAGTGGATTTGCGTCTAGGATAGAGATATACCTAGTTCGCCCTGCTAGGTTAATATACAAGAAATATAAATGCATTTGTGTTAAGTTTCATGACCATAGAGATATAGGAGTGAAAGTAACATGAATAGACAACTAAGGACTCGAGAGCTTCTTAGTTGTAATATTAACCCTGTTAATCAAGAAACTATATAAATTAAGAAGTTGAATCAATTGAATAATAAAACGTGATTGCTAGTGCACATAGCCCTAGATTGATTTCATCTCATTGATAACATAAAACCCAGCTCTTTCTTGGTTGAAGTTTATTACTTGTTTTCTTTTTATTTTAGTTAGTTTATAATTATTGCCTTCTGACTTCATCTTTTGTTTAGATAATTAACATTAGTTTAATTTAATTAACAGCTAATTATAAGTCCATATGAGTTTGGCATCTAATTTCTAAAATTACTATATTACTTATACGATCACATATAATTGCGTGTGAATTTGGACCAACACTCCACATCCAAACAAACATACAAATGAAATTGGGATAATAAATATTGTTTTGACAAATCCTGTATACACTAGTGTACACCTGTCTCACAACAAGGATTGTATATCTCATCTCTTTCCAAGTATACGCAACATAATACAAGTCAATGGTTCAAAGATTCTATACGACTTAAATATAAGTTTAGCCTTTGAATGCATGAGTAACAGTGATTATTCCGATATAAGCTATGGTTGAAAATAGATTTATTTCTTATATTGCATTTGTCCATAAAATGGAGGGAACATGATCTAATGTCACGTAACAAAAAAAAACCCACAATATCTCATACTGTCTAGCTAGGGACGTTGGGAAGTTTTATAAGCCAATTAATGTGAAATCTCACCTAATTTATACATATAGCTTGAATAAAACCAATAATATCTATTGCTTCACAATAGTTTTTTCCCTATTATAAGTTGAGTTGGAGGTTGTTCAATCTCCAATCTTGCAATCTCTTAATTAAAGTCTCAACCAACATAAACTCTTCTTGGTTAATTTTTACCCTTTACATTTTTAATTGGTGCACCAAATATTGAAGATGAAACCAAAGCTACAAGTCTATTGCTATAGTTCCCTTTCTTAAATTTCTTTTTCTCTTTCTTTGGAATATTGCAAAAGCTGAAAATTTTGAAGTTTTCTTAAACAAATTAAAGTTTTATCAAGGTACGTAATTTATCAAATAAGAGTTTGTCTACCTTGAGATTTTAAAGAGAAAAATATATGATATTGTATCTTTCTACCATTATTGTGTCAAATCAAAATCAATATTAAACTGAGAAAAACTGTCATTTTCATTTACTTAGTGAATAGCCGTATTTGCTTACTAAAAAATTTGACAATTCTCAAAACCAAATATCATTGGTCGGTTATGGGATTTGCCAAAATAAAGATAAAAATTGGATCTCACTTTATAATTATGCTTGCCATTATTACTAATCTTCCTATAGATACTTCGATTTGATGTGCGACTAAAAAAGCAAATTTGATTTTGAATTGTAGCCAAGCAATTAAAACCAACTTTGATTTTGACCAATAACCAACGACCTTTTCAAGTGATATCTATGGCTGTTTAGAACTCTTTGAGATCGTAATGATATATATGAGTCTATCCTAATTTGTAGTCATTGTTGGTGTACGCTCGGTATATATTAATTAATTTATAATTAGTGTACATCGATTATACACATATTTAGGGGCGGAACTAGAGTATTATATGCGTGTTCGGATGAATCCAATAATTTTTGCTAGACCATGTATGTTGGCCTAAATCAGCCCAAATATACTTTTATCATAGTGTGATATTGTCCGTTTTTTAGCCAAGCCAACACGTTTTTTCTCAAAATGTCTCACATCATGGTGCTATCAATGTGGGACTTTGTTCGCACACCCAACAATCTCCTATGGAACGAAGTTCCATGTGGCCTATCACCACGATCAACGTGACTGCCCCTCAAACTAAGTTCTATGTGGTTCATTACTACAATCCAGAGGTCAATTTTCGATATTCACTCTGTGCCACCCATATTGTTTGAGTATTTATGGCAACCGAGCCCCTCAATTAGCTTTATTTTTGTATGTGTGCGTCTCTAAGCTCGTAAGTGGAAGTAAACCGAGTCCCACACCATCATTTGTCGTCGTTATACTTGCTCCGCTGAACCTGACTTTGATATCAGTTGTTGGGCTAAATCATCCCAATGATATTCTTAACATGGTGTGATATTGTCTGCTTTAGGCCAAACCCGTATAATTTTCCTCAAAAGGTCTCACTCTATTAAGAGATCTTGCACCGTATATATAGCTTCCCAATCTTTTCAACTACCAATGTGAGACTTTATTCGCACACCCAACATTGTATTTATATGTAAAAGTTACTAAATATGTGTAAATATTTAATTAAGATGAACTATAGTTTTGATGACAAATTTAGAACCCGTAAACTTCAAATTCTGATTTTGCTTTTGTACCGACTATACAATAATTATACATTTCATATTGATTTAAATTTATAAGAGCACCCAAGAGTGTGGCTTAATAGTTAATAAATTGGGTTGAGAATCATGAGCATCGGGTTCAAAATCCAGAAGCAAAAATATTATATGGTAATTTCTTCAAATATGTCTAAGCATTGGGGTACATAATTATCTGATATTTGTGTTGGTGGAGATAACATGTATCCCGTAAAATTAGTCGAGATATACACAAACTAAGTTTGACAATATAATTATAAAAGAAATATTTTCAAAAAACTTAAAATTATCTTTTGTTGTGAACATTGATAAATTGTTATGTTTTTGTAAAAATATATCCTAAAGACTAAGAGCAAATACAAAATATATCAGAAGACATAAAGCAGTGGAGTTTGTAAAACCCATGACTTTTATTACTACAAAGTCCCAAAAACATCTCAACAAAGGCAAAGGTCAAAAAATAACTTGACCCACTCCCTTACCCACCAATCCCAAGGTCTCACAACCTCCCTAATTTCCAATTTTACCCTTCTTTTGTCCTCTAACAATATTCTCACTACCCAATATCATGGCAAAGTGCACTCAAAGCCAAAAAATAAAATTCTTGTGGAAACGAGTTCTAAAATTACATCAAAATAGATGTCAAAATTAGTAACAACTTCTCAATTTCAACCGTTGTTTTATAGCTGGTTAAAGTTATTCATGTATTAGTAATATATAGATTAGTTATATGAGAATTTATGTATTATTTTATACAGATCTAACTACGCAGAGCTTAATTATTCATGTATAAGTTATACATATATTAGTTATTTCATCTTCTATCCTGCATAAAATAATACATAAATTCAAAATCTTGATTCACTATAAGCACAACAAATCTAGCTCCACATACACATAAAATAGTACATAGATTCTCTCATAACTTATAATAGCACTCCCTCCGTCCCAAAATACTTTGTCACATTTTTCATTTACACGCCCTTTAGGGAAATATTTTATAAGAGTAACGTTTTCACTATTTTACCCTCTTAACACATTTCATCATATTATCTCTCCTTAATAAATATATACTCCATCAAGGATGAAAACCTCTTAAATGTTGCTAATTAATACAAGAGTAAAATGGGGGAAAACTACATAATTTTATCTTGCTTAATTAAAATGATAAGAAGTTTGAGATAAATATTTTCAGTAAGGACCATAAGCATTGTTTGCCCTGAATTGTTCCCGAATGAGTTCTGATAATGATTTGTTAATTATGCAGGTACCAAAAAGGAAAGAAGGTTGATTGTCAAGGATTGATTATCACATGGAATCAGAAAAGAAAAATCTAGGCATCTAGTTTTCAAGGGTTTAAACAAAGTCAGGGTGCCGACCATCCTCAAGTAAAAGAAGGAAACAAGACATAAAAGAATATACTATACAACGTTCAACGCAATCAACAAAGGAAAGGGAGTATTGAAGAGCCAACCAACATCAAGTCAAAGAAGGAAGAATATACTATACAAGTCAACTAAGGAAAGAAAATATTGGAAGAAATATCAGACGCTAAACTGGAGATCAAAATCTCAAAGAAGACACAAGTCAAGAATCGTTGGCACAAACTAACAAAGGAAAGAAGATATCAAGGAAGATGCAAGACCAATTAGAGGACCCATCAAAATCTCTGATTGGATACAAAATTCCTTGGGTTACCTTAGAGCGAGCCAATCAAAACTAATCAAAGGAAAGATTGATTCCATTTCCATCCTCAAGACCTAAAGCAGTCAACTATAAGAAGCAAATCGCACATAACTAAGAGGCTCACGACTTTGCTTGAGCAACAACTTTTATTCCTCTTTTATTTTACAAAAGGCATTGTACTGATTATACTAGTGTTAAAAAAAAGAGTACAGGTTGAGGTTGTCAATTAGAAGTTCTAGACACTGTCAGCAAGACAAACTCGGTTCAAGGATTGAACCACCATTGTAATCAAATCAACTTCAAGGCTCTAAGGAAACCCTTGTAACCCAAGGGGACTAGAATAAGCACCACACCGATGATCCAAACCGGTATAAAAATATACGTGTTAATTACTTTTCTGCATTTACATTACATATCATATTATCACTCACTAACCCTTTGAGTTTGCAGGAGAGTCGACTAAACAATTAGAAAATGATTTTAAAATTCAATTCACCCCCCTCTTGTTGTCCCCTGGATATAGTCCTTTCAGGCAATGGCTACTTAGTCCATGGTCCATTGGATGGTCGATCAGTTTCTTACTTCTCGAGCGATAGTTCCACGATCCAAGTTTTTGCACTCTAGGGAGCCAATGTCTAAAGAAGATGGATCCACCTCCTCTACAAAATAAAGGGCGTAGGATAATGGATGGATTCAGTCAGTGAAAGTCCCTCAAACTCAATCTATTATGCATGGATCAGGTATATCATGGTGAATTCTTCAGAAAATATTGGTCATTATGATCAGAAACTCACTCTCTGGATAATTTTATTGACCTCACATATAACATGGGGAATCTGGGTAGCACCCATATTGTTGAACAAAAGAACAAAGACTTGACTAAGGCTCACTTCAAGTTGTCTAACAACATGTGAGAAAAGATCAAATGGTTGAATATTAAATTCTCGGAGCAATCTTGTAAGATGGACACTCAACAACTCGACCTCCGTACTTTAACGGATAACATTACAGTCAGTGGAAGAAAAGATTCAGAATCTTTGTTCAGTCAACTGACTTCCACGCATGGCTAGTAATAAAGGGACCAAAGCCCATCCCAAATGTTGAAGGCAAAGATCCCAAAGATTTCAAAAGAAAAATTGACCTCGAATAATTCAATGTCACCAAAGAGCAACAAGAGGTAATTCAAACTAATGCAAGAGCTATAAGTTTGCTTTATTGTGCAGTTAGCAGAGAAGAATACGAGAAGATATCAACTTGTGAAACTACAAAGGAGATATGGGACAAACTGGAAGTCACATACGAAGGAACGTCCAAAGTCATAGAAATAAAGATTGATGCTCTTACACATTAATGTGAACTATTCATGATAGCGGAAGATGAAAACATAAAATCGATGTTCACCCGATTTAGCAAGATAGTGAGCGAACTCAATCACTAGGCATGGTCTACAAAAATGGGCAGCATGTCAGGAAACTCATTCGGAGCCTACCTAAGGCATGGAAAACAAAATCTATTGTACTGGAAAGTCAAGATTTGGACAATCTCATATATGATGAACTTCGAGGAAGTTTGATGGCATTCGAAAAGACTCATCTGAACAAATATCAAAAGGAAGAAAAAAAAGCAAGTTGCTTTTAAATCAACTACTCATGACAGCGAGGATGATTATGAAGAAAGCAATAAGGCTCTAGCCATGATTAACCGAGGATTCAAGAGCATACTGAGAAATAGAAAACAGAAGCATCAATAAGGTTACAAAAATAACAATGATCAAAAGAATGATGATAAATGATATCAATGTGGAAAACCATGACATATCAAGGCGGATTGCCCTGAATTAAAAATAAAGAACTACCGAAAGCCAAATACTGCCAGATAATATGGAGCATGGAGTGACGAGGATGAGTCGGACTCAGAACCAACTGATATGTCAAATATGTGTTTCATGGCCATGGGAGAAACATGTGAGTTACATTTTTTAAATTGTAGTAAATGTAATGATCTTCAAGCATATCTTTATTTAGTCACTGATGACCTTCAGAAGATGATTGATGAACATAATAAACTTGCAAGAGAAAAGAAAGACTGGCAAATTCTTCTTGAATCAAGTCAGATTGAAGTCGACTTACTCCAAGAGGAATTAAATAAAGTTAAGATGCATTTAAATGGTCTCAGAAAATCATCCAGTCACAGTTCAGTTATATCAAACCAATCTAACCTGAACAAAGAAAAATCTGTTATAAGTCAGTCGACTTCCAATAGAAGTTTAAATGAATTTTTCTCTAGAAACACTAATTTCTCTTCAAATGTCTTTTATAGTTATTCATGTGGTAAACCGGGCCATAAGACTTATAATTGTAAGTTTTAAAAAAATAACTCTTGTAAATGGATTTGGAGGCCTAAAAATCCAACTAGGCTAACTAAAACTAACCATCTAGTACCCAAGAACACTTGGGTACCTAAAAAAAACTGATTTATCTATTTTGCAGGAACAACCCAAAAAATCTTTCAAAAAGGATATGTGGGTACTTGATAGTGGGTGTTTCAGACATATGATAGGAAAAAAGGAACAATTTCAAAAGCGTAAAATAGATAGACATCGGACATATCAGATTTGGTGATAATGCAAAAAGAGGTGTCGTAGGAATTGGAACTATCACCTTAAGTCCAACATGTGATCTAGTGGAAGTATATCTTGTAAATGGCCTCAAATACAATTTGTTGAGCATCAGCCAACTGTGAGACGTAGGATTCAAAGTGTCCTTTGATGACATAAAATGCAAGCTCAAGCACAAAGTAAGAAACCTGCTCATCTTTGGAAAAAGAGTGGATAACATATGCGTACTTAGTTACGTTGATCTTTCAACCCTTACTTGCTTTGCATCTATATCTAGTGATCCTTGGCTATGTCATAGAAAGCTAGGTCATACGAGCATGCATAATCTTGAAAAACTTTCTAAATTAGATCTCGTGCTAGGACTGCCTAAATTAAATTTTTTAAAAGATCATATCTGTGATGCATGTCAAATAGGAAAACAAACTTGCTCTTCTTTCAAACCTAAGGACATACTTAGTACATCCAAACCCCTTCAATTGTTGCACATGAATTTATTTGGTCCTACTAGAACTGCTAGCATAGGTGGTAAGAAATATGCTTTTGTTATTGTTGATGGTTATTCACGTTTTACTTGGGGTTATAGTTTTAACTCACAAGAGTGAAATTTTCACTCAATTCAAGACCTTTTGTAGAAAAGTTCAGAGAGAGAAGGGATACTTCGTCTCAACTATTCATAGTGATCATGGAAAAGAGTTCGAAAATAATTTATTTGAGATATATTGCGCTGAACAAGGCTACTCTCAGACATTCTCCTCACCTCAAATCTCCACAACTAAATGGTGTTGCAGAAAGAATAGATCTTTTCGGGATACCGGTCGTACAATGATTTTAGAACAGGATATGGCAAATGAATTCTAGGCTGAAGCTGTAAGTATTGCCTGCCATATATTAAATCGATGCTTAATTAGACCTATCCGAAAAAAGACCCCATACGAGCTCTGGAAAGCAAACGTCCTAATATGGGATACTTTCACCAATTCGGGTGTAAATGTTTTATTCATAACAATGGTAAGGAAAATCTGAGTAAATTTGATCATCGCAGTGATGAAGGTATCTTTGTTGGATACGCTTCTATTAGTATATCCTACAGAGTATATAATAAAAGGACTATGACTACTGAAGAATCAATGTATGTTGTTTTTATTGATACTAACCCAAGTGTCAAAGACACAAGTGCTCAAAGTATTGATGCATGAGAAAAAGTCATCTTGATCCAGTCGGCTGACATCCACCATACAAACATATCCTCCAGTCAAGATAAGAGCAAGTCAACTACTAAACTATCTAAGACTCAATCCTCACCCACACAGCCTGAGAAGTCAAAACTGGATCAAGAGAAAGAAAAGACTTTATGAAACCAATAAACAAACATTCCTAGGGAATGGAGAAGTGAAGCCAGTTTCCCAATAACTTCATCATTGGAAATCCAAATTCCAAAATACAAATCAGAGCATCTCTCAGACAATAATCCTCATTTGCTATGATATCTCAACTTGAACCAAAGAAGGTTAATGAAGTCTTAGGTGATGAATACTGGATAAATACTATACATGAAGAACTTGAATAATTCGAGAGAAGTCAAGTATGGAATATTGTTCCAAGACCTAAAAATACTTATGTGATAGGAACCAAATGGATTTTCAGAAACAAATTAAACGAACCTGGCCAAGTAATTAGAAACAAAGCCAGGTTAGTTGCTCAAGGATACTCACAGCAAGAAGGTATTGATTATGATGAGACGTTCGCTCCAATAGCAAGGTTAGAATCCATCTGCATTTTACTTGCATACGCATCCTACAAACATTTTAAACTATTTCAAATGGATGTCAAAAGTGCTTTTCTAAATGGTGTTATTAAGGAAGAAGTTTTTGTAAAACAACCTTCAGGCTTTGAAATTCCTCTTATCCAGACCATGTTTTTAAACTATCTAAAGCTTTATACGGGTTAAAGCAATCCCCCAAGGCTTGGTATGAGAGGTTAAACTATTTTCTGTTGAAAAATAATTTTAAACGTAGAAAAATTGACATGACCTGTTCATTCAGAAATCATCTTCAAATTGCATTTTAATTGTTCAAATTTATGTTGATGGTGTTATCTTTGGAAGTTTTGATCCTCTTTTATGCGAGAGTTTTGTTGATCTTATTGAAAGGTGAATTTGAGATGAGCATGATGGGAGAACTGACATTCTTTTTAGGACTGCAAATAAGGCAGTTGACTAATGTTACATTTATAAGCCAAACCAAATATACAAAAGAATTAATTAAGAAGTTTGGAATGGAAAAAAACAAAGCTTTTGGGACCTCCATGAGCCCCTCAATATGCCTCGATACAGACGCCCAGGAAAGGATGTTGATGAAAATACCTATCGAGCCATGATAGGATCATTACTTTATCTCACGACAAGTCGACCATATATCATGTTCAACGCGTGCAAATGCGCTAGATTCTGGTCAGCTTCTAAAGAATCACATCTCATTGCAGTAAAATGAATTATCTGTTATCTTATTAGAACCCAGGAGTTAGGTTTGTAGTATCCTCACTCAAATAACTGACTTAATTGGATATTCGGATGCTGACTTTGCAGGTGACAAGACAGATAGGAAGAGTACTAGTGGAACATGCAGTTATTGGGAGAATCTCTCATCTCTTGTCATATCAAGAAACATACCTTTGTTGCTCTATCAACTACTGAGGCCAAGTACTTGGCCCTGAGAAGCTGTGGAACACAATTACTTTGGATGATGCATCAATTAATTGATTATAAATTATATTTTAATTCTGTGCCTATTTTCTGTGATAACACAAGTGCAATTAGTTTATCTAAATACATTGTGCTTCATTCTAGAGCAAAGCATATAGATATCAAGCATCACTTTATTCGTGATCATGTTAATAATGGTGATTTTGCATTAGAATTTGTCGACTCTGAAAATCAACTTGCTGATATCTTTACAAAACTCTTACTTGAAGAAATATTTTGTTTTCTTAGAAATAGTCTAGAAATATCCACTTTTCAAGAATAAAGTGTACCGTGTACTTATGTGCTACATTTAATTTTCCTCTTAATTCCCTGCATTTTTTTGTCTTTAATTGTTATGTGTATGCTTCCCACCTCCAGAACTTCCCCATCATTACACCCCCTTCCCCATAAAGTTGCCATCATTTTTTCAAGTCACACCTCCACATTACCCGACGCAACTTTCCATCTTCTCCACACCCCTATACAAATCCTCGTCTTTCTCGATACTCTTTACTCCTCTACTCTTCTCACCAAAACTCTCTTCGAAAATTTATTCTCTCCAACATCATGGTTAGAGGTTAAAGGTGACAGTTCTTGTGTCGGGCGGACCAGTCGCCGACTACAAAGCCTAACATACATTGAAGACACTGTCAATCTCTCTGACTCATGAGATGATGAAATCATTGGAAACCTTTATGATAAAAAGCATTGCACTCCCCTTCCCACCAAATAAAACCCCTCTAAGAAATTCAAAATAGAATCTTGTGATGATTTTGGACCAGAAAACATGCAATTATTTTGGGCTTAAATAAGCCAAGTATAAGTTGTTCAAAAAATATAGAATTGCTCTCGGTAGGGTCATCAGTCTTGAACAACTCAAGAATCACCACTGCATTGTAATTTATTTTCTTAAAAATAAAAAATTACCTCCAGTTTTTTAACTCTGTGAGTCTAAGTATTTGAAGAACATGGCAGGATGTTCTATGCAAATCTTCGTGTGTCTAAAGATAGTGAAGAATTAGAAACTCTTGTTGTGGGAACGAGAATTGTGGTCAACGATTTTTTGTTTGAAAAAGTATTTGGTGTTAAATTTTCTAGAAAAATTGAGTATATGTGCATTTTGTGGCCTAAAAATTTTGAAGTCTCTTGAAGAGGTAAGAGCTTTTTTTCTGAACATAATTTTGACTTGTCAGAGTTTGGACCCTCTAACCTCTGTTTTATGAATCGTGTTTTGGCTCATATGGTTGTTACTACCTTTTTGCCTCGTGTTGGTTCCCTGAGCTCCATTAAAAACAGAGACGTTTATGGTATCTATTGTGTTCTGAAGAAGTATCGAATCAATTGGGGTGACTGGTTCAAAGAATACATGCTTGAAAGTGCATTGGATACCTCACCTTCAGCCAGCCTCCCTTATTGGATGATCATTTCTCGCATCTTGAAAGACCTTTATGTTGATCTCATCGACTTCCATCCTATTGAGGTTACTACAACTTATGATTATAGGGCTTTTGCTAGTATGAACTTTGTGTTCATATATGGTGAATGGGTCAAGAATGATGCTTCCAAATTCAGACTGAGCCCAAAGGAGTTGAGATTAAGGGAGTGTCAAACCCTATTATTGATCCACATGTCCGTAATGAGTTAGCTGAGGTAAAATTGAGTCTTGCTATAGTGGAAGGTAGCCTACAGAAGATACAAGAAACCTTGGACAAGGTACCGAGTTTATCAAAGGAGGTGGGTACAGATGTAGGAAAACTTCGAGTTCGCATGTATGGGTTGCAAGATGTAGGGGTCAAAATTGTCAACAAGTTGATTGCAAGAGTCAACTCCTTGAACAGATGAACCACTGAATCCAACACTGAGCTTGTTATGGCTGTCCAAAACTCCTACTCCATTCTCTCCCACAATGTTGAAACCTCTTACAACTCTTTCTCTAACAGGATCATAAACACTATCAAGTACTTCTGGAAGCGGGCTAGCTAAATTGTGATGTTTGAACAATATTTTTTGTTATTTTGTTGTTGAGGATAGTATGTGTCCTCCAGACTTTATGTGTTGTGATTAAGTAGTTATCCTACAAGGTTATTAATATTCGTTTGCTTGTTATTATTTGCTTGCATATGTTTTCCTTTTTGATGATGCCAAAGAGGAAGAAAAGAAAGGAGTATCCAACTCAGGGGGAGCAGTATGCAGTTATTCAAAGACCTTGAAGACCCATATGCGCAGGGCCATGGGGAGCACCTCAGTATTACAGGGAAGTACAATTGCTTGTTATTATTTGCTTGCATATGTTTCCTTTCTGATGATGCCAAATGAGGAGAAAAGAAAGGAGTATCCAACACAGGGGGAGCAGTATGTAGAAATTCAAAGACCTTGAAGACCCACATGTACATGCCCAGGGGGAGCACCTCAGTCTTACAGGGAAGTACAATGTCACATTCCTTCTTGGTTATCATCATAAAAAAAAGGAAGATTGTTAGCCTTGAATTGTTCAATGATTATTCCTAAATGAGTTTTGATAACGACTTGCTAATTATGCAGGTACCAAAAAGGAAAGAACGCCGATTGTCAAGGATTGATGATCACACGAAATAAGAAAAGGAAAATCTAGGCATCCAGATTTCAAGGGGCTGACCAACCTCAAGTTAAAGAAGAAAGCAATACATACAAGAATATATTATACAACGTTCAACGCAATCAACAAAGAAAAGGGAATATTGAAGAGCCAACCAACATCAAGTCAAAGAAGGAAGAATATGCTATACAAGTCAACTAAGGGAAGAAAATATTGGAAGAAATATCAGACGCTAAACTGGAGATCAGAATCTCAAAGAAGACACAAGTCAAGAACCGTTGGCATAAACTAACAAATGAAAGAAGATATCAAGGAAGATGCAAGACCAATCTGAGGACTCATCAAAATCTCGAATTGGATACAAAATTCCTTGAGTTACCTTAGAACGAGCCAATCAGAATCAATCAAAGGAAAAATTGATTCCCTTTCCATCCTCAAGAACTGAAGCAGTCAACTATAAGAAGCAAATCACACACAACTAAGAGGCTCACGACTTTGCTTGAGCAACAACTTTTATTCATCTTTTATCTCACAAAAGGCACTGTACTGATTATACTAGTCTTAGAAAAAGAAAAAGAGTGAGTAGAAAGCTATACATGTTGAGGTTGTCAGTTAGAAGTTCTAGACACTGTCAGCAAGAAAAACTCGATTCAAGGATTGAACCACCATTGTAATCAAATCAACTTCAAGGCTTTAAGGAAACCCTTGTAACTCAAGGGAACTGAAGTAGACACCATACAAGTGATCCGAACCAGCATAAAAATATCTGTGTTAATTACTTTTCTACATTTACATTACATATCATATTATCAATCACTAACCCTTTGAGTTTGCAGGAGAGTCGACTGACGGAATGAATAGTCGACTAAATAATTAGAAAAGGATTTTAAAATTCAATTCACCCCACTTGTGTTTCAAATATTTTGGGATGGAGAAAGTAGTACATATTAATCAGATTAAAAATGAAAGTAAGACAGACAAATTAAAATAAAAAATATGTAAAAATATTCTACTCTCGAATCTAAAAAAAAGGATTATTCTTGAATGGAGGGGTTTAAATGTTAATATGAAGAATATTTCAAGCATGTGTAAAAATCAAAGAGCTGACCCGTGTGTGCGGGGAGTGGGGGGTGGGGGTGGGGGGTGGGGGTTCATAATAATGCGTATACGTAACAATGTTACAATATAAAAACTGTTTTGTCCAAATTGTAAAAGCTATATTGGTTACCGTGTTCAAAGATAACGCCACAATCAAGAACACCAAGAACCAAAAAAACCCAAACACAAAGCGCCATATGTGTACCTAGATTTGTTGTGCTTATTTATTAATATTTTCTCTCAAATGGGGAGTAAATGGAGGAAAGCAAAGGTTGCATTGGGTTTAAATATGTGTCTTTATGTACCAAAGACACTTGAAGAGTCGCCGGCGCCGGATACGGCCGGAGGAGGGTTTTCCGATGCTATTTCATTGTCTCCGACAACCCCACATAGGAACTCCGAATGCCATGTGGATATGCCAACTACCCCAACTCCATCTTCATCTGGTCTTCGTTTGCCTAAACAACATAGCTTCAAATCTTCAAAGGTTAGCCAAAAAAATAAATAAAAAAGATTCAATTTTTTTTTTTGTTTTTGGTTATTTGGATTACTCTTATTGAAAGTTAAAAAGGGTTAGTGATTTCTTGATTATATTTTATGTTTTCCACTTTTTTTTTGGGTTTTTTAGCTCCAAATCTTTCAAGGTTTAGCAAAAAAGGAAAAAAAATTAATTTTTTTTTGGGTTATTTGGATTAGTCTTATAGAGAGTTAAAAAGGGTTAGTGATTTCTTGATTATATTTGATGTTTTCCACCCATTTTTGGGCGATTTTTTAGCTCCAAATCTTTTAAGTTTTAGCAAAAAAAAAAAGATTTATTTTTTATTGTTTTTTTGGGGTTATTTGGATTAGTCTTATAGAAAGTTAAAAAGGGTTAGTGATTTCTTGATTATATTTGGTGTTTTTCACTGTTTGTTTTTGGGGTTTTTAGCTCCAAATTTTCCATGGTTTAGCAAAAAAAAAATTTAAATCAATTTTTATTGCTCATTGTTTTTTTGGTTATTTGGATTAGTCTTATAGAATGTTAAAAAGGGTTAGTGATTTCTTGATTATATTTGATGTTCTTCACTGTTTTTTTTTTTGCGTTTTTTAGCTCCAAATTTTCCAAGGTTTAGCAAAAAAAAAAACGATTCAATTTTTATTGCATTTTTTTTTTGGTTATTTGGATTAAGTCTTATAGAAAGTTATAGTGGGTTAGTGATTTCTTGATTATATTTGATGTTTTCACTGTTTTTTGGTTATCTAGTTCATTTAACAAGAATCTCCATTAGTATATTCTGATTAGTGAAAATTGAGTGTGTTTGATGGGGAGAAAGATGTTTTATGTAGAAAATGTTTTTTCTGAAGAAATTTATCTTTTTGGTAGTGTAAAGGCATTTTGATGATATTTTTAGTATTAAGTGTTGATAACAATGACCAAGTGTGAATTGAAATTAGAGGATCTTGAATAATCTTAAATGGAGCTAGTTTTCAACTCATTTAAGTTTCTTATTTGTCTTTAATGAGATCATTTAAGTGGTTTTGGCTTTCTACTAATTGAGGATAAGTTATAAGATGTCTATGAGATGGGGTCAAAGGGTGGAGTCAGTATTTCCGTTAAAAGATTCTTTTATTTAGTATGTACAAATAATCTATTCAAAATTCAGTTAGCAAAAGTCGTAATAGTTCAAGACTATAAACTAATGTACAAATAATCTCTTCAAAATTCAGTTAGCAAAAATCGTAATAGTTCAAGACTATAAACTAATGTACAAATAATCTCTTCAAAATTCAGTTAGCAAAAGTCTTAATAGTTCAAGACTATAAACTAAAAATCCCGGGTGAGCCTCCGAACGGGACATAGATGTGAAAATAGATGTGAAAGACCTGTTTCCCTACCTTTCAAGTGGTTCTTATTGCTATATAGAAAGTAGTGTTAGTGTAAAGATGGTGATGCCTCTTGTATTCTAATGTAGTTTTTGAGATTCTCCATGTTGGGTGGGGATAAAGTTAGATAGGTATCTGTGAAAGGGAGGACCCATATAGTGGTCCACTGGGTTTCATTGTATAATGGAAACACCAGAGTAAATTTCCTTGGTAGGGGGAAAGTGCTTTGCTTGGTCAGCAACAACACTATTTTTACACACATGACATTACTCATTTGGCCATTTTCTTATCGCCCCTTTTCATAGCATCAGTCCAAGAAAAGAAAAAAAGCCTGTTGAACCATTGATTGAGATCTTTCTTGCCATTAAGTACTTTCAAGAAAGTAATTTCAGAGTTGTAAAACAAAAAAAGAATGGATTTTTTAAAATTTAATGGCTGAAACAATGATTTCTACTTCTTTTTATAACATGGGGTTCTTGAATCTTGATTATTTTAACACTGTATTTAACTGTCTTGATATATGCTTCATCATTCAGATTTCAGAGTAGGTCTGGCAAAATGGTTAAAGAAACAAGTAATCATCCGATCCGACCCATCAGATATGGATTGGATAACTGATTTTTTAAAATGTTAAAATATGGATATTATTCACTAAAAAAATGGATATTCATATGGATAAATCATTTGTCTGCTTATTATTTTTCACTGAGTTCTTCTTTTCTGAGAGTCTAAGCTTATTTTATCTTTTAGCTTTGTGTTCTCACGTGACTATTTCTAAAGCCATGGATAATATGGATATTAATATTATCATATCCATATTATCCGTTGGTTAATCCATATTTTATCCGTGTTTATATATGGGTGGATCGGATATTTTATCCGTTTATATTTAAACCCATTTTCGACCCGTACATATCTGCCCGACCCGCCCGTTTGCCACTGCCTAATTCAGAGTTTCTGGGGTTTGCACCTACTTTTTAAAAGTTTTAAGTATTATGTCCACCACTGTGCTTTGATATTTGACTACTCAAAACATTGACTTTATTGAAATGGTAGACCAGTCTGCACATGTAATAATATTCTTAAATAGCCATTAGTTGTGAAAGTAATTGCGTAGGCATTATCAGTTTCATCTTTTTATGCGGCACTGTTGATAATGTAGTTGACATGCAGACAAAAGGGTGCCACACTTCACAATGACAGTAATCTTTGCTGTATGATGGCAATCTAACTGTAGCCTTCTGTACATAGGCCTACTAAGTGTAACTAGTTTTCCTTTGATGTCATAAACAAATGAGTTTCTTTTTTCCAATAAATGTAAGGGAGATGGCAGGTGAGCTGAATTTTACAACTGTACGTGCTGCCTCCCACCAGCACAGTTACATAACTCTGTCTACCAAGCAGAGCCGTCCCTGCGGTGGTTGAGGCGGCGCCGCCGCACAGGCCCCGACCGGCGAGCCTCCGCCCCAGAATTTTTCCTTTTCTTTTATTGGTTTCAAATATTAAAATATGTATTAAAAATGACTCCAGTCTTATCAGTGAGAGTTGTAGCCTAACGGTTGAGAGTTCCCTTCAAAAGTCCTTCCCAGGTCGCGTGTTCGAATCCAATGAGCAGCAAAAGGCTTTTTTTTTAAACACAAAATCAGATTTGTCCCAAAGTCCCAAACAGTCCCCCTCTTTAAACAAAAAAACAAACTTTTTTTTTCTTTTTTTAATTTAAACACAAAAAAAGGCCTCTTTTTGTTTCTCGCACCGGACCTTTAAAAGTATAGGAACGACTCTTGCTACCAAGGCTTGGACATATGAAAGGAAGTCAACTAGTGTTTTTGCAAGAAAGACTTTTGAAATTTGTGGTTGTGTCTAAAATTCTGTAAATCATCTCATTAAGGGTAAAATGGAAAGCGTAAGTTAAATTGTTACTAAATATAGAAAGATGTCGTTTTTGGGACTGACTAAAAAGGAAAGAGTGTCACGTAAATTGGGACAGAGGGAGTAACTTTTTGTTGTTTAATCCCTTGGTATAAAGAAATGAGTGACTAAATCTGATGAACAAAACTTAGACTTGTTAAACTTGAATATGAAAGCTATATTTTGTACAACTACCATTGTCCTCCTCTTTTGTAGGCTGGAATTGTATTAATGATAGAATTGAACAATTTTGTGCTTTTGGAAGGGCTTTCTGACATCCATGTTCTTGAAGTTTTTTAAGACATGCTCATGTTAGATTATTTGTTCAGAATAATCAGGCGTTTTAATATTTTACTTATTTTCTGAATCGCAGAGTACTTGTACAATATGTTTGATGAGCATGAAACCAGGCCAAGGTCATGCGATTTTTACAGCGGAATGCTCGCATTCATTCCATTTCAACTGTATCACTTCAAATGTAAAGCACGGGAACCAAATTTGTCCAGTTTGCAGAGCAAAATGGAAAGAAATACCCTTTCAGAGTCCTCTTACTGATAATATATCACAACCAAGGTCTCGGAACGGACATGTACATTTGTCTCAAGACGATGCCTGGATGACAGTTGTAAGACGGATCCCTCCTGCTCGATTGGTCACCAATCGCAACATTTCTACACTTTTCCAAACTGCAGAACCAGGTGTTTTTGATGATGATGAAGTTGTTGATCACCAATCCTTCGGCAATCAGAAAAGCTCATCAACTGATGTCGCTAATCATCATTCCATAGGGGTGATAGAAGTGAAAACATGGCCGGAAATCTCTGCGGTTTCGAAATCAGCATCTCACAAAAACTTTACTGTTTTGGTGCATCTCAAAGCCCCGCACGCTGGTCAGAGTTCCCGAGCTCCAGTTGATCTTGTGACCGTTCTTGATGTTAGTGGCAGCATGGCTGGTACTAAACTTGCTTTGCTAAAGAGAGCAATGGGGTTTGTGATTCAAAACCTAGGCCCTGCTGACAGGCTTTCTGTCATTGTCTTCTCTTCTACTGCTCGTCGTCTCTTTCCTCTTCGTAGGATGAGTGATACTGGTAAGCAAGAAGCACTACAATCCGTGAATTCACTCAGTTCCAATGGTGGGACAAACATTGCTGAGGCCTTAAAGAAGAGTGCCAAGATCATGACGGATCGCAAGTGGAAGAATCCAGTTAGCAGCATAATATTGTTGTCTGATGGACAAGACACATATACCGTTAACAGCCCTAGCGTATCCGCTACACAGATTAATTACAAGTCGTTACTTCCCGTTTCCATGCAGCGTAATGCAGCTTCAGGTCTCCATATTCCAGTGCATGCATTTGGTTTTGGTGCTGACCATGACGCAGTCTCAATGCACTCGATCTCTGAAACTTCAGGCGGAACATTTTCCTTCATAGAAGCTGAGAGTGTTATTCAAGATGCTTTTGCTCAGTGCATTGGCGGCCTTCTAAGCGTGGTGGTCCAGGAGTTGCACGTGGAAGTTGAATGCGTTCACCCTGTTCTGCATCTCTGTTCAATAAAAGCCGGAAGTTATAATTCCAATTTAACATCTGATAGCAGAAGAGGTAATATTCAAGTTGGAGACTTATATGCAGATGAAGAACGAGATTTCTTGGTCATGATAGATATTCCTGCTGATGATAGGTCAAGCAACGATATGACACTCGTAAAGGTTAAGTGTACATATAAAGACCCTATATCGAAAGATTTAGTAACCTTGGATGATGTTCGTGATGTCAAAATCGAAAGGCCCGACACGATCAGACAACTTGTTGTGTCGATGGAAGTTGACAAGCAGCGTAACCGGCTTCGATCAGCAGGAGCAATGGCGGAAGCAAGAGCTGCAGCTGAAAACGGAGATTTAGCAGCTGCAGTATCTGTTCTCGAGCGTTGTCGGAAAACGTTATCGGAAACCGTGTCGGCTGAAGCTGGAGACAGGCTGTGTATTGCACTGGATGCTGAGCTGAGGGAAATGCAAGAGAGGATGGCAAATCGTCGCGTTTATGAATCATCAGGTAGAGCTTATGTTTTGTCAGGATTAAGTTCACATTCATGGCAGAGGGCAACAGCTCGTGGTGATTCCACCGATAGTACAAGCCTGATTCAGGCATACCAGACACCGTCTATGGCTGACATGGTTAGCCGATCACAAACAATGTACCTCGGTAGTCCTGCTCCTCGACCACCTCTAAGGTCAATGCTATCGTTTCCTGCACGAAAACAGCCTAGGTGATCCTCGACACGCCTTTTCTTCCAGCAAGACTGATTTTTTCTTTTTGTTTTTGTATCCTGTTTCAATCTTTCGGGTTTCGGGAAAGCTATGGGCTATATGGGAAGGGGGTATATTTCTAATAAAATGTACATTAATAAAAGAAGATTTTGGCAAGAGAAGGAGGGTAAAAACAAAAGAGAAATAGCCAGTAAATTGGCTTCAAGAGGAATTGAGTGAGGGTTAGAGTTAAATCTTTTGACTATTATGGGTGTATAAGGAGAAATCCTGTGTTCTCTTTTGGGGAGTTTTGGGGTATAGTCCATTGTAATTGTGGGTATCGGGGGTGTTTCTTGGTTTAATATATATAAATTTTCTCCATTATTTTTTGAGAAGCTCAAGTTTAGTGCATCAATTAATTATTCTCTGTTTTTTTTTTGGTAATTAACTTCTCCTTTGCTTTCTTCATTCCAAAGTGAATGTTACTACCTTATTCTGCATTATTATAAGATACTAGTTCAAATCAGTAGCATGATAAAGGACTTAAATTATATACATTGATGGTGTTAAGGACTTTTGCACTATCAATGTGATTTAACTGGCTATAGTAGGTTATTTTTTTTAAGGTTACTGTATCACGCTTGCCCCACATTGTGCAACTTCACTGCGTCAAGCTTGCTATGAAGAGTCACATGTTGACGTTAAGGTGTAAAAAATCTGTGCACTGTGTTGCTATGCCGAATCCTAGGCTGGTCATTGGGGACCAAGTTTAATTAAGGCCGTGATCCGCATGGGAACAAACTCTATTCTTCAATTGGGGACAAATGCAGGACAGACAATAAAGGCGATCTTGTTCATACTTCAAGACAGCCTGATTAATCTACTATCTGATTTTCTTATTATATATGAAGATGCAAATGCAAAGACCTATTTAGTGCCTTTTCAAAGGTAAGCTGTTAGGTACTAAAAACTGATGAAGAATGAAGAAAGAAGGTCAAGATCACACTTTTATTTACTATCACATAGCTAAACTCGTACAAAAGTCTTGGGCAACAGTAAAGTTGCTTCGTGTAACCTATAAGTCACATGTTCGGACTTTGGAATCAACCACCGGTGCTTGTGACAAGATAGGCTACCTACATTGAATACGAGATACTTTATGCACAAAACTACTCACATAGCTTAAACTCCACCCCTAAAAGCTTCATAAGAGGCCAGCAAGTTGCCTTTCCTTTTTTTATTGCTCGACTTTGGAGATAAGGAACGTTAGAATGGTCAAGAGTGCAAAAGTTAATAAAACCATACACACATACCTTAGCTAGCAGAGACGTTGCTATTTATAGCTACTTGAAGGGGTAAGTCTCAATTGAACAAATGGAAATCAGCAGATACATAGGAATGAATAAATTCAGACTTCAAAAGAGAAAAAATTGGACTACGATAAAACATAAAATAAATTAAACTACTATTCGTATATCTCGAAAAAGAAAGAAATATACTATCCATGGAGTAATCTCTTTCTCAGGTTAATTTATATACTTGTAGAATGGACTATCTACTTGCATGACTACCCTCGGATGTTTGTTAGTGTGTACATTTACTTGGATATATCAGGAAGAACTTAACCACATACTTATAAACCTCCTTATTATGGTCCTAAAAATAAATGATATTTCACCTATATTTTCCAGGAGCTATGAAAAACTAGAGCAGAAAAACCCGCCAAAATTAGGCACCAGATTAATATGTGGGCTCACTATACTCCTAAATTAATTTGACGACATGATCCCAATGCAAAATTAAAAAGGAAAAAAAAAGGAATAGGTTTGAAAATTTTAGACCGGGGCATTAATGATTTGGGATCCGATGGCACCACATTAATAACTAAATCACTTATGTCAGTGGTTGAAATCTGTGCTAATTAATGAGTTTTTGATGTTCTGAAAATTGATCAATTTAGTTTCCAATTTCCAATAGAGATTGAGCTGCACGACAAGGTAACATTAGCACTTGCAACTTGCAACTATGCTTTGAAATTGGACTAAGTGTTTCGTTTTACTTGTCCAATTTGCATTTTACACCTCCCTTAAAATATATTAACTAAGTGTTTATTTTATTAAATTCTCTTTATTAATGAACTTTAAAATCTAAATTTGACTATTAGTAGTACTCCTATTAGTTTGAGAAATGATTCCATGACGATAATGGTATTTCTTTCTTGATTTTACTAAAGTAAATACCTAAAAAAGAATATTTTAAATTTTAATAAACTGGACAAATAAAAAGGAGTGCATGAAATATTTTATAAGAATTAAGTCTTATTTTAGTCGACAAGGCAAAGTATGAGATTCGTATTATCCATTCTTCAGAAACTTTGGTGCTTTGTGCATCGAACTCATGAAATCCTACCTTATGACTGCTGATAGTTGACTTCGTTTTATTCTTTCTCATAGTTGAAATTAAAGAAAGGAATCCAGATATAATAATAATTACTACAATTTACAGAGAGAATATTTATTCCTTCGACCACTAAAGTTGTGGGAAAATGTTATTATTCTA
Organism: Anisodus acutangulus; assembly: GCA_029783415.1. NCBI lineage: Eukaryota > Viridiplantae > Streptophyta > Magnoliopsida > Solanales > Solanaceae > Anisodus > Anisodus acutangulus. The sequence continues at coordinate 48,838,194 of CM056498.1, forward strand.
ATATGCCACAGTACACTCTTCTAATTTTACGGTAGTCTTACGATTTTTGACAGTTTTTTGCAGTTCTAACAGAAGTTTAAGAATTCAAACTCATTGAACTAACATTAGGTATGTTGTTTTCTTGTTTTTTATGAGGTTATTGTTTTGTTTGAGGGGCATAATTTTATAGCTTTGATTTATTTTTCGTTTTTCCATATTAATGTGTATGATGTTACTATTTTTATTATCCAGCCTTTTACATGAGAAGGAAATTGTTTTGGAAACTTACAACCTCTTGAAATCCTTGAAAACTTAGCAAAAGATAAAAATACAAAGGAAGAAAAATATCCATATAAGTTATAGCAAGTTAGCAACTAGTAGATCTTAATGCTTAGTGGTATATTGATAAGCTCACATTAGGTCAAATGCTTATTAGGAGTCTTGTAGACTTCATTTATTTATATTTAATAGAGATTTGAATCTTAATCAGTAAGATCTCGTACATTTATAATCGAATAACCGAAGAGAATCAGTTAGATTCTTTAAAAGGCTGCTCGGTGTACTAAGCTTATGCTATCTTGGGAGTGCAGGAAGGGCGGATCATAAGGGTTTGTTATGTACACCTTACCTTCTGATTCTGCAGATGTTGTTTCACAGGCAACCCCTGATCTCCTGGTCACATGCCAATCAATTAAATTCTTTGATAGATAAAAATGAATGGAGTAATATTGAACACATTATAATGGCCCGTCAAAATGTAGAGGAACTCTATATATTTCCTTTTTCAAGATGAATGTGCTGATACATTGCATGAATATTAGAGCTGAATTTCAAATGGGGAAGGAACAATTAATTGTATCAGCTTGACTTTTTTTCTTTATTATATAGTTTATGTACGTATAACAAAAGAGAAAATTGTTGTATGAAACAAGGAAAGTTGAGTTCTTTGAAATTTTTTTCTTGGAAGAGGAAATATTTTTCTTTGTGATAATTTTACTTCAAAACTGGTGTTCAGACTATCATAAAGTATGAATAATTTTCTACTCTTGCGGTCTAACCATCTGGAGAAAACAAGAATCAGTGTGTCCTACTGCCCTCTTCATATTCTTCCAAAAAATCTTAAACAACTCATTTCTCTATTTTTGCTTTAATATGCACATCGAATTCACCATTATGAATGTTTTCCGGTGAAATCGGTTCTAATCAGAAACACAATTAGAGATTTGTATTTTAAAATTTAAAGACAAGTGAGTCGTATCCGATTCGGGAAACCCCTTGACGAGTCCGGTTTTAAATGATAAAAGTAAGAAATAAAATAGATAAAATGAATAAGTAAGCTAAGATTTAGAACAAATAATGGAAATAAGGAACAAGTGCTTCTTTCGGTATACTGCGTATACTGTTTTGAGAGAAATAGAGCTTAGATTACAAGTGTGAGCAAGAGGATCCAGAGTGTAGTTCCTTCCCCCGTAAGTCTTACATATATAAGTCAAAACTAGACTATTGTACCCCTCTAAAATCATGAAGAAGTGAGCACGCTGATGTCACTGTGCCCACGCGCGCTGTGACACTCTGTTCAAGGAGGATGGATGTGACAAGAATTGATGGAAGTGGGGAACAACTGTAGAATGCCCCCGAGTCATCTGAATCTCCTGATGTGCCAATTCATCTGGAGGCATTCTTTACCCAATACAAAGAAGTTGTGATGAAATGGATAGAATCTCTTTTTTTTTTTTTTAAATTAAGCTTTGGATATAAAAAAGAATCTCATAGAAAACACTCAAACAGTAGTAGATGCAAAATTATGAAATCATGGCTGCTCAATTACATTTAACATGTAAAGTTTCTACTACGGTTTCATGAGATTGGGTGCTTAGTAAATAAATGTGTGGTATTAGGTTTCATATATGAATATACAATGTAGGTCAATAATAATGGGTGGTTGAGCATCGACTAGTGTTAACATAGTATCATCGTTGGTACATTGGTAGGGAGATTAAGTCACGTGAATTCTAAAGTTAAGGTATATTTACCTCTTATTTTTTTCTAATTTCACTTATAAAATTTACTGAGTATATTATTATTGTGAATTCTAATTCCTTTCACTAAGTTGCAAGACTTAGTTATAAATTTTGATGAATAACAATAAAAAATTTACTCTCTGGCCCAATTTATTGACATAATTTTTTTTAATCCATCCTAAAATAAATGTCATATTTTCTTATATGGCAACTATTTAACATTTTTTTTAATTCTTATTGGATCCCACTTATGGTCAAGATTCAAAAACAACTTATTTTGAAAAATATTTTTTTTCAAAAGTGTTTTTTTTAAAAATACGTTTGGTGAAAAATAATTTGTGTTTGACCAATTAATTTTAAAAATACTTTTGAGCAACAATTAGTGTTTGACCAAATTTTAAAAAATTGTTTTTAAGTGTATTTTTCTCGATTTATATGATGTAGTTTGACTGAGTACGAAATTTAAGAAATAAAGGAATTTTTTTTAATTTTGTGATGTAAAAAATGATAAAAATATTTGTATTGTTATAGATAATCTCGTTAAACGTAAAATATAATTTTAAAATTAAATTATTATTAAATATATCATTCTTCTCTTATTCCAAAAGGTGGAATCTCCCACCCAGAGCCCCACAGGTCCGACAGTGCATGAAGGAGGTAAATCATGGTACTAATTGATTTGAAAGGTTAGGCGTCTGCTTCGCACGCGCTCCTTTATAGTGACTAAAAAAATGTATCATATCAATTGAAAATACCACGTGGCAACTGCAATTAGCCATTATTGCGCCGAGGAACCCAGTTAACAGTTCAAATATAGCGCTGCCATATCGGGAAGACCAAATTCCCACATGGCTCCCTGGGCCCCACACACCCGCGAAACCATGAAAAATCTTTCGCCATCCTTCTCTATTTAGACTCATTAAGTGGACCCCACTTAATACACGTGGCTCATCACAAGAATTAAAACGTTCATTGGAAGCACTCGTTTGAGCTTAACAAGCTTTTACTAGTACTCTACTCGACTAGTTCTCGGAGCATTGTGCTTTTACTCTGCTCGGCGTCGGAATATTCGGTGTTTTTCCGGCAACTTATCCGGTGAAGTACGGCAGATGAATGCACGTGACATTATCGGTGGCTGAATACGTACTCGGAGTGTTTCCTCCCTATAATTCAGAAGAATATGTGAGTAATTCATATACAGTAGAAACAGTACTATTATATCTTTATATGTTTTCATAAATAATTGAAATTCAATTTCGTTCCAGTTGTACACGTGGCATTACTACTATTACTGTTACTGTTACTACTACTATTACTGCTACTACTAGTGTCGTTTCACTAGAGTTCAAAGTTGCCGTTGCCGTCGCCGGAGGATTTCATGGGTATGCCGACGAGCTTGACTTTTTCCTTTTTTCTGGGATATTTTAAAAGATATACAGTTTTGTTACGTCACGTAACCTAATATACAATATTATACAACACTATACAATAGAAGTATTATACATAATGTATCAATCTTGTATAAAGTTTATACTAGTCTATCAAGGTGTTTATAGACAAATATGTTAAAAATTACTCCCATCTTTATACACAAAGAGGCTGTGTGACGTAATTTTTTTTTTCTAGTGATTTTATTTCCAGTGATTGGTTGAACTGTGTCGGTACACGAATAAAGGAGAAAGAATAGTGATAATTTTGTATATATTTGTTGCATTATTGGTGTGTTTAGATTTAATCATGGATATGTTAATTAATCATATATTCGCTTTCAATGAGTGTTTGAAAATAGAGGATTTGAGTTTGTTTATTTGTGGACCTATCTAAAAGGCATGTCTAATTACTCAAAGTAAATGCTAAATTGCTATTCTACGTGACTGTTTTGAGTTTTGATATCACTCTCTAAAAAAATCATTTATGTTTTTAGAAAATATTCAATTCTTCATTATTGATGGAGCCAATATTCACGTTTTTTTGTTGCAGAACAATTATCATTGTGTCAATATCTTAGTATGAAAAAAAGAAAGCAAATTGAGATAGAGAATTAGGGTAGAATGATAATAAATAACCGAGTATGCAAACTACTTACCCTATCCAAAAGTAGGGTACAAAAAGTAGGAATAACTTCTTACCTTATCCAAACTTCATGACGTGATATTAACTGTGTTTGTTGTTGTTGTTGTAGTATTATTTCTTCTTAATATTTATTTGATGCAGTTTAGAGCAATATTTATTATGAGTAAATTCATCATTCAGAGAAGCATAAAGTGTCTTTAACTTTTGCAAAGCGAAATCATTACAAAATACAAAAAGGAATATCTTAATTTTAAGCTAAAAATTTTCGTAATTTTTCCCTCTTCTGAGAATCAAAATGTTGGTAATTAAAACAAGAAAGGCATCGTATATTAATGACCCCTTTTGCTAATTTCTATATCTTTTTAGTCTTTACCCGACTACCGACACTAATTTTGTGGGTCCCCTTGAATTTAAAAAAATGTTATATGCACGTCTTTTATTTTTTCAGAAACATCACTATCAAGAAAGTCCAGAATTGGAGTAATACAAAGAACTCTGCTATTAGTTGATGTTGCAGGCCAGGCCACAACAGCTTTTTTAGTTTCTACCAACCCTATAAAATGTCTTGGAAGCAAAGTCTTTTCTAACCGTTGGCATACAACAATATTTCAAGAAATTGGTAGATTTTACTATTTCTAGCATACCATATTGGTCTAATGTTAAGCTGTTAGTGACTCTCAACACTCGTATATCACGCTAAGTAGGCTTTTACCCTCGAAGAATCTCATACCCCATATTTAGTTGGTTACTGTATTACCTATGTGTTTGTTACTGGTACCACAATAGGACTTTTCAAGAAATTAGTAGACTTTACTATTTGTAGCATACCATATTGGTCTAATGTGAAGGTGATTAGATATACCCCATAATTAGTTTGTTACTGTATTAACTATGTGTTTGTTACTGGTACCACAATAGGACTTTTCAAGAAATTGGTAGACTTCATTATTTCTAGCATCCATATTGGTCTAATGTGAAGGTGATTAGATATACCCCATAATTAGTTTGTTACTGTATTAACTATGTGTTTGTTACTGGTACCACAATATGACTTTTCAAGAAATTGGTAGACTTCATTATTTCTAGCATCCATATTGGTCTAATGTGAAGGTGATTAGATATACCCCATAGTTAGTTTGTTACTGTATTAACTATGTGTTTGTTACTGGTACCACAATAGGACTTTTCAAGAAATTGGTAGACTTCATTATTTCTAGCATCCATATTGGTCTAATGTGAAGGTGATTAGATATACCCCATAATTAGTTTGTTACTGTATTAACTATGTGTTTGTTACTGGTACCACAATAGGACTTTTCAAGAAATTGGTAGACTTCATTATTTCTAGCATGTCATATTGGTCTAATGTGAAGCTGATTAGATATACCCCATAATTAGTTTGTTACTGTATTTTGTTACTGGTTAGTTTTATACTGCTTTGATTGTTGACAAGTCTCTTTCTGATTTGAAATTGAGTTGCTTTCATGGAGTTTGGTTTTAGCTATATAATTTAATATTTTTCTATCTAACGGACCTTTTATCTTTAAAAAGAAGTGATTTTTTTTCTTCTAGAAATGTGATTTTTTTGGATATATGTTATAGAAAACCAAATGTCCTTGTCTTAGGTGTATGATGTCAGATGACTGTTTTTTCATCATCTTTTTGGCCTTTCTATTCTTAATCTTTGATGGGTCTACCTTTATATGGTGAATAAGCATAGTTGTGATACCTCTGGGTGTGCTGGAGTTTTCAGCTAATGTGAGTAAGTGGGCAGGATCTTTCGGTTGAACAATTTTTGCTTTGATCACAAAATTGACTCATCTGAAACGAGTGGAGCACGTGGCTGGTGTACAATTCAAGAAATGTGATAGGATTTCTGCCTTTGGTGGATGTTAAATTGAGTTTGGCTCTTAACTGAGATTGTCTAGGCTTATGCTTCTGGCTTGGTGCATATACGGAATTGTATTTTTCCTGCCAAATGTTAGGAACTCTGTGTGTCATCTTAATTGTCTGATGTAACTGCAGAGTCAAAATGTTAGATGGTTTACACGTGCAAGTTCTTTGAACACTGCATTTACACCTGTTAGTTGAGCATCACTTTCTCTCAGGAGACTATGTACTCAGACTTGACTTGATACAGATTCCATTTTTGAAAGAAGAAATGCTAAAAAGAAAGCTAATACCCAACTATTTTTGTTGAAGAAATTGTTCAAAATGTACACCCAGAGAACTTCAAACCTACTTACTTTGTTGGTGGCCTACTGTCTATTAAGTCCTAACTATCATATAGTACAAATTATCCACGACACTCTTCCTGCTCCATTATTTATGATTATTATAATTCCAGCCTTTTAGTTTAATCGTCATGTTAGACAAATAGAATAACCTTTCCATTTTAAAACTTGGAGAGCAAAAATCTAAAAATTGTTTCCAGGCTGTTCTCTTGTCTTTTCTCTTGCACTGAAAGACAATTTGTGGATAATATGAAATCTTCTAATTCCTCTGTCTTTTCTCTTTGCACCAGAATAAGGATTTATAGATGACCTTAGATATTGTCATTAGGTGCTCTTATAATAATTTAGTTGAATTTACGTTGTGTAATTGGTATACAATGTAATGGTTTGACATTGCCTTTCTGCAGAATGGTCCTTGAGATGAAGATTTCATGAATGAACTACTCTTTGGTAAGATATCTCTTTATTCATTATTTTGAAATATTTGAATTGTTACCAAAAGCTTTTACAATGTTTTCGAGGATTTATATTGAATTAGTTCAAGTTTATTTAGTAGAATATGTTTTCAAACATCTAAAGACTTGACGGTTTGAACCTCAAGAACCTGCACAACTAAAATGGAAGACTTGGATTTTTTAAAATTTGTATAAACTTTGCTTAGTTCGCAGCATCTGACTAGGACTTGATGGTTTGAAGGATCAGTAAAAAGATAATATTTGCTGACATTTAAGTTGAACACATTCTAAATTAATCTTTCTTTTTAAGTCTGTCAGATGTCTGTGAAGGGACAAATTAATCTTTTTATTCTACTATATGTTAAATAAATATTGTGACAGAACAGTTTAGACTTTCTATTCCATTCAAAAGTAGTTGGTTCTCCCAGAATCCACTTTTGTAATTACATTTGAAAATTCCGTTCTTCTACTTATGCTGTTGTCAGTCTTACAGTTGGTTGTAATACTACAACGATCCGTATTCTGAATTATAATATGTTCATGGCTTCTAATCCCCCCCCCCCCCACACACTCCTTCTCTTTCATTCTTGGCATTTAATTCAGTGATTTGACAACAAGAAATGAGGGTTGGAAAGGAAGCTGCAATTGCTTTCATCATTAGCTTGATCTGGATACAGCAAACTGTTGGCGGTGAGTATTGTTGTTGGGAGCATTAGGTTCACCTCCTTTCATTTCCTTCTATGAGAGTCTACAGACTGCATATTAGAGTAGTAGCCTTTCCTTTTTCAGGAAGTTCTATTTACTTCACTTCTAGCTGAATCCAACTGGTTTAGCAGTAAAGAGTTCTCTAGCTCTGGTTAACAAGATATTATGACAATTTTTATTAGAGTTTGTTTCACGCAATGAAACAATGTAAATTCCCTTTTAAATGTACATGCAGAAAACTGAAACTTAGTCAATCTCTTTATCAGATGAAGAAGGGCGTAATGCATCAGTAACAGCTAAATGGACCTGCAGCTGTCTCGCCAACCCAAGTTTTGCTGTTCCAGAAAACTGTTCATCATCCTGCGATTGCACTATTGGTATGATTTTCTTTCCCCTGTTTTAGAAAGCTTTTTGCTGCATTGCTGTGTCAAAGTTGCTGTAGTGTTTGGACTGCTAATACTTATTTAAAGCAAGCAAGTTTCACGTGATGTCATCCTCATGAACTGATATGGAGCCAATTGCTTCTGGATGTTGCAAACAGTGTCGTAAGATTGGAAAACTATAGGAAGCTTACAGCTCATATTAAAATTAAATCTCTACACATGCTTTTCTATTTGCTCTATGGTTGAATTCTCGATAATTGTTTTCCTTTTCAAACTAATTACCAACTACGTAATTAGTTAGGTTAGGTTGTCTACATCACACCCCTTGGGGTGTGGCCCTTCCCCGGACCTTGCTAACGCGGGATGCTTTATGCACCGGGCTGCCCTTTTTTACCAAGTACGACTTCTAAAATATGATAGAACTGCATTGGTACTTCGAATTTGATCGGAATAATTCAGTTCCAAAGATGCAAGGAGCTTTTGGTTTAAATAGTTGTTTCTAACAGGTTTTGTGAATAAACTCTCCTCTAAGATTCAACAGTCGTCAACTGTATGTTGTATGATTTTCTTTTGAAAACTTGAGATAACTCTTTTTTTGTTACATGTTGATCTTGTCAAATGCAGGATCATATAATGTAGAAAAGCTCACTCTGTACTGATTTCGTACTATGCATTTTTGCAGATAAATCAAGCAAGAACAGATGGATATGTATATGTGCAGCTGATGGGTTGCCTAGAGTAGCTGATGATCATAATCACAGCAGCTGTTTTACAGCCTGTGATTGCCGTTATGGTATTTTTCTGCATGTCTGATCTCTGAAACAAGTCAATCAAATGAGTGATTCATTGCATCAACTGTTTGTTGCTATAAAAAATTCCAAACTAATTTTCTGCTTTTTTTCAATGTTCTCGACACTGATTTTTGCTGATTCTTTATCCTTGATTGTGTATCTGTTTAAAACTGTCCATTGATTTAGCTTAGCTAACAGGTTCAAACACTTGATTAATTATGTGTTTGCTTCTGATAGGAACTCAACTTGAAACGCAGTCTGCAAAGAAGAAGATATCCAGCAAATATATATTGGTCATTCTCTTACTATGTGCTACGGTCATAACTCTTGGTATTGTTGCTTCGATGTTGTGCTATGCCTATAGAAGTGATAAATATTCTATTCAACGACCTCTATTTTCGTCTGACAAAGAAACAAGTTGCAACAGTGCTACCAACTTAATACTAAGCCCAGGAACTTCAATTGGAGAACATGGAGGATACACAGATTCCTCCAACTGTGTTGCAGGTAAACCTGGATTTCCTTAAATGATTTGTGTAGGATCTTGAAGTGAATCCACAGATGATATAATGTTCCACTTTGTGCTTAGGATTAATTTTCCAGGGATCTGCTCTTTCAATCCTTAAGAGTGCTTTTGCTATGTAATATGAGCTTCTTGATGTCAAGAATTGTTTTAATTTCTCTTAGAATTTTTTATCCTGTAGGTTGTGTTCCCAAAGCATCCATTCTTTTCAAAAGAAAACCGGAAGTGTTTTACGGAATGATTATTCAATTTTCATATGCTGACTTAGAGAGTGCAACCAATAAGTTCTCTGATTCCAATTTGATTGGTGTGGGAGGAAGCAGTCGTGTATACCGTGGTTATTTCAAAGATGGAAAAACTGTGGCAATTAAGCGAATAAAAACTCAGGCAGGGCGAGACGCTGACTCTGCTTTCTTGACGGAGGTAATACTTACAAGGATCATTCACTTCATATGTTAAACATGCTGGTTGGGGAGCCTTAACACACATGAATACATAATGAGAAGGTTATTGAAGTATATTTTTCATCTGCCAGATAGAACTCATATCAAGACTTCATCATCGTCATGTGGTTCCGTTGCTTGGATACTGCTCTGAGCACCATGGGAAACATGCGGAGAGGCTGCTTGTTTTCGAATTCATGGAAAATGGCAATCTGAGAGATTGTCTGGATGGGGCTTTAGGGAGACATCTGGATTGGAGCACACGTGTTGCAGTTGCTTTTGGAGCTGCACGTGGCTTGGAGTATCTCCATGAAGCAGCTGCACCAAGAATTTTACACCGAGATGTTAAATCCACTAACGTTCTTTTGGATGATAACTATAGAGCAAAGGTAAATTTAAAGTCTAAAACGTAAAAATTAGGTGCATCCCCAAACAAATAATAAAAGAAAATCTGTATGTTGAACAATAAGTGGGAAACATGCTGGCTCTGATCCAGTTTCCAGTTACCAAGGAAATACTGACGAAGTGGTCAGCTTCAGTTCTTTTTGAATGCAGCATTTGAGTTAATTGATTGTGCTTCTGTTTATAACCATTATAAGTGGTTGCCTTCAAATGCTGATTGTTATGTGTCCCACATTGGTGGAAGAAATGAGTTATCTCCTTATGATCTTAGACAATCTTCACCTCTTGATCTTAGGGTTGAGTTACGTCCAAGATCCATTTTTCTTTGTGGCATCAGATCATACAGAGGTCTTGGGTTCAAGTTTCACCGCCACCCATTAGATAGAGATGGTCACACACTTCAACACTGATTTTTAGACTACAATCTTTTTATGATAACCGGAGTTAATAACTACTTCAAATTGCAAATCGTCTCATTTTCTGTTATTACTTTCCTCATGTAATATCCACTTTGTCTTTGACCATCTGAATATATGTTTTCAGATTACTGATCTTGGCATGGCAAAACACCTCCAAAATGATGGTATTCCTAGCTGTTCCAGTTCTCCTGCTCGGATGCAGGGGACATTTGGCTATTTTGCACCTGAATATGCAATTGTTGGAAGAGCTTCTCTGAAGTCGGATGTTTTTAGTTTCGGAGTTGTGCTCCTTGAACTGATTACTGGACGACAACCAATCCATAAGTCGGCCAACAAAGCAGAAGAGAGCCTCGTGATATGGGTACGGAAAGTTAATAAAATGCCCCCCCCCCTTTCTCCGTTTCGCTTAGCCTTTCTACTTAATTTTTTCTGGGCAGAGGAGGAGCATTGAATTTATCTTCTCAGATTCCTTTGCAAAAGCTTCGTCCTCTCTCGACCCTTAACCCCACGTGCTAACAAAAAGATAACGGTGATTATTAATTTTCATCTAAATACAGGCAACCCCTCGTCTGCTAGGCAGTAGACGCGTGGTCTCAGAATTGCCGGATCCAAATCTGAAAGGAGAATTTGAAGAAGAAGAATTGCAGGTAATGGCTTATTTGGCTAAGGAGTGTCTTCTTTTGGACCCAGATTCTCGGCCAACTATGAGTGAGGTTGTTCAAATTTTGTCAACTATTGCACCTGAAACATCTAAAAGGAAACACTTCTCGAGAGATGACTTCAAGGTATCTGAGCAAACTTATTTTGGTTTTCTATTGCCAATGGCAATGATATGCTTTTTATTTGCCATTTTATGTTTGCATAGTTGTTTAATTGATCTGTTGATTTCACAAACATGTAAATGTTACCAACTATTTGTATGCATATATCATAGATTTCTAAAAGGGGGGTAAAAATGATAGGTGCTTATATGCCAATGCACATATGCGTTTAGATCTAGAAGAAACTTCTTCTAGCTGAAAATTATCCTTTGTGGACACAGAAAAGTTAAAGCTTTGCATGAGATGATCTTTAAATGCAGTGATATTATCATCCTCTATGAAATTGTAGGAATGATTCACAGGTTCGAGCCCTGCCTTAGACAAAAGTCTGGTATTCAAGTGGGAAAAGGTAAGGGGCGGTCACATTATCTACCTAGTTTCGAACCGTGTTTATCAAAAAATATTAGGAATGAGAACACTATTGTCCCCCTGGAAGACCAGTCTAGATTTCCTTTCCTGGTGCAGTTGATTTCCTTTGTCATTATAGTTGTTTTAGCTAGCACTTTGAGCATCACATGGTTGTTTACTTGCAAGTCCAGTTTTTGTTGCAATCTAATAGAAACGTAGACAACTTTATGCAGAAGTATTAAATAGATCCGATATAGTAGATGTTTTGAATTTTGATATGTAATAAATATTGCATCATGCTGAGAGACCTGCTACAACTCTGTACATTATATAGGAATCATTCAGTTATGACAACAAGAGTTATGGAGAAAGTTCCGGCTTTGTTGAAGTCGAGGAGATCAAGCAGATCACATTTGAGAATTGCTCAGCTCACTGCTCGTTGGCAAATTGTGAGTTCAGTCATTGTAGCGATCCGAAAGAACATGTTATTCCAGCTGCATATGTTGAGAAACTGCTCCTCCCGAGCTCAAATTCCAAAAGTTGGAGCTCGCATGATGATGAATCAGTGGATTTAACTGAACCGCGTTTTGAGAAATTTCATATGCCAACTATTAATCCCCAGGAAGCAACATAGGTGATATAGGAAAATAGCAGATTTCATTTCTTTTAGCTATATGGTTGTTTGAGGACAGTGGATATGAAAAGGTATCGAAGGGGTAATGGGGTTCTCATCTTAGTATTAGAAAATCACAGGTTGGTCAAATGGCTAAGCACACAAGGTAGTTGATTTCATTTTTTCAATTCGTGTAAACAACTCTGTCTTTGTTTTGTAAGAGCCTGTTTGTAAAGCCACAAGTGAATTGGAATGGGGTGTAATTACACAATTTGGTCTGTTTGTTTGACCAGGTAATTATCCAAGTAGAGGGAAATTTGGTGTAATTGGAAGGGTGGTGTAATTACATTCTCCAATTCTCAAGGGATGTTAAGAATCGGGTGTAATTACACCATGACAACTTTTTAATTTCGTCCTTTTTATTTTAATTTTAATTTATTTTCTTTTAAATTTATTTATTATTTATATTATTTTAATTTCTTTTCTTTTAAATTTGTTTTTTATTTCTATTATTTTAATTTCTTTTTTGTTTTTACTTTTAAACTGTTTTTATTTTTAAAATATATTTTTACATTATTTATCTTTCATTTTTTTTCTTCTCATTTTTCAACATTTACTTCTTGTGATTCAATGTAATTGTTCATATATTTTTATTTCTTATTTAATTTTATTTATTTTCTTCATTTAGCGTAATTGTGTTATTGTAGTTTTTGAAACTACACCTAATATTAGAAAAAATGAGTCGTTAGCAAACTTGAGATATAACTGTGATGTAATTAAACTGGAACTTCGTTGTTGAATGAGGTTACAAACTCGTGTGTTCCTTTTCTTTTGAATTATATTTACTTAAGTTATGTTGGAATTTATTTTGTTATTTTGAAATTTGACATAAAAGTATATTATGTTAAAAAATCTTGAATTTTGAACTTCTATTATATTTTTTGTTTCAATTTATTTGTTTTAGTAGTATTGACTTATTTCACATTGCATGCCGTTCATCAATTGATAGATTATTTTTTGTCAAACATTTGAATAATGTTATGTCATTATGATTATAAATATTAATCTTTTTACAAACATGTGTCCATGATATTCTTACCAAATGTATGCTTTTAGTTTTTATAATTAATTAAATTAAAATATAATTAATATGAATATATATATATATATATATATATAAATTATTTTTTAGAATATTAGTTATAAATATATGATTATCAATTAATATATTTTTAAGAAATAATATGTATTTTAAATATTTAATTTAGTATCATTTATAAAGGCACATATTTGTCTGATATTAACTTTTAATTGTTGATAATTAATTTTTATTTTTAAAATTTAATCAAACTGTGTAATTACACTTGTGCAATTAAACAGTACGTATGTAATTACAGTGTAATTACATTTTGACAAACAAACATGCAGTCGTAATTACTATATTGCATAATTCCTAGCGGTGTAATTACTTCAATTACTAGGTGGCTTTCCAAACAAGACCCTAAATGATCCTAGTTAGATATGCAAGTCTAGAAAGAGGGGGAAAAAAGGATATAAATTTACACATGCTTTGTTGCTACAAGTTGGAACTTGTAAAACTTTTGAACTCCTCTTCCTATTGCTGTTGATCCATCAATGTTGAACTGTCAAGTAGAATTTTAGTTTGCCTAGTAGAGTTTTTTCATGAATAAAGATGAGGATTTTTGAGACAACAATAGTGCTTAAATGTGTTAAAACTTCATATATTTCCATCACTATCGTATACACGAGGAATCAACAAATTATGAAAGTGTAAACTGCAAGTGTAATTAATAGACTAATCTGTTGTATAATAGGGTAATGGATTTAAAGATAGGTTAGGCACACCGAAAAATGATATTATCTTTAAAGGTATTAATTTATCCCTCTCAAGTGTAAAGGTTCACTGAGGAATTAACCTTCCAGGATACAAAACCTATAACTCTCAGAAATTCGAAAGTTACACTCTAACGAATTTCAGAAGCAGAAATCACAAGTATACAATATAGATTTTGAAAGATAGAAGAAAGAATAAATCACAAAGAAGTAAATCTCCAATTTTTTTTATCCTTATTCTGTATTTGCATTTCTGCAAATCACTAAGTATTTATAGATACTCAATAGTTGCGCCGAAGCGTTGCAACATTTATTTCTTTCTTTCTTATATATATATATATATAAGAAATTTTTGAACTATTGAAGCTATCATTGGTTTCCCTCCATAATGAATTGGAGCCCAAGAGCTTGATTGACATGTTAAACTCATTAATCTTTTTATAGCCAGAAGGAAGTTCAAACTCCTACTCAAAAACCAATGTGGGACAAATGACTCTTACTCAAAAATTAATGTGGGATAAATGACTCTTAGTCAAAAACCAATGTGAGACAAATGACTCAATTATGATAGAAATATTCATATCCAATGTGGAATATATAACATAATCATGTATGCAAGTGTAACTAATAAAGTAACCATGTATGCAAGTGTGATCAAATCATGTTATTAGACGTTTGCTGAAAGCGGCAATAAGATTAAGGAAAATTCGAAATTATTGACCCTCTTGACTAATTTCAACAATCTTTGGGGAAGTTTGAGAAATTAGAAGGGCTTTTAGAATGGGCCGTTTGGGTTAGGCCCATATTAGACAGGACTATTTATTGGGTCATTGGCACTTATGACCCTGTTTTGTGGTGGTCTTTACTTTTAGGGAATGGATACAAATGGCCATCCCGCCCAAATTATTGACAACTGCATAGTAGCTTAAAATACATTTTAGTCTTTTTAAAATAATTTTATTTTTAGTTTTTTTCAACTAAATTTAGCATATGTATAGAAATTGTATCATTATTGTATAGAAAATCTATCATATGTATAAAAACTTTATCACTACTGTATAGAATATGTATCCCTACAGTATTAATTTAGAAAATGTATCATTGTTTTATAATTTATGTTTAATAATATATAATCAACGTATACTTACTAATTATACACATATTATATTATACATGTTTTGGACACTTTTTGATCTTTAAGTCGCCACAAAAAAGTCTGAATTTTTTTTGTAGTGAATGGGCTGTTGGGCTAGCGCCTAAGAATAGTTTGGGCTGAAAGGTCATATCGCGGTATTAAATCTAAACATGGGCCAAACAAATTCCTAATGACTAGGTAGTGTCTGTTTCCCTTTAATTTTTGCCTCTCATAACAAATATTTCCTCCGTTTCAATTTATGTGATGTAGTTTGATTGGGCATGGAGTTTAAGAAATAAAGAAAGACTTTTGAATCTTACGGTCTAAAAAAATCCAAATATATTTGTGTGATTATATAATCTCGTTAAGCGTAAAACATAAAGTTTAAACTTAAATTGTTGCCAAATAATGAAATGTGTCATTCTTTTTTGGACTGACAAAAAAAGAAAAATGTGTCATATAAATTGGGACAGAGGGAATAACGTTTTTGCAGGGTATAAGTTTAAAAGGGCAGCCCGGTTCACTAAGCTCCCGCTATGCGCGGCGTCCGGAGAAGGGTCGGACCACAAGGTCTATTGTACGCAGTCTTAGCTCACATTTCTGCAAAAATAATATAAGTTTATATTTTTTTATTATAATATTTCACAAGGTATGCCTTGTGCCCTTAAAGAATTTATGTCACGCTTGACATAAGTTTGATTAATCAAAGGTAAAAATTAAAGACCAACCCATCTGAAGGGCAAACATTAAAGACCGCCTCATTTGAAGGTTTTCGTGCAATTTCTTCCTATTAAGCCGACGGCTCTTTTTCCTTTGTGAAATCTTTTCTGGCCATCCCTTTTTGGAATAACTATTTAGTAAATGATCCACTCTATATTTTTCTTATAATTTATAGATATTTTAGATCACTGTCCAGAAATCACTTTTTAACAAACGACAAATTTTATAAGAAAATATTAGACCACAGTCTAAGATCATCTTTGAGCAAACTAAAAATTTTATGAGAAAATGTTAGACCACGATCTAAAATTTTACAAATTACTGCAAACATTAGACGATAGCCAAATGTTTTATTTATAAGATTGAGTAATATATGAGCAAATATTAGACTCGAGCCTAATGTTTGGAAAGTAACTTCTCTAACGGTAATATTAGCACAACTTTTAAATATATAAAGATAAAATCTAAATAGTGACCTAAAACACCCATTTCCTTTTCACTAGGAGTCCAAAAACATATTAAGCTACCTATTTCCCCCTAATTGTAGAAATTGCACGACTTTCCCTTCAAACGGGCTGGTCTTTAATTTTTTTCCCCTCAAATGAAAGTTATGCTTTATGAGACATAGATTTTTTACGGAATCCGAAATAAATTTTGTTAGATTCCATATAGAACTTATGCTTCGGAAGGCATAACTTTCATTTGAGGGGCAAAATTAAAAAATCAATTCAAATAGGGGCAAAATTAAGCAGACTTGTAAAATGGCACAATGCTAATAATATATGCATATTTATGTGTACTCAAAATAAAAGACTATCGAATTTTGTTTTATCTTATTTATGTTTATTTTCCTTGTATGCAAGCAATGGAGCTATGATTGATGTTTGTTCTAACATAAAAATGGTTGTGAGTGTTATGAAATAATAATAAAATATAAGATAACAAGAAATATAGTAGAAATAAATTGGGAGAGAGATTTTATTTCTCTTCAAACTGTTGTACAAATGAATTGATTATCCATAGAAGAAAAGAAATTGCTGCAAGGCTTTTCAGGAAGCTGTTACAAGGCTTTTCAGAAGTTGCTGGCTGGTTGCCTGCTTGACTGCAAGCCTGAAAAAGCAGTTGCAAGGCTTTCAGGGAGCTACTTCCAAGTTGCATGCATGAGCTACTTGCAAGCTACCCGCTTGAGCTACTCGCAAGCTACCCGCTTGAGCTACTCGCAAGCTACCCGCTTGAGCAACTCGCAAGCTGCCTGCTTGATTGCAAGTCTGAGAAAGTTGATGTAAGGCTTTTCATGGAGCTGCCTGCATGAGCTACTTGAAAGTTGCTTGCTTGATTACAAGCTTATCCAATTGCAAGCTTATCCAGGAAACTGCGGAGTACTTAAATGGATATTCACAATACAATGTATTTATAACACTCCCCCTCGGATGTTCATTAACAGATAATGTGCTTTGTTCCAACCTTACTAGAAAAATCCAATAGAAAAAATCCTAGAAGGAAAAAGAATACACATTTATGGAAATACGCATTACTAGTTGCCTCATTAAAACCCTTACCAGAAAAATTCAAATGGGACAAAATCGTGGTTAAGAAAAAAAGAGTGCAACGCGTATTTTACTCCCCCTGATTAAAGCTCACATAATTTTTGAAGATGATGTATTCTGATATTATATATCAATTTATCATATCTTGAGGTCGGCAGTGCATTTGTGATCAGATTTGTCATGATCATTTGACGAACTGGTTGATGTCACACCCCAAAACCCACCCTAGACGCGACAAGCATTCGATGCTATGAACAACACCAGAAGCACCTTAAAAATCAATAAACGTCGAATCTCTTTTAATAATATTTTAATAATTATTTAATACAAGTCATTTAAGGAAAGCTGAAATCATGCTCATACTAATAAAAATCAGCGAAAGTTTAATATAAATAGTAAATTATAGAACGTGACAAAATGTTAGTCAGTCAAGACTTCGCACATTCAAAAGATGAAAGTTGCGGAGATGAGGATGCTGAGATGGATGTGCGGGCATACAGGGAGGGATAAGATTAGAAATGATGATATCCGGGACAGAGTAGGAGTGGCCTCGGTGGAGGATAAGATGCGGGAAGCGAGGTTGAGATGGTTTGAGCATGTGCAGAGGAGAGACATAAATGTCCTAATGCGGAGGTGTGAGAGGTTGGCTATGGACGGGTTCATGAGGGGTAGAGGTAGGCCGAAGAAATATTTGGGAGAAGTGATTAGACAGAATATGGCGCAGGTGCAACTTACTGAGGACATGACCTTAGATAGGGGGTTGTGGAGGACACGGATTATAGTAGTAGGTAGTCGAGTGTAGTCCTACTTACGCTTGCAAACTAGTAGTTGTAGTGTTATTATTGTAGGCCCGCTTAACCTATCATACTAATAGGCGCAGTATCTCTTTATAGTCCCACTTAGTTTGATTTCTGTTGCTATGTGTCCTTTATTTACATGTGCTAGTTACTGCTTATTTTTTTGAAATGCGCTATCATGACTTATTCGCTTTTGATACCAGCATTTTCATACTGCTTTAAATTTTTTCTGACCGGGTCTGCTCATTTCTCTTGCTTTGCTTTTTCTTTTGCTTGTGCTTATGCTCAGTCTTGAGCCGAGGGTCTCTCGGAAACATACGCTCTACCTACCAAGGTATAGGTAAGGTCTGCGTACACTCTACCCTCCCCAAACCCCACGTTGTAGAATTTCACTGGGTATGTTATTGTTGTTGTTAATTATTACAGGTCAGGAGAAAAAGGAAAAAGAAAAGAAGAGAAGAAGTGAATGTAGATATTTAAAATTTATTGACTTGATCCATATAAAATTTGGTTTAAGTCCTAAATTAAAGAATTATTGAACTATGGTGTCATCTGGTTGTTGGTTAGAGTTATGCATGTATTAGTTATCCAAAGATTAGTTATGCAGATATTAGTTAATCAAAATTTAGTTATGTAAGATTTAATTATTAATGTATTAGTTATTTTAATCTTTTATCCATCATAAAATTACATAAATTCGCTCCTGATCTATACCTGCATTAATTATACGAAATTGTAAGCTGATAACCACACATCATACTCACTATGCTAAACTTTTTACGTAGCAACTAAAATACTACTTTACTAGCACAAGGTGCTAAACTTTTTACATAGCAACTAAAATACTACTTTACTAGCACAAGGTTCAAATGGCCATTAGTCATTTTGATGCTCATGCTAGTGCTTTACATAAGGGTACTGAGTGGAGGGCCCCTTGTGCGCAGCGTGGTACTGGTCTAACCTTTGAAATTAATTGAGTCACCATGATTTACCTCCTTCACAGACCTGTCGGACCGGGGTGTGGGGGCTCCTGGAATGGGAGATTCCACCTTTTGGAATAAGATAAAGGGTACTGAGTCAAACAAAGTAGCCAATGAAATTACGCGATGTGACATTTCAAGTCAACTTGTCAAATAGGCACGCCAAGTGTAGATAAATGAGATTGGTTCATAATTCAAAATTGATCAATCAAATCAAAGCAGATCAATTCGTCTTTATCATAACTAGGGATGACAACAGATCGGATTTGGATCGGATCCTACTAGATTCAGATCCAGATCCATTTTTTATATATGAATTCAGATCCATCGGGTCCATAAAAATCAGATCCAAATTCGGATCCACCGAGTCCACGGATCGGATCTGGATCTACATATAATTTTTTTTGGCTTGAATAATATTTCCATATGTTGAAACTTTTATGACAAAATTAAACGCAATCTGATTGAAAAAATGATTGAGTTCATTCAATCAACCTACACAACACATGACACCATTCTTTCAAAATACTGAACAAAGTTTTAACATCACAAGAAAATAAAGACGATTGATTTCATTAGTGATGCAAACAGGTTGCAACTTTGAGCTAATTTTTGGAGGCTTTAGTGATGCTCCACTTGTAGTTTTGCTGATTGACTTCATTAAACAACATAAAACAATATCAGTCATATATCAAAAGTCTCAGTTTTTTTTGTTGATCAAACAAATGAGAGACAAATACTTAAAGCTTACTGCTAGCAGATTCAAGAAAGAGAAATTTAAAGAAGAGTGATAATTTTTTCTATTTATAGAAATGAAAATATGAAAAACTGCAGAGAGCATATAGATAAAAGAAATGAAACTTCAAAGACAAATTACATAGTTGTGTGACTTGTGCCTTATCCTGGTTCAACCCTTTACCCAATACATAAATTATGAAAAAAAAATTAAGAAAATACTTATAAAATTACATTCTATGTTATGGATATATTTAATAAAATCGGATCCACGGATCGGATCTGGACCGGATACGGATCTTAAATACAAGATTCATATCCAGATCCGATCCGTCATAAATGGATCCGGGTCCGATCCGGATCCGTCGGGTCCAAATTTAAAAATTCATATCCTATAAAACAGATCTGAATCCATCGGATCCGGACCGAATCCAAGATCCATTGACATCTCTAATCACAACTCCTCTATATCACCATTATAAATAGGGAGTCATAAGGCCCAAAAGGACACCAAAAAAAACAGCAAGCAAGCTGAAGAAAAGTATTCAAAGTCTTCCTCTACATCGCTGATCAAATCCAACAACAAAGGTCAAGTCAAGACTGTTGGAAATTTGCCTTTGGCGGGAGTTGCGACCGACCAACTTTAACGGCTTAAACACTAGTGTTACGTATGTTGGAGAATCCGATTCTTCACACATGCATGATCTACTAAGTACGTAGATAACCTTAGGGTCAAGAATCGTCAAATTTCATTGAGAAATGAAAGAGATATTGGTCCACGAAGTAAGGTGTTTGAAGCATGGAAAGTGTGGTATTGTGTTCAATTCTCCCTCATCGGTAGAGGAAGAAAGAATTGTTGTGTATATAAGACTCGAAATTGGTTTGGGGTTTGGGACCCCAAGGGGTATCCCATGTGTTTAAAGGAGGGAGGACCTAGGTGTGCTTCGGTTCAAGGAAAGACCACACGCGCGCCGCCGCCGCCCACCCGTCCGGTTCCGGGTTAGACCACACGCTGCCGCCCGCCCGCCGTCGGTTCGGTCCACGGCATGGGTTGTGGGCCTTCGATATTACCTTTTTGGGCCGAAGAACTTTTCCGCATTTGATCCCAGTTCAGATGTACAGTTTGGTCCCTGAAGTTTCAAGATGTACAGTTTGGTCACCAAGTTTTGAGCGTCGAAATTTGGACATCAGTCGCCAAGCTCTCAATTCACCATTTATTTTGGCTGAATTACTCCTCCTATA
The DNA here is from genome assembly GCA_029783415.1 of Anisodus acutangulus. Taxonomy (NCBI): domain Eukaryota; kingdom Viridiplantae; phylum Streptophyta; class Magnoliopsida; order Solanales; family Solanaceae; genus Anisodus; species Anisodus acutangulus. The sequence continues at coordinate 48,859,414 of CM056498.1, forward strand.
ATGGCCAAATCCGTTGGTATTTCACCATTTATGTTGGTGACTTTACTACCTCCATAATGGCCATTATTTGGTTATTATGGAGGCAGGTTTTCAGCCCCTCCATCTCCTATATTAACACCCCCTTACACCATTGTTTTGCACTAAAAACAAACATATAATATACACGAAATTGAGCTTACACAAGCAGAAAGTTTTCTTCTTCCTACAACTTCCAAGGCATCATTTCGTTACTCAATATTCTTCACGGTAGCTCTTGAGTTTCCTTTGCTCAAGTGTTCCATTGCTGTTTTATCTTGGGAGACAAATTGTCCAGGACGTATAAAGGATACATACGGGGCAATATTGTCTTAAGGACAGAGTGCCACACTCGACTCAGCAAAACCAGTTTCCATTTTTCCGTCTTCAACAAAATCGTAATTTCAATTTTGTGGATCTATTGTAATTTTCAGATTACTAGTTGAATTATTGAATCTTTGTTTAGCCTTTCGAATACTTGTAATAGTTATATACTTCCCGTACTGCTTTATAAAGTATCATAGAACAAAAATACCCAACAAAGACTCCTAATATGTGTTTTCAATCTTTTGTTCGTGGCAACTTAATCTCGAATCCTGATTTATGACAGTTATCGAACTTTTCGTGATAAATCTCGTCCCTTCAAGGACAAGTTAAGAGTCCTTGAATCGATGTTCCTCATAAAAATAATCAAGGACATTCTAGAGATTGTAATATGTGTCTCTTTATGTTAATAACCTTTTTTCATCTTGAATATTTCATACACTAAATTTGTGTTCATAATAAGAACCTCTATTAGATCAAAAACTTATGTTACTCGTTTATTAAAAAGAAGTTGAGGGTTGGAAGAGATTAAAAGTAAAGGCGGATCTAGAGAAAGTTCAATTGATTTAACTAAATCCAACTTTCCACTCGAATCACTTATACATATGCATAATTTTTGTAAAAACAATATCTAAGTATAAAATAAATCGCATTCATTTTTAACCCGTTGATTCTAAACTTTGGATTTAGTTCTGATTTTAAAAGGACAGATCAGAAACAATCAATATCTTATTTGATTAATTATCCAGAAAAAGTCTGTCTATACTTCATGATGACTCCAAACAATTAAAGTAGTTCAATTTGTTTTAGTAAGAGATCAAGAAACCAATTTTCTAAGCACCTTTGTACTTACGTATGTGTTTTATATTGACTAGAGACCTAGAGTTATTGATAACACTGTACTAATTAAAATGAGGGGCGATGCACTAGTGCAGCCAATGCAGATACCAAAATAATCAACTCCCTAGGAACCAATATTTGAACAATTAAAAGAACTTTACTTTTATGTGTAACATATAACAATTAAAAAATAAAATAAAATAATATATATATATATATATATATATATATATATATATATATATATATATATATATATAATTCAATGGGTTAAGATTTAGGACATTCAATTGTTACTTTTCCCGGGAGCATTACACCAATTTTAGTTTTTTTATAACCTAATTTAGTCAATTTTAACTTCTTCTTTTTTAAGATAATCTAACTTTGGCAACCGATATTGAATATCTTAAAATATTTGTTGCCAATTTGAGTCAAATTTAAACTGATAATTTTAATGGGTAGATTTATGTCATAATTTTTTTGTTCCTTGATATTCTTAATTACAATGAACTAATTAAAGTGTTTTATATAATATTTTTCTAAAAAAAAACTATTCATGGTTTTGTGATAAAAGATTATACAAAAGAATGATTATCACATAATTTATTAGGGGAATATAAATTTTAACAATCTTACACAAGTGAATTATCATGTTGCCTTATTAGGACAGCTAGTCAAATATGGTCATGTAATAAAAGGAATGAAACTATATTCCATAAAACAGTGAAAAAATTAATCTTTATCCTTTTGCATCCCTTTTTATTTTCTTACCAAACCAATACTTCATTTCATAGATCCTACTTTAATTGCTACATCCAACTCTATGTCACTATATATTCTTGATAGTTATGGTTAAGTCTTGTTAAATTGGAGTGATTTTACAAGTAAACCTATCAAGAAGAAAGATGGAGAGACAGTTCTCAAAGATGGTTTTTCTATTTGCTTTAATTCTTATTTCAACTGGTATGCTTATATTCTTTCATTTTCTTCTCTTTTTTCAAATACTAATACACTGGACTAATTTCATGTATGATTACTAAATTTTACCCGTTATAACAGTAAAGTCACAAAAATATTTTTTCCTCACATTAAAGTAACTAAGTTATGTGTGAAATGCTCAAAGAATACAAATGATCGAAAAATTAAATTTTCGGCTGGGGTTATGACACGTCACTCACCAAGTTATGGATTTGGGAATTTTCTGAAACTGAACGAGCTGTAATATTTTCTTTTGTCTTTCTATCATTTAAATGTTTATTTTAATTTAATTTAATTTTACGCAGTGAAATTTTCATCTATTTTTTTGACATGGAACTTATAGAGCAGTAAAATATTGACGTGGAGAATGACATGTCATAACCCCGTGCCTAAATACTTTCGGTCATTTGCGTTTTACTCGCACTAATTTATTAATATAATAGCACAAATAATTTTGTGACTAAGCTATTATATATAATTAATAAAATTCTATGATGATTCGTGAAATTAATTCCGATTGCACCATAATATAAACTTTGCTGATAGATATATTAACACACATGAATGTAGATTCAATCTTGCAAGCAGCAGGCCACAAAGCATGTAACAGTGATCCTGATTGCCTCAACATTTGCGGTCCAGGATTGTTGCCTGTCTGTCTTCAACACGAATGTATTTGTGTGCACATGCAGAATAAATTTGCAAGACGTATGATGAGTGAAAATATTGATGCCCTTCACCAAGCTTCATAAATTTAATTATTTATTATATTATTGAGAGTAATTATTCATTATTATTGCATCAATAATACCAACTGTTTGGGTCCTTATTGCAATTATTTTCTTCATAAGCATTTTCTATAATTTAAATTTCTTTATACAATGCATAATTTATTTTTTTCTAAAAGAATGGTACCTTTCAATAAGCAAGGTTTTCAGGCACTCCCAAAATTTTATTGATGAATTTCTCTTGAAAATGAAGAAGTAAAAAGATCGCTTTTTTAACATACTTTAGATAGATGAATGTTTAAATAAGAAAAATTAACGATTAATGGCCACATATAGATAAGTACATCTTACCTAAATATATTTAATTGTGAATGAAGTTTAAGAAATGAAATAAAGAAAAAATACATAGATACACAGTTTTTCCACGAATGATCAAGTTAACACCTTAACTATTAAAATAATTAGTTTTCTTCGAGTCCACTAACTGATTTAACGTTTACCAAATTGTATGCGCCCCCGCACACTCATGCCCCTTTGTTTTAACAACCTGATTAGTCTTGGATTCCACCTCACCAGATGGCCACAATCGGTCAATAAAACTTATGTTATTCGGACTCTTTAAAAATGTTGACGAGTGCGTGTTGAATCCTTCAAAAATAATGCATTTTTGGAGGATCTAACACGAATACAACAATATTTTTAAAAAATCCGAGCAATATAGAATAAAACCTCTCCAATCGACTCCCCAAGACCAAATTCCCTCCTCCAAATAGACATCCCTTAACTCAGACCCTCCTTGATTCCAAAAAGACATCCTCAACCCAGATATGAACGTGCAAAACAAATCACCACTCCCAATATTCATAGCGACTCATCTGGTCCTAAACGGGAGAAATATAATCTCAGAATCAATGACTCCAAACAGAGGCAGATCCAGAATTTAAATTTTATGAATTTAACTTTTCAGAATTTTTAGTTGAACTCATTGTATTCTAAAAGTTATGGGTTCATGTCTATCATTTATTGTAATTTTAATAAATCTTTATACATAAATTTATGCTACTCGTCGAAAGTTAGAAGTTCAATTGAACCCTCCAGTTGAATGCTACATATGCCTCCAATAGAAGGAGAGTGACAAAATAGAAAGAGATAAGGTTCAACTACATCAATAAGGTCCAATAGATCTAGGGCTGACAATTTCAGCCCACATTTGTAAAGTCACCACATTTAAACCTACATTTTAATGAGTTTGACCACTTAAATTTCAGTTGGGTAAATATGAATTTCATTTAATTTTTAACCAATTAAAATTTGGACAAATATGAATAAAATATAGGTACTCATATTTGAACCCACTAGACCCAATAACAGATAATTTTTCTCAAAACAGAAAAAAAAAATTCCTTCAAAATTTGAAGGAAAATATTTTCCAGACCAATAAAACACACCAATCACCCCCAACCTCACCCACCCTCCATCCACCACCCACCACCAACCCCACCACCTATACCTAGCCCCTACCCTGCCCCTGCTACCTACCACCCCACCCACCTCTACGCCAATCCCTTACTCCCCCTCCTAACCTACCCACCACCTACCACCCCCACCCTCACTCCAACTACCCCATCCCCAAATTTTCTTTTTCCATATATTTTATTTTACTTTTATAAAATATGAGAAAAATTTTCTTACCTTCCATCCCGACCCTAACCCCTACCACCCCGTCTACCCTCCTCCCCAAATTTTTATATATTTTATCTTTTATAAATAAAAATTTAAAACTGGAATTTTTTTTCTTACGCCACACCCCATACCCCCCCCACGAAATTTCTATTTCATATATTTTATCCTACTTTTATAAAAAATTATAAAAAGCGAGAAATTTATTCTCACACCCCCACCCCCACCCCCGAGAATTTTCTTTTTCATATATTTTAGTTTTATAAAAAAAATTATAAAAGTGAGAAATTTTTCTTACCCCAACCACCTCACCGTGACTTCACCAATCCCAAATTTTCCATTTCATATATTCAATTATAAATATATGAAAATTAATTTAATTTGACAAAAGAAAAAATTATAGTAAACATTACACTTGAAATAATATTACACTTATATAATATGGGCTAAACCATAACCAACCCACCCATTTTATCACCCAATCCATAATTTACCCTGATGAAATATGGGCGGGTTGAAACCCAATCCGTTTTTGTTCAAATCATTTTCAACCTGACCAAATCCAACCAAACCCACTCATTTGCCACCCCTAAATAGACCCAAGAAGAATTGATGAAGTATCAAGAGATTTTGGAGCGATTAGAGAAAGAAGACAAGGTGAAAAAATATTTTTTTTATCGGGCTACATCTCCTTGAAGATTCAAAGAAACAAAGGTCTGGCTCTCCATTCTTGCTTATTTTAGTTTTTCACTATATAAGTATTATCATTTATAATATCATTATAGAGAAAGTTATATACTATGTGATGATTATAAAATATTTAATTCTTTCTTAGTAAATATTTTGTTACACCTCAATAGGATTAGTAAGGTAATTCTTTGATCCCTTGCTTGTACTTTTTTCTTTGATCCCTTGCTTGTACTTTTTCCTTTGAGAATCACTTTTATTATGTATATTAGTCTCTCTACACGTGCGTTGCACATGAATATCCAATTTTCTTTATCTCCATGAACTTCGACAAGCCTACCCTCCAAAAATAACCACACAAATACCCTTAAATACAAACTTCTCCCTTTTAGCACGACTAGGAGATGTCTACAAACAAGGAAAATGTCAATTTTCCAAAACCAAACTCAGAAATGGAACCACCCCCTCCTTCTGTCAAACCACCTATGTCATCCACCTTCAATCCAGTAACATTGCATCCCCGGATAATTATAAGATTGAATTGAGTCTCACCAAGATTACTACCAAGTAGGGCTACTGATAAGAATAAGAGTATTTGAATAAACAAAAAAATAATGCAGAAGCGAAAATATGAAGATTAAAGACGGAATCTAAAAATATACAAAATTTGAGAATAAAATTCCCATATTTCAAGATTAAGTGCTAAGAACTCTAATTGATCTTAGTATTAAAAATTAGCAAATTAAAACTGATTACGACATTAATAGAGTCAATTCAAGAACTTAAATAAAAAAGTGATCTAGACCCCTATTTCGAAAAATATTAAATACAATAATTAGTATAACACTAGTTACCTTCTTTAATTTAAGAATAATAACCAAAGATATCAAGTATTATTTAATCTTACATCTTACAAGAATTCGTTCCTATAAGGTTGCAAGATAAATCCCAAGTAGCCACACACAAAAGTGTAAAGAAGAGAAACTTTCAAATAATAATAATGTTGTCTAATGAAAATAACAAAATTCACCCCTATATATATAGGAGAAACATATCCTAAAGAACATGAGATTAGAATCTACTTTTATGAAAATAATTAAATACTAAAATCTAACTAGGAAACCTTTAAACTAGAAAACTTTAAATTAGAAAAGCATGTAAAATATTGACAAACTTATTCCCTAATAAAATAAGAAAAAATTGACCTAAATAATCATCAAAACTACGCCTAAACTTCAGCACTTTTGAAGTGAATTCCCAGCCCCTTTTTGGGCGTACAATCAGCCCCATTTGGGGTTGATTATCATATCTTTGAGCATGCAATTTAATTCTTTTGTTGGGCACTTCTTTGGGCTTCTCTTGGGGTCCATGTGAGCCTCTTAATTTGAGTTTTATGTGGCCCCAATCTTTTTCATCTTAAACTTGAATTTGGATAATGAAAGACGTGTAGCACTTAGCCCACTCTCTGCTATAATTTTTGGGCTCTTCTTCCACGATAAACATCTTCTTAATTTTTCATTGATGCCCGTCAATCTTTAATAGAAGCATGCCAACGCGGATGCTACATTTCACTATTTTTGAAAATAATTCATCCTCGAATTTGAATCTCGCAAAATCAAGAAGACGTGCATTAATAAGCAACATCCATTAATCAAAAACAATAATGGTAGGAACAAAACTAGATAGTGACCATACGTCCACTTAACCCAATTAAGCGCAACATGTATAAATAGACCCTTATAAAATATGTGGACATCATCATCGGATTGGGAGCAGCAGATGAGAACCTCCTCTCAGCCCATTTCCGAGCCTGCTCAGTCAATGTTGGTATTAGTGTTTGTTCTATTATACAACAAAGATCGCATTTTTTTCACTTCGTTAGAAAATTCTCCTAATTATATAAGCACAACACAAAATCTCGTCTAGATGGCATAGGTAATGATACACGTCTCTCCAATTTATGTATATCAATAAAGTATCCCAATGAGTATGATCAAGGCAACATAAAATCCCTAAAATATGCATCGCATTGAACACTTTTCTGATATAGCCAAGCATCCTCAATTATACCTTCCACAAATTCTTCCACATAAAAGTCATTTACACAAGCATTAGATTTTTCAAAAAAGTTAGAAGAACCTTTAAATTGTAAAATAGAATCTCCACAAAATTCGAGATCATTATCATATGAGAATACATTCAGCACTAGAATAAGAGAGGATGAATCATTTAATTCATTTGCATGCCTCTTCCCACAAACATCAAGCCTTTTTTCAACAATTGGGAATCCACAATCAACAATGGCATGCTCAGTTTTAAAAGGGAACGAGTTACTCTTATGGTTGAACTTAGAGGTTATATTTAATGACTTATTATATACTCACTATGTCCCAAAAAAATTATCCTAGTTTGACTTGACACGAACTTTAAGAAATAAAGGAAGACTTTTGAAATGTGTGGTCCAAAATAAACCTTAGATATTTGTGTGGTTGTAAATCATCTTATAAAATTCAATTGTTTCTAAATATAAAAATGTACCAATCTTTTTGGAACAAAACTAATAAGGAAAGTAGGACAATCTTTTCTGGGACAGAGGGAATTGTAAAATATCATCATCCTCAAAATTAATAAAGTCATCAACATAAGAATTAAGAGTGTAGTTCATTACCTCCGGAAAGACCTTAAGTTATTTAGGAATTCCAAGAATGTGAATAAACCAATTATACATACCGTACTTGGTCTTATGTATCAAAGGAACAACATCACCTCATTTTTCTTATATATTGGTCTTGGATTTACAACTTTATCCTTCTAGTCAATATGCACTTGCTCCATAGGACATGTAGTTTAGACTTTAGACCACCTTAGGATTAAGTTCATGCAATGATGAGGCTTGGCTGTGTTTTGAACTTGTTTTGGTGTGAAGTACTTATTTGTCATACCAAATGTGTATAATACGTGTATAATTAGTAATCATATGTTAATTATATATTTATTATGTACAAATTATACAACAATGATACATATTCGATACAACAATTATACATTTTCTATATGTATGATACATTTTATATACATATACAATAGTGATACACATTCAATACAACAATGATACAGTTTTTATACATATGCTGGAATTAATTGAAAATGACTACAAAATGAAATTATTTTGAAAATGCTAAAAAATATCTTTTATGATTCTTGGGCCCTCTGGTATCAATAGTTTCACCCGGATGACCATTTATGTCCTTTTCCTTTTTTTTTTTCCCTCAATCCACATGACATTAATAATTCTAAACTTAACATAAACCGGCCCCACCCTAACCCATAATCTGAATTAACCCTATTCACTGTTTATTTTCATCAATTTCTCTTGGACAAAATTGACGAAGGAAAAATTTTTGCTCTCAGCCTTGTTCTACCACTTTTAAAATCTTAAAGTAGAATGTTTGTACTCTTTCTGTCTCAATTTATGTGGCACCATTTGACTTGACATGGAGTTTAAGAAAGAAATGAAGATTTTTAAAATGTGTGATTCAAAACAAGTCTTATATAAATGTGTGACTGTAAATCATCTCAAAAAGTTAAATTATTTCTAAATATAGAAATGTGACATTCTTTTTGGAATAGACCAAACAAGGCTGAGAGAAAAAAGTTTCCCTTCATTAGTTTTGTCCAAGAGAAAATGATGAAAATAAAACAGTGAATAGGATTAATTCGGGTTATGCGTTAGGATCGAATAGGGTCGGGTCCGGTCGATTTATGTTAAATTTTAAATTATTAATTTCATGTAGATTGAGAAAAAATTTACGTAGAATTTTGTTGACCAGATTATAAAGGGTGACTTTTGAAGCGATATAAACAAAATTGAATACCTTCTTGTTAAAAAAATGAATTTATTAAATAATTTTTTATAATAGGGTGACCTTCTGAGTAATGAATGAAAGTATATTATGTCCTAGAGACAATATGTATTAGGATAAATGTACTTTATACACATTCACATTATTATTAATGGAGATTAATATTTTGGCATTTGCAATTATTGAATTATTAATTGATTGTTTATAATATTCTATAATATGCATCACCGGAGGTTACGCTGTTATTGATAATGTGAGATATTAATATTATAACGTAACTCTTAAAATATCATTGACTAATGATCATCGAGAATGGGATATCGATGATATGTGATAAGTCGACATGTGGTCTGCATCACATCTTTAGAGGATGTAGTATGTCTCACCTGCTACGAGTAATGGTTACTCGTGATGGACACATAAATACTTTGAAAGTATTGGTATACCCTGCTGATATACTGTTTGTTATACTTGTCTAAAGTATGATCAACGTGTGGGAGATAGAAGTCTGTAGACTTGAGGTCAATACGCACCTTGTCTACAAAGTAATATACTTTGATCCTGTCCTAAGCTCAAATACCTTATAGGTTGAGATACGGCTTGTATTGAGTACATTACGATGTGGATTAAAGGTGGTAGTTGAGCCAAGAGTAGGATTCATTCCTTGAATGTATATTCGAGAGAACACTCATATTCTCAGTGATATTAGGTTGACTAAGTCGTTGGCCAACACAATAGTCATATTTAGAATATGGTCTAGTTATCAACTAATATAGATGAGATATAATGATTAACCTATTTGGATAGACACTTGACAAATCCTAAGCTTGATCGGGTGTGTCGTGAATAAAATGATTTTATCTTACCACATAAATGTTAAGTTTACTGGATTCGTGTAAACGTACTTCACATATTGAGTTCGTCTTGCGGCGCCGTCTAGGAGTTCCACGTAAATCTTAATTTGATTAATGTCGATATGTGAAGGCCTGTAGGGACACACTATGTCGATTGTCTTTTCGATCTAAGGATGTATTGAGAGAGTATTAAATATTCGATTTAGAATCGAGATATTTAAATGAATAATGATTGTTTTAATTAAGTCAAAATTGAATTTTGGATTTAATTAAGAATGTGCGAAAAATAAATCGAGACAGTGTAGGACCACGTCAAGCGCCGCGGCGCCCACACCATAGGGCCGCGACGCTGATGACCTAATCTGCCTTGATTTTTGGGCCAGGCCCAAGGTCAAACTCTAATCCGGTTTGACCTAATTTTTCACCTATAAATACAAACATTCACTTCATTATTCAATACACTTAATTTCATATTATTATTCTAAGTATTAGAGACTTAGAATCAAAACACTCTCTTAAACCTCTGCCGTATTTCCTAGCTTTCCAAAGGAGAAATACATTGAAGCTTTGGAGCTTGCAATCGAAAGGGCTTTCGCGTGCGAACCCACAGTTGATAAAGATTCCAGATAATACAACATGTAAGTGTTCATGTTTTTTGTTACAGACTTTTGATTGTCATATAACCATACCAGAAGTAATTGTTGGGGTAAGTACGAATAAAATTTTAAACTTTTATTATGCCTTACTTATGTGTTTTGAACCCAACAAAACCCTATAATGAACTCAATAATGGTGATACTTCTATTATGACACACAGTGACCACCCTAAGGCTCAATCAGTGGCCAGAGAAAAGGGTTACTATGAGACTCCAGAAGGAAAAAGAGGCAGAACTACAATTATCTATTATCCCTATTGTTCAAGCTAACCCCATACAAGTTGACACCATTTTGCACCTCAACAATTCTAAGCATGTTTTTTCTTTTTGTACTTATGTATGGGTTATTGGCTAAAAAAAATTTTGGTTTTCCACCAAGTGTTCAGAATTTGTATTGAAATCCGGCTAAATTTAGATCACATGTTGCAAGGCTCATTTTGAGGGCAACACTTCCAACCTGATTTTTTTTATTTCTAAGACTCGAATCTGAAACCTCCGGTTAAGGATGATGAGACCCCAATCATCCCACCACAACTCATATATTGGCTAAAGTTATTGGAAACACTAGTAATTGGCTAAAGTATTGGAAACACTAGTAAATACTCCATCTGTTTCAATTTATGTGAACCCTTTAATATTTGGGGAGTCTACGAGGTGGTTCTTTGACCACGTTTTCCTTACATTTTTTTCTAAATTATTTGAATTATAAATTATCATGACTTATAGTACTTTTAATGTAGTTTTAAATATATAAATTTTATTTTTACAAACTTGAAAAATTTATATCAAAATTTAAGGTCAAAGTTATAAAGTTTGACCCTCGTACTCCAAAAAAATTCATATAAATTGAAACGGAGAAAGTAGTAATTAAAGTGAAGGGTGATGCACTGTGTTAAGGAAAATCATATTTTTGGGATTTGACTCTTCATTTTCCCCTCTCTATTTCTCCAACTTTCTATTCAGATTTGTGACACTTGTCCTATTTACATCTTAATGGTCCAGATTTATTTCACTAAACAAATAAGGTGATGGAAAATGAATTTTTGCAGATATCAGATTAAGATGTAAATAGGACAAGTGTTACAGATCTAAATAGAAACTTAGGAAAATGGAGAGAGAAGGAAACGGAGAGGAGCCAAATTCATATTTTTTTTCATACAGCACTCAATGCATATACCAGATTAATTAATTTTAGGAACCAATGTTTGAACAATTAAAAGAACTTTACTTTTATGTATAACGTATTGTAACAATTTTAAACAAATTATTTTAATGGGTTAAGACTAAGGACATTCAATTGTTACTTTTCCCGGGTGCATTACACCAAATTTAGATTTTTTTTTTCTTTCTAACCTAATTTAGTCAATTTGTTTTTGTTTAGTTTATCTAACTTTGGGAACCAACATTGAGCATCTTAAAAAGAGTTTATGTTTATGGCTAATATGAAAAAATAACTAATAATTTTAATGGGTAAAACTAATGACATTCATTTTTTGTTTCTTGGTATTCTTACTATGAATTAGATAAGGTGTTTTATTGTAATATCTGAATTTCCAAAATTTATTTGAATTAACCATGATTTGTGATAAATGATGATACAAATTAAAGTGTTTTGTGCTATGTGTTTGGACTTTTCAAAAAATTGTTACAACGTTCGTATCGGATTCTTAAAAAATGTATTATTTTTGAAAAATTTGACACACATCCATCCATATATTTGAAGAGTCCGAATAATACTTGTTTACATTGACAACTGGATCCATATCAAAATCACATTCATTACTTTAGGAGAATACATATTTTTTACAATCACAAGTAATTTGTCATGTTGCCTAATTAGGACCTATTCACATTTTAAGTCAAACATGGTCATCTAATAAAAGGAATGACACCATATTCCATAAAACAGTGAAAATTTAATATTTTTCCTTTCGCATCCATTTTCTTACCAACCCAATAGTTCCCTTCGTAGATCCTAATATCAACTAACTAATTCAATGTATGCCACTATATATTCTTGATAGTTACATAAAAAATAAACAATTAACTTGTTAAATTGCAGTGTTACAGGTAGAACTATTAAGAAAAATTAATGGAGAGACAGTTCTCAAAGATGATTTTTCTATTTGCTTTATTTCTTATTTCAACTGGTATGTTATAATTCTTACTCTTTTTCATGTTCTTTTATTTTTACCTGCCAATATATTCAATCTGAATTAACATTTAAACACACATGATTGCAGATTCAATGTTGCAAATAGCAAGCAAAAGATTTTGTAACGAAGATTCTGATTGTCTAACCCCGACTTGTCTACCGACGTTGTCTGTCTGTATTGATCACGAATGCATTTGTGTGCCCGTGCAGAACAAGTTTGCTAGACGTATGATGAATGAAAATACTCATGCCGGCCTTCATCAAGCTTCATGAATTTAATTTTTCATTATACTCATTGAATCCACAAGGTGGTTATTTTGATTTATTATTATTGCATCAGTAATATATAAACATGTAACAATTTGTTTGGGTCCTTATTGCAAATGCTTTAATTTCTTTATACCATGCATAATTTTATCCTTCTAATAAGCAAATCTTTTCAGGCACTCCCAAAATTTGGTTGATGCATTCTTCTTCAGAATGACGAAGAAGAAAGATCCCTTTTTAAACATGTCTTAGGAAGATGAATGTTTAACTAATAAAAATAGTGATTATTAATGGCCACGTATAAATAAGTACATTTTACCTGAATGCATGGAGATTCTAGTCTTGATTCTCAAGTGACTGGAAATAAAATTTAAGAAATTAAATAAAGAAAATAATATATAGATAGACAATTTTTCTTCCAATGATCAAATTACAATAACATATCAAGTGGGGTTTGGGGAGGGCAAAGTGTACGCGGACCTTACCCCTATTTTGGGAGATAGAAAGGTTATTTTCGATAGATCCTCGGCTCAAGATAAAACAAAAACAAAGCAGATCAACAAAGAAAAGGAACAATAACTACAACAAAACAATGTGCTAAGATAATAACAAGCGACAATAGATAGTAACAAAAATCGAAGGATAAGAAACTGCATGAAAAATACTACGGCTACTGGTAAGGAAAGAAAAACAGGACACACTCTACTATCTACTAACTTTTCACCCTAATTCGTGTCCTCCACAACCTCCTATCTAAGGCCATGACCTCGTTAAGCTGCAACTGTGTCATGTCCTGTCTAATTAATCACATCCCCAAATACTTATCTACCTCTCCTGAAGCCATCCATAATCAACCGCTCACACCTTCGCACTAGGGAATCCGCACACCTCCTCTTCACATATCTGGACCATATAAGTCTCGCTTCCCACATCTTATCCACCATTGAGGCCACTCCCACTTTTATCAGATTAACACCTTAATTATCAGTATGACCAGATAAATATGTACCTCTCACTGCTGTAAGTGTCTCTCTCGTATACTCTACCCAACTAACCTTAAACGTGAGTTACTCTTGCAGATGATATATATGATAAATTTAAAATATAGGTGGTGAACGTGTAGTAAAGAAACACCAAATCTATCTCCCCCAAACTTTTTCTTCGTGAACCCCCCTTCCCCACATCAAACCGCTACCTGCACGATGTCATTCCTTACACGAAAAACATAAACAATTGTATTTACATGGCTAAAGGAATTTATGTGGAGATTTAAAGATTGTGGGTAGTGGTTGATGATGGTGGTGTAGATGGGTGGCGGTAGAAAGGGTTTGAAGGAAAAAGAAAAATTAAAAACGCAAGAACATATAGTTTCCAGGATTTTTCATGTGTTTTACCCGTCGTCAATGTAATTATCTGAAGGAAATCAATCCCATAACTTTATTTCATAACCAATATACAATATATATACAATTCTACATAATCAATTCTAGGTTATCCTAATGATATACTAATCATGATAATTGATTGATAATTATCCTAAATATATGATAAATGATTTATTTACAATGTGATTGATTATGATGTGATATGAGGGAGAAAATTATGAAGATAATCCATAATTATTAATTATCCTAACAGTCCCCCGCAGTCTTGGCGGAAGGTTCTCGTATGTTGAGACTGTCCCTGAAATCATCAAACAGTATGCGTAGAAGACCTTTGGTGAAAATATCAGCAATCTGATAACGGGACGGTACATGGAGAACACGGACTTGTCCACGTGCAAACTTCTCACGGACAAACAAGATATCCATTTCTATGTGTTTTGTGCGTTGATGCTGGACAGGGTTACCTGATAAATATATCGCACTCACAATATCACAATAAACCACAGTTGCCTTTTCGATTGGACAATGAAGTTCTAATAGAAGATTACGGAGCCAACAGGATTCGGAGACCACATTAGTTACCCCTCGATATTTTGCTTCAGCACTTGATTGAGATAGTGTCGGTTGGCGTTTGGACGACCATGAAATGAGGTTGTCCCCTAGAAATACACAATAACCATATGTGGAACGTCGTGTGTCCTGGTAGCCACCCCAATCGGCATCTGTATAAGATGTGAGTCCAGAAATGGTGGATTATACAGATGTAGTCCAAAATCAAGAGTACCCTTAACATACCGCAAAATTCATTTAAGAGCCCCCATATGCTCTTCATTTGGATCATGCATATGTAAACAAACTTGTTGAACTGCATATGATATATCAGGTCTCGTGAAGGTGAGATACTGCAATGGAGTACCTATAGAGTTACTCAATTTCATCTTTGTATCAACCGACGTATGTGATGGTTTGCAAGAGGACATACCGGCTTTGTCAATGATCTCTTCGGCGTATTTCTTTTGACAGAGAAACATACCACATGCATATTGAGTTACAACAATGTCTAAAACATAGTTTAAAGGGCCCAAATCCTTCATAGCAAATTCTGATGCAAGGATGGACATAATAGACTGACGAAGTGATTCAGATGATGCTGTGAGAATGATGTCATCCACATAGAGAATGATATATGCCATGTCATTTCCCTTCTTATAAATGAACAAAGACTGGTCAGACATGCTGTGTGAGAACCCTAGTGTGAATATAAACCCTGCAAACCTGTTATACCACGCCCTGAGAGCCTATTTCAAATCATATAATGATTTTTTCAATAGACAAACATAATCTGGATGTGTAGGATCTCTGAAACCCAGAGGTTGGTGCATGTAAATTGTTTTCTGTAGGTGACCATGTAAAAAGGCATTCATGACGTTCAACTGATTAATGGACTATAATTTTGACAGAGCCAGACTAAGAACAGTCCTGATAGTTGCTGGCTTAACTACCGGACTGCATGTTTCTCCGCAATCTACGCCAACCTGCTAAGACCTGTCATCACCAACAAAACGAGCTTTGTGTCTCACAAATGAGTCATCAGAATTCTTTTTATTGACAGAAAACCCAAATATACCGTATTACGTTCACATTAGATGCACGGGCACTAACTCCCACGTCTTATTTTTAATAAGATCATCAATTTTATCTATCATGACAGCTTTTCAATTCGGGTCTGATAGGGCCGCTTTGGGATTTTTTTGGAAGAGGTGATGGTTGGACCGAAGATGTGAGGTTAAAATGACGCTTGGGCCAAAAAATCTTGTGCATAGCACGGTTTTCAATGGTCCGAGATTGGCCTAACACCGAAGCCTGGGGTTGTGGACTTTCAGTTACTGGATTGGGTCGAGGGGAGGTCCGATGTTGGGCCAAGACGGAAGGCTGGGATAGTGGGTTTGCTTTTGGGAATTGGGCCGAGGGGGGGAGGGGTGAGATTTTGGGCCAGAAGAGTTAGGCATGTTGGCCTGGTTGGTGACACAGATAAGGGAATAGTGGGCTCCCTCCTATGGGCCTGCCCGTCATGAGACGTGGACTGGGCCGAGGCCAAAGAGGATGAGGCAGTGGGCTCCTCAACTCGGATAGGCCCAATCCCATTTCGTAGTTGGGCTGCCATAGTTGGTGGTGTATTTTGGGCTGGTCCAATGTGGTTTTGGGTATTGAGAAGGTGATTTAAAATTGAATGTATTCCGTCATTCAAAAAACCATATGAAGGTGGGATGCCACGTGAGATTTAACAAAAGGAAATGTGAACTCATAAAAAACAACGTGACGAGAGATAATAATTTTTTCATTAGTCATATCATAACACTTATATCCCCTATGATTTTGTGGATATCCCAAAAAAATACAAGGAGTGGAACGAGCTTGAAGTTTGTTAATGGTTGTGGACCGAAATAATAGATAACACAAACACTCAAAAAACCCTCAAATATGTATAAGACGGAAGACGATGGTACAACATTTGTGTGGCTGATATGTTTGAGAGTAGTTTGCTAGGAAGAATGTTTAAAAGATATGTGGCAATTTGAAGTGCATGATGTCATTGGACTGGTGGTGTGGACGAATGCACAAGAAATGTGCGAATTATATTGTTGATTGTTCAAATTTTTCTTTCGGCTTTCCTATTTTGAGGAGAAGCGTGTGGACATGAAAGACGCAAGGACATTCCATTTTGGTCACAAAATTCTTGAAATTGGGCATTTATGAATTCCCTCACATTGTCACATTGAAAACATTTAATGAATTTCTTAAATTGGGGTTTTTATAAAAACACTAAATTGTTTAAAAACAGTGAAGACCTGCGATTTCTGTCCTACGGAAAAAGTCCACAGAAAATTTGAATAATCATTCAAAATAAGCATATAATATTTACGACATGCCGAACTCAAAATCGGGGATGTCCACAAATCACAATGCATAAGATCAAATGGCATAAGCGTTTTTGAAGTAGATAATGAAAACAGAAAGTTTAACATGCTTCCCAAACACACAAGCCTGGCAAACAGAAGAGTCCATACGTTTGTTACAATCAACATAATTATTTATTTTTAAGAACATTGAACACCGGTGCTCTCGGGTGTCCCAACCGGTTATGACATAAACTAGGGGAAATAGCTGCAAAGGTTGATGGATTGGTGACTTGGTTGTTGGTAGTGGTGGTGATGGGGTACAAGTCTCCAATGCTATTACATCTCATTAGTGGCATCCCTGTCTGAAAATCATTCATAGAAAACCCAAACAGATCAAAATTAACAGAAATATTATTGTCAATAGTAAAACGATGTACATATACCAAGTTTTTAATTAGTTTGGGTGCATGTAGGACGTTTTTCAAATGTAAATGAGGGTGAGGGAGGGAGGGGGGGGAGATGTAATTGGCCAATACCACGAATTGGAATTTCATGCCCACTGCCAACAATAATATTTTTATTTCTGTTCATATTAAAATAAGATGAGAGATTACCTTGGGATACCTTTATGTGTGACGTTGCCCTAGTGTCCATGTACCACAAGTCACCGGGAACACTTAGATTCATGTTGTTCAATATCCGTGGAAGCATAACCTGCAGAGGATGGTTTGTGGGTTGCAAAAGCTTATTGCGGACGAGAGCCGAGAACCCCGGGCTGTCTAGTGGTGGGAGGAGGTCGGGGCCACGAAGCCATGAGATACGGGCAAGGTGGGGCAGCCCATTGTTGCGGTTGCCAGGCCCACGATGGGTACTGCCCTCACTGCCCGCCGGCCGACTGGTTGGGCTGCTGCCAGTGGGGTCTGTTTTGACCTTACTGGTCGCGGCTGTTACCGCCGCCGGCAGCTTGTCCTTTACCCCGCCCCCGCCCTTTTCCACCATTTTTCCCTTTATTATTGTAACGATTTTGACCTCATTTTGACCCATTATTTTGTCTGTTTGAACCATTATCGGAACCAGAATTTTGAGTGCCAAAATCATCATTATACGTGTTGGCAGAAATAAGAGTGGTGTCGGCATTTGTTGCCGCCCCGTCACCTATTTTTACTTTCGGGTTTCTTCTAGAATCAATCTTGACCGAGCCTCATAGAATGGTGGTAAGGAATTGCTTTGTTGAATGAACATAGAAACACCATCAAATTGTTCAGTCAATCCCGCAATCAATTGGAGAACTAACCTTTGATTTGTCACTGGCGCACCAACATTAGTGAGTTGATCGTCAAGCATTTTCAAATCTTGGAAATACGTGGAGACGTTGGAGAAATCATCCAATTTTACATTGGCGAATTGATTTTCAAGATATACTGCCCGAGAAATTTTATTATCTTGAAAAATATTTTGTAAACGTTCCTAAGCCTGTTGAGCCGTAGAATTCGATTCCAAAATAATGTGCAAAAGGTCATTGGAGATTGTGTCGTAAATCTATTGAAGGACTATAGCATCTAACCAAGACCATAAATGTGGGTCAACAATGGTGGTCTTCGACGAAGACTTAGAAGGAATTATATGGTCTATAACCTCGTATGCTCGGCAATGGATTTTAAACAACTCTGCCCAAGAAGAGTATTGCCCTTTTTCCATCTCAAGGGTAGTCGAAATAAAGTTCTTGACGTTGTTTACGGCAAGAACGGGATGAAATTTTTGTTTGTCAGCCATTGTTGCCCAAGAAAATAGAAGAAATAAAGAAAAATGTAGAAATATTTTGATGTGTAGAATAATGGAGATGAAGAACCCTAATTAGAGTTTATGTGTAAAGTGCCGAAAAGTACAAGATGGTGGGAGGATTGATGGTTTTAATGTTTTTCGACTTTGGTTATTTTTAGGGTTAGGTTTAGGTTTTAAAAGGAAAAACCGAAATGAGGGTGGTTTTTGGCTAGGGTTTTGCCACACTAAGTGGTTTTCAGGTAAGGCTATTGATGGCGGGGGCGACGCGATGGGCAAGAAATGGGGAGTTATTTTGTGGCTCTTGATACCATAAAGAAAATCAATCCCATAACTTTATTTCATGACCAATATACAATATATATATATATATATATATATATATATATATATACAATTCTACATAATCAATTCTAGGTTATCCTAATGATATGCTAATCATGATAATTGATTGGTAACTATCCTAAATATATGATAAATGATTTATTTACAATGTAATTGATTATGACATGATATGAGAGAGATAAATATGGAGATAATCCATAATTATTAATTATCCTAACATTATCAGATGAGAATTATATTGAAAAGTTCTCAGTCTAAAATTACTTGAGTCAGAGAGAATAATGCTCCAATGAACAATTATAATAGTGTCCATTATTTGGACAAGATTCAGGTTATTTGAGTATTAAAAAAAGGGCAGTTTGGTGCACTAAACTACCGCTATGCGCGGGATCCGGAGAATGGCCTGACCACAAAGGTCTATTGTACTCAGCCTTACCTTATATTTCTGCAAGAGGTTATTTTCACGACTTGAACTCATGACCTCCTAATCACATGTCATTAACTTTATCAGTTAATCTGTAACAATTATTTGAGTATAAACAATTATATATATTAATCTACTTATTTGGACATAGATTCGGGTCCACATAGGTAACTCGAGTTCAATTTCCTTTAGGTGGACGTGCGGCAGATATTAAATAGCTAGAGAAATTGTAGAACATAGAAAAGCTAGCAATGCTAGATTTCAATTTAGTTATCAATCTTTTTCGAAAAAGTTTTGGGATCTTTTATGGTCTATAAATATTAAAAATAAATATAAATATTTCATTCAAAAATATATTTTGAATGTTCTACATGTTAATCATATTGTTTCTAAAAGATCAAGATATATTTGTGATATGTGTAAAGTTTGTGGTATAGAAAGTGAAACAATTGATCATCATACACTTTTTAGATGTCCTAAAGCACAATTGATTTGAAAAATATGTTTTATTAATTGGCCTAATATAGAAAATACAATGGACTTTGCTAGACGGTGAAATGATATTTATGTTAATGCTACTCAATATCCTCATTCTATTGATCTTACTAAATTAAGTGTTTCTATCATGTGGCAAATTTGAAAGGCAAGAAACTACAAGAGCGGATATTTGTGAACCCGGTGAAATTGTAAACAAGACACTCTTTGATCCATGAATATGAAAATAATTTGCTCACTACGTACTTCCCCTATACTTGTATCTGATCGTACTAATCAAAGAAATATTATTGTGGCACAAGATGGTGTTGGTATGTTTGCAGATACTATAGTCTACGTACAAAAGGAGAAGAAGATGACAAACATTGGAGTGGCGGCTATGGATAGTTGTGGTCATTTGCTTCAAACCTGTGGTACATCAATTCAATTTTTTGGGAAGCCCATAACCGCTGAAGCACTAGCAATTCGTGAAGCGTTAAAAATCGCTATGAAAAAAGGATGGTCAAAGGTGCAAATCTTGTCTTGTGCCAAGACTGTGGTGGATATGATACTGAAATAAGTGCAACTTCATGGCATATTGACATTTGAAAGTTTATGAGTTCACTTGCATATGTACATGTCACTACTAAAAAAAATAGTTAAATTCGACCAACAAATTTCGACCTCACTTCCGGTAGAAACAAAACGACCACATATGATCGAATTTTTTAGAATTGTTTTTTTTATATATAATTTCGATCACATGTGATCGAAATTATTTTTTCTACAAATAATAAATGGAAAAACAATTATTTTATATAAAATTTAATTGTAGAAACATAAAATAATTAATTGAAAAATAAAAAAGACCTAAAATTTCAATTGCATGTGATCGAAGAAAAAGTAAGATTTAATTAGACCCCGATCGAGTCATTCTCTTTCCCCCTTCTCCTTCTCTCTCTATCCTCTCTCTTTCGAAACACTCAGCGACCCACCCCACCAACCCACCCCATTGCCGTTTCCGCTCACCAGTCCACAACGACGTGATTTTCAGCTATTGTTTTTCTTTTCTTTTTTTCCAATGTCATGAAATTTGAAGTTGTAAATTTTGCCTTATTTAGTGTTTGATATTTGTTTTAGGGTTTATATTATGTTAACTTTTTTTAGGGGTTTGAATTGAAATTGAATGTTGTTATAACGTCATCTTGCATTATTCCTATTGATATTGTTTGACCCTGCCAAAAAATATTTCATCATTTATAGTTGTGGAGGAGTACATTTTTGGCTGATTTGTTGTGTGTCCTTATCAATGTTATACTTACTTTTTGATAGAAATTCCTAAACTATTCAAAATCAGCATATAAACTAAAATTTGCGTTGGTGAATCACGAATTTCTCAGGTTGGCTGTTCCTTGCTTGCAAGAATTGAATTATCACACTAGCAAGAAGGGAGAACTAGTATGGACTGTATATTGGTAAGCAAATAAAATTAGGAATCTCGTAATATATTTGAATTGAAATTGAATTTTGTTGTGACGTCATCTTGATTACATTATTTCTAATATTGGCTGAAAAATTAGTAATTTTAAGAGTATCATTTTGTGCTATATTAACAAGTTAAAATTTTGTGCTATTTATGTAGATGGAATCTAGTAGTTGGATGTATGATATGACTAATCCCGGTCGATTTGGGTTGAGGAATGAATTTGTAGCCGGTGTTTATCATTTTGTTGACTATGCTAAAACACTTGAGGATTTTACAGTTCAGGGCGTGGTTAGGTGTCCTTGTTCAAAATGTGAATGTATGAATTGCGAGACCCCAAAGATTGTTAGGCTACATATATTTGAGTTTGGTTTTAAAAGTAATTATACAATTTGGACTAGTCATGGAGAAACGTTTAACAGTTCGGATAGATTTCAGAACTTTGTTGTTGGTAAAAGTAGTAGGACGGTAGAACCTAATGTCCAGAATTCTAGAATGCACGACATGATTTGGGATGCTTACGACATGCATCCAGACTTTGATTCTAGTGGCCATGTTGAAGAACCTCCCAATGAAGATGACAAACATTTTTGTGAAAAGTTAAATCAAGCTAGTCGGCCCTTCTATGATGGTTGTAGCCACTCTCAATTATATATTTTTGTTGGATTATTGAGTGTCAAAGCATATTACAATGTTCCCCAAGGGGCAATGGATTCTTTGATTGACCTCATGCATGAATCGGTTGACCCGACTCTAGAGATACCTGATAATTACTATAAGGCAAAGAGATTGGTGTCTAAGTTGGGACTTTCATCCGTGGGAATTGATTGTTGTGAAAATAGATGCATGTTATACTATAATGATGATGTCGGTTTAGAATGTTGTAAGTTTTGTGGTAGTAGTCGGTTTAAGGATACTCGTAGTGGGAGGAGAGTTGTCATTAAGGTGATGCATTATTTACCTCTAATACCAAGGTTAAAGAGGTTGTATACATCTAATAGCCCCGCTCCTCATATGAGGTGGCACAGTGAAAATAAAAGATCATTGGGTGTTATGTGTCATCCATCGGATGGTAAGGCCTGGAAGCATTTTGATAGAACCTATCCAGACTTTGCATCTGAACCACGTAACGTTAGGTTGGGTTTATGTCGGACGGATTCACTCCATATTTTATTTCTACTGCTACATATTCTTGTTGGCATGTATTCATAACCCCGTATAATCTTCCCCCTGAGATGTGTATGACTAGTTCATATATATTCCTTAATTGCATTATTTCTGGCCCGCGTAACTCAAAGGTTTTGATCGATGTACACTTGCAATCTTTGGTTGATGAGCTGAAATAGTTGTGGGTTGAAGGAGTTGAGACATATGCCATTTTTCACATGCATAAATTTAATTTGAGGGTCGCTTTAATGTGGACTATTAATTATTTTTCTATGTACAAGATGTTGTCTGGGTGGATGACAGCCGGGAAGTTAACATGTCCTCACTGCATGAAAAATACTAAGTTCTTCACTTTAAAAAATGACAAAAAAAAATCATGATTTGATTGTCACTATATGAGACGGTTTATGGAATGGCTAATAAGTCCTTTCGTCATTTCCCATCTTCGCTTCAAGGCATAGGTGCTACTAATGATGGTGCAGTGGATCCTAAGGAATATGAAGCGATGAGGCAACAAATTTCTCAATTGACAACTGCACTTAATGCCCAGCAGGCCCAAATAAACAACTTACTCAATTCGAGGGAGTTTCCAATTCTCCCGTGTCCCAGGGATGCTCGTAGTTTTTATTAGTTTTGTTTGGTAATTAACTAAATTTCAAGAAAAAAAATTAAAAAAAAAATTTGGTAAGAGTTTGACCGGTGTAGTTGACCCAACTAAACCTAAATATTTTGCTTATTTGATTTATTGAAATTGCAAAAATATTAAAGATTTCTTTTTAAATGCATGAATATATATATATATATATGAATATTATTTAATAATAATATTAATCATATGATGTCTTCTTTCTAAAGAGTTGTGTCCCTTAAAGAAAGGTTGTGTCTTTCTATTCAATTTTAATCCAACCATTTTTTTCTAACAAAGCACCTGTTAGGAGACTTAATTATATTTGCCTATAAAAGGCTTAATTTGGCAGAAGCCTTAGGGAGAGTTAGAACATCTCTCTAATTTATTTCTACCATCTTTCAACATTAAATATATTCTATCATTTCTTCTAGTTGTCTTCTTCCAAAATCTTCATTCCTATTGGGTTGAATTCTTGTGGTAGAAGAAGTCAAAGAATGCAACTTTGATTTCTAGAGTATGTATTGTATCCTGGAGATGGACTTTCCCGTTAACCACTTACACGGTGGGGGAAATTACTATCCCAAAGAAAACTTCCTGGAAGTACCTTGCCTATTCGTTTCGTGTTTTACATTGAATTTTTGTTCATAATTTCTCTCTTTATTTTGTTCATTAAATTTATCTTGCATAAAATTACTCCATTATATATTCTCTATATATTCTGTAATTATTATTCTAGTGTAATTATGTAAAGTAGAGATCCTTCTCCAATTAGGTTTGTAAACTGTAAACACCTATAAAAATATTGCATCAATGAGAAACCCCCAACCAAGGAGAATTACACTATTCTACATGATATTAGAAGCCAAGCCCTAAAATTTCTCTCACCTAAAATTCTCCCTACCTTCGGCAAAAGTTGAACTTGTTCAGCTATTCTGTATTGTTTTAGAAGGTAGTTAAATTTCAACACACGAGGCACCAAGACGGACTTAAGTAACTAAGGAGAATGACCATCTCCCTCAAGAATGTCGTTAACAACAAATTTTAGTTCTTGCTCTGACAGGGAAATCAATTCCTCCGTTACAATTTGATTTTTTCCTTCAACAACACCTTTCTCTCTCCAATCAACAGATTCCGGCAAATTTTCGCGCCCTGCTCTCTTTTAAGGTTCTTCAACAACCTCGTCTTTCTATCTAACCTACCATCCACGAACATGGCACGGTATTCCTCATTGGAGCCCAGCATACTGGGCCCACCTCCAGGCCAACGGTACACGGGCCACCAGCACCAGGCCCACTTCTCCACGACCAAACAGCAGGCCTACGGTCCCATGACCTTTGCTGAACTGAATCAGGCTTACAACACTATGAATCTTCAGTAGCCCGACGATGTTTGGTACATGGATACGTGCGCCACTTCCCACCTAACTCGTAACTCAAGTAATCTTCCGCAACTATTCAACTTGAATAATCCTCAATATATTCTGGTCGGAAATGGCAATCGCATTCCAATTCAAGGCTATGACACCACTCAAACACAACCACCTCACCCACCCTTTACCCTAAAAATGTCATATATGCTTCTAAAATCATTTAAAACTTAATCACTGTTAGGAAATTTGCTAGTAACAATTCTGTATCTATTGAGTTTGACCCTTTTGGTTTTTCTGTGAAAGACCTACATACGGGGACAACTCTTACAAGATGTAATAGTGTGAGGGACATATATCCTCTCTCATCCAATTTCGCCGCAAGTGTCGATAACCTACCTCCCTAGCTGCAATCTCTCAATCAACTTGGCATAGTAGACTTGGACACCTGGGAGCACCAGTTTTTAACGTTCTTAGAAGTCCCAATTTAATTCAATGTAATAAAGGGAAATTTGTCCAAAATTCCTATTCTTGTCCTCTAGGAAAACATGTTA
The DNA here is from genome assembly GCA_029783415.1 of Anisodus acutangulus. Classification (NCBI taxonomy): domain Eukaryota; kingdom Viridiplantae; phylum Streptophyta; class Magnoliopsida; order Solanales; family Solanaceae; genus Anisodus; species Anisodus acutangulus. Next base: position 48,884,966 of record CM056498.1, read on the forward strand.
GACTTCCGTTTACGTCATCTTTAAGTGTTACTTTTTCTCCTTTTGACATTTTTCATGCGAATTTATGGACATCTTTCATTACTAGCAAATTGGGTCATAAATATTATTTAATATTATTAGATGATTTCTGTCACTTTCTTTGGGTCTATCCACTCAAATATAAGTCTCAAGTTTACTCCACGTTTCATGAATTTTGAACATATGTTAAAACATAGTTTGAAAAGGCCATAAAATCATTTCAATGTAACAATGGTCGTGAGTATAACAATTCTCCCTTTCATAAATTTTGTGCGGATAATGGCATGGTGTTTCGATTCTCGTGCCCCCATACCTCACCTCAAAATGGTAAAGTCGAAAGAATATTCCGCACCATCAATAATATGATCTGTACAATGCTCTTCCATGCCTCTCTTCCCCCTCTTTTAGGTATACACGTTAAAAATTGTAGAATACCTTCTTAATACATTACCTGACCGTACCCTTCAAAATAAAACCCCTACCGAAATTCTATTCCGCCGGATCCCTTCATATGATCACCTTCGAATTTTTGGTTGTTTATGCTACCCAAATCTTGCCTCCACAGCCCCTAACAAATTAGCATCGTGCACCTCTCCTTGCGTCTTCTAAGGTTTCCCGTCGAACCATAGGGGCAACTTATGCTATGATATGTCCACACATAAAATCCTAGTCTCTCCCCATGTCACATTCGAGGAAAACATTTTTCCGTTTGCAAACGTCCAACAACTTCAACTAACTGATTACGACTTTCTTAATGACCCGGACACTTCCTTTCTCCTGCGAAACACCATACATATTACTAATATTCCGGTTGTCCCATCACGGTTCCCCCGTTGTCCCGTCGAGCACCCCCTCCCCCCCACCTATTGCTCCAGTCACGGCCTCTCTGTATCCGTCGACCAGTCCCCCGCCTCACTGCCCCAACCCTTCATATCCGTCGACCAGTCCCTTGCCTCACTGCCCCCAATCCCCCACCGACATCCCCAACAACACCCGTTAACCACCCCTCTGCTCCCAATGGCTCCATAACCCCCGCCAACCCCACAGTACCGTCACCCACCCATCCCCACTGCCCATATTTCTTGTCAGCCCAAAAGTCCCGATTCCGACCCACCGTATAGAAACCCGTAGCCAGCATAGGATTTTCAATCTGAAAGTCCATTTTAATCTATCCACTCAGACCATCTCACATATACCTAAAATCAAAAATTAGCCAAGCTTGACCCGAATTGAAATGCGGCCCTGCGTGAGGAATTTAATGCGCTCACTACACAACACCTTGGGATCTTGTACCGAGACCAGAGGGTGTCAATGTGATTCGTTGTATGTGGCTATATCGTCACAAATTCAGGGATAGTGGTGAGCTTGAACACTATAAGGCGAGACTTGTGGAAAATAACACATATTGATTATGATGAGACCTTCAGTCCAGTGGTTAAACTAGCCACCATTCGCATGGTTTTGAGCATTGCCATGGGAAAGAATTGGCCGATTCATCAGCTTGATGTGAAAAACACGTTCTTACATGAGGATTTAAAAGAAACCGTATAATGCATCAACCACCTGGCTTTGTGCATCCTTCGGCTCCTCACTATGTCTGTCGGCTTCGAAGGTCACTTTATGGCTTGAAATAAGCCCTCAGGGCTTGGTATGTCCGTTTTTCCACTTACATCTTGCAGATTGGGTTCATGTACAGCAAAAGTGATAACTCACTTTTTTTATTTTTCATCGAGGTAATGACACTACATACCTTTTGCTCTACGTAGACGATATTGTCCTGACTGCCTCTTCTGATGTGCTGAAAAATGAGATCATTACCATGCTCAAATTCGAATTTTCCATGACAGACTTTAGGTAAGTTGAGTTATTTCTTGAGGATTTTCGTGACCAGATCCGAAATGCCAATGTTCCTATGTCAGCATAAGTATGCCGAAGATATTGTTTACAGGGCTAAAATGGCAAACTGCAAAATCATGCCCACTCCAGTCGACTTAAAGTCACAGCTTAGCGCGGATGATGGAGATCCGGTGCTTGATCCTTCTCTTTATAGGAGTTTCGCTGGTGCACTTCATTATCTTACATTCACTAGGCCCGATATTTCCTATGCGGTTCAGCATGTGTGTTTGTTCATGCATGATCCCAGGGAGCCTCACTTCATAACCCTTAAACGTATCATTCGGTATGTTAAGGGTACTCGTCTTGACTATGAGCTATATCTTTATCCATCTGCACCAACCATGCTGATATCATATACGGTCGCATGTTGGGACGGCTGTCCAGACACACATCGATCTACTTCCGGCTATTATGTATTTTTGGGTGATAACCTCATCTCATTGTCTGCAAAACGGCAAGCCACACTTTCCCATTAGAGTACAGAAGCAGAATATAGAGGCGTTGCGAACGTTGTTGCCAAAATTTGTTGGCTCAGAAACCTCCTTCTAGAGCTTCATTGTTCCTTACGTAAGGCATCTCTTGTCTACTGTGATAACATATCTGCTGTTTACTTATCTCATAACCCGGTTCAGCATCATCGAACCAAACATATTGAGATGGATATTCATTTTGTTCGTGAGAAGGTTGTCATAGGCCATGTTCAGATGTTACATGTTCCCTCTTCCTATCAGTACGCAGATATATTCACTAAGGGACTTCCTCGGCAGCTGTTCCTTGACTTCAGATCCAGTCTCAGCTTACGACCTCATCCCGCGGACTGAGGGGGTGTGATAGAGAATATATTAATATTCTCCATATATTCTATAATTATTATTCTAGTATAATTATGTAAAGTAGAAATCATTCTCCAATTAGGTTTGTAAATTGTAAATACCTATAAATATTGCATCAATGAGAAGCCTACAACTCAGGAGAATTACAATATTCTACGATAAGAAATGGTAAGGGCAGGGCAACTTGGTAGGTTACGTTGAAATTAATATTTTCATAATAGACGTGTTAAAATGTTAGAAGGCACTTAGAATGAAACGCATGGAGTATCATAAATATCTTTCGCGCCTTATTTTGTAGTTTTCGTCAATTTTTTTATTATTTAACTATTTCTCATATACTTGTAGAGAACCCTTTGCTTAGTCTATTTTTATTGTTTTGATTTGGTACTCAGTTTCCAGTCCCTTTTCCTAACGTACCTTTAGAAGATGGGTGCTTATTTATGGAGTCAAGCTTGCCAATAAGGCATACGTTCGATTGGTAAAAAAACAAAAATTAAAGATCTAACCCATTTGAAGGGGAAAAAATTAAAAATCATCTTATTTAAAGGAAAAACGTGTAATTTCTTCTTGTCAAGGTCAGACACTTACTATTTTGTGCTTTTAATTTTGGGGAAATTTCAGAAAAGAATACCTCACAGACTTATATCGTAAAAATATAGTCCAAAATTTATATTGCAAAAATATAGCCCCAAAATACTTTTATACAATGTTATACATTTATATACAAAAGATAGGTACATTACGTATATAGGTGTCTAAAAGTGTATAATGTGTAGGTATATAAACCCAAAAATATAAATATATAAATATTATATACAAAAATACACACTTATACACAATTATAAAATATTGTATAAGTGAGTATAAACATAGATTGTCAACGACCATCGCCGGAGTTTCATTCTCCGATGACTCCAATACCACCAACGACGGAGCAATAAGAGCCACCAGCCATCGCTGAGTTCCGTTCTCCGGCAAACTCCAACACTAGATCTGAGTGGATTTCATTCTCCGAGGAACTCACCACCACCAAATCTGAGTGGATTTCATTCTCCGACGAACTCCAACAACGGATCTGAGTGAATTTCGTTCTCCGACGAAACTCACGACCACCAGATACGAGTATATTTTTCGGTGATCGAGGGAGAGACAAAGAGAGGAAGCTGGGTCATTTTCTTTTAAGATTTAAAAAGAAAATTTACATGGCATAACTAACTATTAGAACATAATTATATTTAGTAGCTATAATTTATATTAATTACATCACATAGCTAAATATTGTATTTCAATTACACATGGTAACTAATACCTCAATGGCTTAACCCCTTTCTCTTGTCAGTCTTTCTCTAGAGAGCCAAAGGCTCCATTCATCTCTCACGATGCCTCTTCTCCGATGAAGCCACCGGAATCCGACGAGGCCCACACTAACGCCAGCGAGAGAGTAGCATTGTCGGATTCGGAGCTCCCTCCGTCGCCGCCGTAGGTAGAAAAGAATACATATTCTTGAGAATCTTAGATCTCCCTCCGCCACCATCGGAGCTTAGGCGAAATTCATTATTGTCCGATATGGATTTGCTACTGTTCGCCGACGCCGCCTTCCTCCCGATCTGTTACTGTCCGATGGCGCCTCATCCCCTCTAGACCGGCTACTGTCCACCACGGTCGGATCCAACGAAATCCAAATCTGCTTTTTACTCAACTCTATCTCTCTCCACTCCCGTCATTATCCACCGCCGACGCTCACATCGTTACCACATAGCTTTCACGACGTCGTTACCACAGAGCTTTCACGATGTCGTTACCTACGTCGTGACCCACTGCCCACCGGAGACTTCAGATCTGAGCTTCCACTGCCCGTCGGAGCATTTTATTTAGTGTATTTGTTAGTTTTTTTGTATTCAGTATATGAGTTTATTTATTAAAATTTTAGATTGTATTCAATTTGTTATTTGTTTTGTATTCATTATTTGAGTGTATTTGTTAAATTTTTAGTGTATCTATTTTTTTGTATTCAGTATTTTAGTGTATCTGTTACAGATGAATCTATTTTTTTTTTGTATTTATGTTATTTGAATACAATTGAATTTAAAATACAATAAGTTGAATACAATGTTTTTTTGTATTTATGTTGTTTGAATACAACCAATTTTAAAATACAATAAATTGAATACAATGTAAAAGCAACTACAAATGAATACAACTGAGTTAAATACATTTGATGTGAATACAACTGAGCTGAATACATTTGACTTGAATACAAAGAAAAAAAATTGAATACTTTTTACTCGCTGTATTTATAAATACAACGAGCCATTTTATGAATACAACGAGCCATTTTATGAATACAGCGAGCAAAAAGTAGCTACGCCCTGTAAATATTAAACTATAGTTATGGCAAATTTAAAAAGGTGGGTCAATTCTGATAGCATTGTTATCCTAATTAACATACAACATAATTAAGTCTTTAATTTTTTCCCCTCATAATAAATATTTTTTTCATGGAGAATAAGTTTATATTTTTTCACATAATATCTCACAAGTTATGCCTCTGCCCTTAAAAACTTATACTCTAGACATAAATTCAATTGCTAAAGGACAACTTACAAACCATCTCATTTGAGGAGCAAAAATTAAATACCAGCCCAATTGACGGAAAAACGTGCAATTTCTTCTTGCCAATGTGTGTTAGTTGCACGTTTAACCAATTCTTGGAAATATCCGGGTAATACAAACTAAATTTACTACAAGAATTATATTACATCTCCATTTCTGTTTAAGAATGTTTTTATTTATCTCAAACTAATGCCTTATTTTAAATTGAGTTATGGGCTAGAGATCTTCAGTACTGGGCCGCACTTTTCAACTCAGCAGTACTGGGCCCATTTATTCAACCAAGTTACGGCAATTATAAAGGGATCTTAACATTTTTAGCCAGACAACAACAAAAAAGAAATTTCATCCGCTAGTCGTAATTGTTTGCGGTTTTCGTCGGTATCTCCAGTATATAACAAATATAAAAAATATATTTATTAAATGTATAATATATACTCCCTCCATCCCAAAAATATTGGTCTACTTTCTTTATTAGTTTGTCACAAAAAGATGGACTCATTTCTATATTTAGATCCGATTTAACTTTATAAGATCATTTACAACCACTCAAATATCTCAAGTTTGTTTTTTACCACACATTTCAAAAGTCTTCCTTTATTTTTTAAATTTTATGTCAAGTCAAACTAAGTCAATCTTTTTTAAACGGAGAGTACATACTTTTCAGCTCAGTAATACTTGGGCCCATTTCTTCATACCATTATGGCAATTTTAGAGGGATCTTAACAATTTTAGTCAGGTGGTTAAAGGAATTTTCACCCGCTAACTGAAACTGTTTGTAGCCATTATCAGTATATACTCAGCGTATAACAAGTTTATAAAAATACATAATAACTGTATAATATATACTCCAATAATATATAATTATACAGTGATTAAAGTGACTTAGAATTTTTTTTAAAAAGATGGATTATAATTATCTTTTGTTATCGTCTTTATTGGGCTGCTGTATAAGGTTAACATTCCATTTATAATTGTAAGTGTAGATTTTTTTGTAACTATGCAAAAAGATCAGACAAAAGAAGAAGAAAATGGTGATGACTAGTGACTAGAAAGGCAAGCACACATGTCCCAAATAGAGAAGACAAGAAAACAAAGGAAACCAAGATTAGTTGTTATAGTATTAGTACTATATAATGCTTCCTCATCTTTTTCTCTGAGGTGACAAGGAACCCATTAAATGATTTACTAAAAAAAAAAAAAGGAAAAATTACGTGAAGTAGCTAACATTTATATTGTATTTACAAAATGTAGTTATAGTTTTAAAAACTTATGAAATGTAGCTATGATGAAACATATACAACTCTTTCGCTTGATTTTCAGCTGATACAATATACACTGCTACAACTGATACCCGCCTGATACAACCGATATTCACCTAATATAACCCTTCCGTCTGATATAGCAACTGTAACTATATTTCATAATTACGCTGTAAACTATAACTATTTATGAAATTTTCTCCCAAAAAAAAATGATTTGCATAAACCTCAGAAAAGATAGGAAAGAGATGGGCTTTCCTCTTTTCGGCCCGTTGGGACTCTGATTCATATATGTCAGTGTTATGGTGCATTTGTGCATATGCATGCCTCATTGATGATGTCTCTAGAGACACTACTAATGGTTTCAGATGAAATATGCATGATTTGATTTCAAATAGAAACCGATTTCAACAATTACGGCTCTCATTTTTAACAAATGTGTTTGAAAGAAATTTTGATATGCAGAAATAAACGACAATCACAAACAAAATATCAAGAAATAGAAATATTTTATTGATAAACAAAGGGGTATAATTATGTTCATTCCGATTCTCCTCTTCTATTATTTTTTCTTCGTAGTTCAAGGGCCGTTGGTAGCGTATTTCTCGAATGTAGGATGACCTCCCTGTGATGTATTTGATCTCCAAGAATGTCAAGCAATTTGATAAAGGCAGTATTTGATGCCTTGATCTCTTTGTAAATATCACATGAATTTATGAAATTTTCGAAATAATATTTGATGTAGTTTTCTCTTTATGAATACATAACAAACCCAAACGAATGTTCCTTGGTTCACTAGTAAAATCAGGATAAACTCTATCAAAATGTTTCAACGCTTCTCCATATGATGGATGACACATAACACCGGATGCCCTTCTACTTTCACTGTACCATCTCATATGAGGAGCGGAACTCGGTGATGCGTACAACCTCTTTAATCTAGGTATTAGAGGTAAATAATGCATCGTTTTGATTGGAACCATCTTCCCACTAGGAGCCCGACTAAAACGAGCATGTCCACATAATTTACAATGTTCTAAATCAGCATCTTGTTTATTGAACAACATACAACCGTTTGGACAACAACGAATTCTATCATACGTCAACCCTAAATTGGAAATCAGTCTCTTTTCCTGATAGTAATTTTTAGGTATGTCGAATCCAGGACTAACTAGTTCCCCCACAAGCTTAATCATAGAGTCCATAGAACCTTCAGCAACACTCCAATCTGATTTGATATTAATAATTCTAACTGCAGCAGACAACTTAGAATGAGGGCTCCCGACCCAAAGTGGACGACTAGCCTCTTCTAATTCTTGGTAGAAGCGCATTGCTTCTTCATTGGGAGGTTGCTCAATAATTTGTTCAGGTTCAAACCCAGAATATATCCCAAAAGCATCATTGACCATATCGTTAACTCTATCATATTGGATATGAATATTTTCCAGCGACCTACTACTTTCACCAACAACCAAATTATAATATATACCATTAACCCCATCAGCCTATCCATGATCAGTCCAACCAGAATATATCGCCTTAAACCCTTACGATATAAATGAAGCTTAACCTTTTTCGGTTTAAAATACTTCATACACTTGCAATTCAAACAAGGACACCTAATTACCCCTTCGTTTTGGTAAGTATCAAGCGACATTGCATGTATGATAAACCATTTAACACCTTCAACAAATTCATCATTAACACCCACACAGTCACTATTATTCATGTTATATACATCCACATACGATGATCCATCTACAAAAATATTCATAAATTTTTTAGGTTAATATAAATATTATAAATATGTTTGACCTTGATTAAGAAGCCTAATTTGAATTCTCAATAACAAATCTAACTTTAACAACTTAAGAAAGCACAACCTCAACCAAAAAACAAAATGTAAAGTAAACTAGCCAAATAAAGGGTGTGTTCGGTATGGAGGAAATAATTTTCCACAAAAAATATTTTTCTAGAAAATGAGTTCTTGGAAAACAAGTGAATTTCTACTTATTTTCTCATGTTCGTTTGGTTAGTGGAAAATAAATATCATATTCGATTGGTTAGTAGAAAATACTCATATTAAATTTTTTCGGAGAGTGGTGGAGTGGGTCGAGAGGGGGGGTTCGGTGGGTGGGGTGTTGGTGTAGAAAACCAAAAAAATAAATTTAAAACCTTTTTTTTTAAAAAAAAAAATTGGTAGGGTGTGTAGGTGAGTGTAGAAAATAAAAAATAAAAAAAAAATTGGGACGGGGTGGTTGGGGAGGGGGGTCAGGGTTTGGGGGTGGGGAGTGGTGTAGAAAACAAAAAGAAAATTAACTTTTATTTTGGGGGTGGGGGTGGATGGTGGTGGGGGTGGTCGGGGTGCATATGGTGGGGTGGGTTGAGTGGTGATGGGGTAGTTGATTGAATGCCACTTGGAGATTTATTTTTCCTACTTTTATTATGAAATTTATTTTCTTCATTTTTGAGAAACTTGTTTTCCTAAATTAAATATTTTTTAAATTGTTTTACCAAACGAACATGAGAAAATTAAAAATATTTTTCTTCAAACACACCAAAAGTCTACAATTTTGCACAAATTCAACATCAATAATTTTACAAAGGATATTTAACTAAGCTAACACATTTACATTTACATTCCAATAGAAAATAAGTCAAAAAAATCATCACTACAATTTTTTGTCAAATAAAATCTCTATTGTTTTCACAAATTCAACTTTATACACATCAATACTAATATAAAACCCTAAATTAATGAAACAAAACAAATCTAAATAGACTAATGCACTAACATTGGACCTAAAATTTAAAAATAAAACTAACATTGAAATAATTAAAAAGCCCAAGAAAAAACATACCGACGTCCACAGTGGGGTTTCGGGCATGGAGCGGGGGTCACTGGTGGGGTTGACGGTCGAGGGTGGGGTCAGCGTGATGATTTTTTGGTGGGAATCAGCGGTGGGAGCAATGGACAGTGGGAATCGCCGCCGGTGGTGCTGGGTTTCTGAGTTTCAGGAGGAAAATTGGGGGGTTTGGCCGATTTGGGGATTGATATTTTAACAAAACTGACGAACGGAATCGACGGCGTCCATGGGTTTTGTTAAATTATTGACCAGACTTTGACCATTAAAAAATATTAAATAAATAAAACTGACTGCTTCCATCTGTTTTATTAAAAAATAAATTAAAATTATTTTTTTATTAATAATTAAAATTTTATTTTAATTTTTTTAATAGTAAACCGACGGAATCCGTCGGTTTTTATATATTAATACTTTTAAAAAAAAAAAAATCGACGGACTACGTCGGTTTATTTTGGCAAAACTTTTGGTGCAAAATTCCACCAAAATAACTGACGTAGTCCGTCAGTTTTTAAAAAAATAAAAAAGTTGATGTCTACAAATACCCCCTACTTCAAGGCTTGTCGGGGTGTAGGCTTGTGAAACTCGAAGATGAAACTTGAAGTATCCATAAAACTGAAACTTTCATGTTTTCAGCTTTGTGGCTCCAAGTTTTGCATATTTGAGTTGTGAGAGAAGAGATTAAGGGCAGACTTGTCCCACTAGGCATGCTAATTTGTTTGCAATAAATTTTCTCAAGATACAGAAAATTAACTGCAATCACAAAATAAATAAAAATAATTTTATGCATTAAGATTGTGAATACGAATCTCTGTATTTCCTTGATTCTTCTCTCCTAAATTTTCTCCTTAATTCGATGGTCGTTAGTAGCGTGTTTCTCGAACGTAGGAATATCTCCTTGTGATGTATTTGATCTCCAAGAACGTTAGGCAGTTTGATAAAGACATTATTTGATGTCTTGATCTCTTTGTGAATAGCGCAGGGATTTATGAGATTTTCGCGATAATATTTGATGTATTGATCTCTTTATGAATACCCATGAACATGAGATATTTTCAAGATAATATTTGATGTATTGATCTCTTTATGGAATACCCGTGAATTTATGGGATATTCGAGATCATATTTGATATTTTGATCTCTTTGAATACCCAAATTTATGGGATATTCGAGATTTGATATATTGATCTCTTTGAGAATATGTCACGCCCCAAATATGGGAAGGCGTGATCGGCACCTGGTACCTTACGTGGCCTCGAGCAAACCATATGTAACTCGCGGATGCTGAAGACAACACTAAGTTAGGCCGGCACGGCCATACTCTACACAATTTGTAATAACATCTATTTCTTCTTAAATGAAATCAACTCAAAAGATATATATATATATATATATATATAGACAGACAGGCAAGGCCATCATGCTGACATACACAACAAAACGAATAGGTCTACAAACCTCTAGAGAAGTATAAATATGCTACGATTGGGATAGGGCTCTAACCTACCCATAATGTCTATATATACAAGAAGACTCTCAAAACATGGACACGGTAACTCCGACTGAGATGGAGCTTATCGATCGGCTGAACTCTGATGCATTACTCGGGATGCCTCTCTACCTAACTCTCAAAACCTGCAGGAATGATGCAGCATCTACAAACAAAAATACATTAGTACGAAATAATGTACTGAGTATGTAAGGTGGCTAAATAATTGAAGTTGTAACATACATCTGCTGAACAAAGATAAGGCCAGAGGTAACTTGAAATGTACTTTTCTGTCTCTAGTCAACTTATATACATAATATACTCTCGCATCTATCCGGCTACATATAAGGCTCAGTGTGTATCTACTCGGCTGTAGAATGCTTGGTATATATCTACCAAACGACATATATGCTTGGTGTTAACTACCCAGACGTATAGGCTCGGTGTTGCTCACAATAACAATCCAACAACTATCAATAATATATAACTATCAACAGTTCTTCCGCACGCAATAAGCTCTAAATACTGAAAGTATTCCAACAAGGGACAAATCGGATAAGAGAACAATATAACTCTAAATGAAATAAAACCGGAACTCCTTTGGGGACATAGACTCGCTTTAGTTTCGGACATGCTAAGTATGAAAAGAAAGAACCCTAACATATTTTTTTAACATTCTTCCCAACAAGAACCAAGCTTATCTAGCCGCTCTTTAGTCTACAACAATGAGACGATTCTAACGTCATATTACAAGTGATATAATGATCGTATTTCGAATGATAAACTTTATTCCATGACAAAATGGACAGCATCTCCCATGTTCCTTTAATCTTCCACAAGTTCAAGACAGTCAATAATAGCCCAAACAAACAATAACTTCTTAATAGGTTCTTCAAACAATCAAACGATTCAACGAGCGGCATGCTCAGTTTACAATTCACAAAAGTAAATCTTAAACCTCTTTTATTTCTTCATGAACATTTAAATAAAAACAACAACAACAATATACTCAGGTTATTCCATCAATTTCCAGCCCACAAAATAACTCAAAATAGCCACCACAAAGTCCACACGACAATAACAACATCAACTACGAATACCGATATAAATTATGTACTTCCTCATCTGATTACTTATCTATCACTTGAATAAACTCACATACACCTACGAGAGGAAAATTCTTAAGAACCACTCTTCTTCCACCTTACTTCACTTCAAAAAAACCCCGAATTCGACAATACGACAAACGGAACAACGGGATCAAAGCGAAGAACAAAACTTGTATGTTTATCTTTGAGAAAAGTTACTCTTCGCTTCCTCGAAATTGCTAGTAACCTTGCTGCCAATATAAGTTCATGTTGCTTCTCATTGCTGCTACTATGTGTTTAAGAAGAAACATTGCTATATTGTTAAAGAAAATAACGTTAATGTTACGTATTTAAGAAGAAAATGTTGCTATATTTTTTATTGGAGAGATATCTAATCCTAAAGTGAAACCCCAATTGAATCATTTTTATAGCCGTAGGACCCACCATAATTCAACACTTTAATGTAAGATATTATCCCTTCAGAGATAACCACTAGACCACTAATTGTCTTAGTCATTAATTGCTTATCATTTCATGGTTCCACGTGGATATGTGCTTAATATACTTATCCACCTCATCTTATTTGATTCCATGACTAGCCCTTTATTTTTCACTATCATCCAACATTAGCAACTATCCACATTATTAATTTCTTATTCTCATTTCAATTTTAACATATTTCATACTCTCATTATCATGATCATATGATATAACGCTAGTCCATAACCTCTTTGACATACACAAAATATTATTTATAATCATCATTGTCACACTTTTAAATCTTTAAATTATTTCAAAACCGCATCTTTTTATATACTGAGCTCTTGATGTGCATACCTAAATATAACAAAAATTTCCTGGGACTTAGGTCTACTTACGTACGCCAAGCGGTTAAAATCATAATCCGACAGTATCGGGTATTACACTAACACTAAGGTACGAGCCCAAAGTACGGGGTGTTATGGTAACAACCTAATTCTTCAAATTTATGTCAACTAACTTATGACACACTTTATAATGTAAAAGTACGGGATGTAAAATCATTCATCCTTGAATGTTTGACTTGCATGCGTACTGTACTATTCTCATGACTTATCAAATAACTTACTAAGAAACAATTTAGAGAACATGTACTATGACATGCTATTTCTTTAAACCTTATCCTTATGCTGAGTTGTATCACTTGAAACTCATCGAGCTTACGACTTATTATTACATTCGTTATTTAGCCTGCATGGCTCTCTCTTCAAGGTACCACTACACCTAGGTAGTTCTTTCTTCCTCATAACTTATACTTTATTTGGATGATTCTAAGGTCTCTATCACGATGCAAAACTATTGCCAGATTTAATCCTAATATCTATATCTTTCCCAGTCATGTCGTCATGATCCCCCTTAGGTGAAAATTCTATCTCATTTCATATTTAAAAAGTTTTATCTATCTATTATTGGTTCAACTTAAATGACGATCTATAATCCATTAATGATAACTTGAGACCATTTACGTAATTCATTTCCACTAAGACTCATGTCTCGTCGGCGAACATCTGAAGCTATTTGCATGATTCACCTTAGGGATGATACTATATCTCAATAACAATATTCCATAATATATCAACATGCCTAGTCTTATGGGAGGTATTCTAATCCCATGTAATACTTGAAATCCTTCCTCATTGAACCTTTACTTCAATCGTACACTATACTCTTAAACACTGTCCTTTAACGATTCACTTGTTCTGCTATTAGGGTAACATTCCACCGCTCCTACATTATTCTAATCTTAAACTCCTCTGATTTCATTCATCCTAAACTGATCTCTCTATAGCTTACAAAAATCATCAACTCACTGGTTTGATGGGCTTAATCCCAAGGTCTTACCTATCCTTGTCACCTCCTTAATTACTTTATCTTACCTTTACTTTTATCCACCTGAAACCTTGTCGCACTACCATACATTGTCTTACGACCTACACTTAGTCTTTTCATACTATTCATAACCTTCCACTTATCTTGATAGCATCATAGACTTTCTTATAATGTTCTAGAACCTCAAGTGAGACATCACACCGCTGTTGACTTCTTCATACTCTCGTAGCTAGACCTCCTGGTACCTGAAAACCATAACCTGGAAGACATGATACTAATGATATCATTATCTTTTGATATACATAAAATATTATTTCTAGTCATCGTTGTCACACTTTTAAATCTTTAAATTATTTCGGGACAACATCTTTTTATATACTAAGCTCTTGATGTGCATACCTAATATTTAAAAAATTCTCATGGACTCAGGTCTACTAATTACATATGCTGAGCGGCTAACATCATAACCTGACAGTATCAGGTATTACACTAACACTAAGGTATGAGCCCAAAGAATGGGGTGTTACGGTAACAACCTAGTTGTCCAAGTTTATGTCAACTAAATTACGACACACTTTATAATGTAAAAGTACGGGATATAACATAATACCCAAGAGTTTATTGGATATTCGAAATGCATTTTCAAAAGAATATGTGCCCCTTTATATAAGTATGAGCTAGAATTTAGGATGGAGTAGCTTCCAGATACCCTAACAGACCTTAGTGTTTGAAGATGGATTGAACTCGTCTTGTAGAGTTTCACCAAATTTTGATGTCTTGTCTACAGGGTGATATATTCAGAGGCGACTGAATAAGATTAATAATCAAAAGTTAAATTTGAATAAGAGGTCTTAAACATTTTTAAATAAAAATCATATAATCACGACACACAAAACTTGTTTTTTTGATCAGCCAATCAAGAAAAAAAATAGCTTATTCAGGAAAACTGAGTTAAAATTGAAAAGAAAAATTATCGAAAATAGGAAAAAATATGAATGAATTTACCAAGATAAAAATCAGAATGAAAAGGGTAAGCAATGTAGAGTGAAAAGTAAGACAGAAATTTAACATAAATTACACATATCCGAACAATTTGAACCAAATTTAAATAGGGTGAAAATCATTTTCATCCCCCAAGTTTAGCTTAAAATCAAACACATCCCTAAGATTTGGACAATTGACATTTTTATCCCCATCTCAACTTCCGGCCATTGACCGGTAAGTTGATTGATAGTTGACCGGTCATTAAAGGACTAAAATGTAATTTACTAATATTTCAATTTAATAAATGCCATCAAATAATCATATATATATATATATATATATATATATATATATATATATATATATATATATATATATATATATATATATATATATATAATTATCATTTCTAGTTCATAAGCTCACGTTAACTACTTATGTTTAAGGAAAAAAAGAGCTCACGTTGACTATTGTCATATATATATATATATATATATATATATATATATATATATATATATATAATTTACTAATATTTCAATTTAATAAATGCCATTAAATAATCATATATATATATATATAATTATCATTTCTAGTTCATAAGCTCACGTTAACTACTTATGTTTAAGGAAAAAAAGAGCTCACGTTGACTATTGTCATATATATATATATATATATTCATAATTATCATTTCTAGTTCACGAGCTCACGTTGACTATTGTCATATATATATATATATATATATATATTCATAATTATCATTTCTAGTTCATGAGCTCACATTGACTACTTATGTTTAAGGAAAAAAAGAGCTCACGTTGACTATTGTCATTTATAGGCTTTGGCCATAATAATATTTATATTTTTTGGAATAATTTTTCAATTTTTTTTCAAAATCAGTGTTTGGTTATAAAATAATTTATTTTTGTCAAATCCAATTTGAAGTTGGATTCTAAATTTGAAAAAATGTTTGAACCCACTTGTGGGATTACATTGGGTATATTGTTGTTGTTGTTCCAACCTAAGCACTGATTTGAAAAAAAATTACTCCTCTGTTTTAATTTATATGAACTTTTTCGGAGTACGAGGGTCAAATTGACTTATTTCCAGTGTGAATTTAGATATTTAATCTTCAACTTTTTAAAAATAATTTACATATTTAAAACTACATGATAAGTACTATAAGTCATAATAGTTAACAATCAAAATGTAAAAAATGATATGGTAAAAACATGGTCAAATAAAAGATCGTTTGACTCTCCAAACAGTAAACTAGTCAAATAAATTGAAATAAAAAGTCGCTTGATTCTCAAAATAGTCGTTTGGGTTAGAACATTTTTTCAAATTTAGAATCCAACTTCAAATTAAATTTGACAAAAATGGATTATTTTTAACGAAACACTGTTTTTGAAAAAAACTTAAAAAATTATTCCTAAAAAATATTAAATAGTATTATGGCCAAAGCCTACAAATGACAATAGTCAATGTGAGCTCTTTTTTTCTTTAAATATGAGTAGTCGACGTGAACTCATGAACTAGAAATGATAATTATGAAAAAAAATGTATATGATTAATTAAGGGCATTTATTAAATTAAAATATTAGTAAATTATATTTTAGCCCTTTAATGACCGGTCAACTATCGATGAACTTACCAGTCAATGGCCGAAAGTTGAGATGGGGATGAAAATATCAATTGTTCAAACCTGGGGATGTGTTTGATTTTTAAGCTAAACTTATGGGATGAAAATGATTTTCACCTAATTTAAATAACACAAAAAGTCTAGAACATTTATTATTACACACATAATTGTGTCTGAAGTTTGACTTGTCAAGGCTAAACTTTCGATAGTCGTGCCTAAAGTTTAGCTTGTCAATACTATATATATATATATATATAGACACACACACAAATAACAATCCGTAGCTAATATATAAGAAATATATATTAGTTGTGTATATTTTATGTATATTTTATGTATATTTTATGTATAAAATATATTAGCTAGTTATTATTTTGATGGGCAACTATCGAGAGTAGAAATCTCTAAAAACAAAAAAATAGATTTCAATTAAAAAGAGAAGGCATGAACTTGTTTGGTTACAAGCCGTCCAACATGCACAAAGCCCTTATTGACTTGTGCGATCCTTAAGTACGACATATAGTGATATAGCTAAAAAATTCATCATAATTAAGTTAATGACTTTTTTTAGTAGAATAGGGTAATTAGCTTAATGACGAGAGGGTATTAAACAATTATCACGTGGAGGATAGTCAAGGATTATAATCACATGTTTCTAACTTATGCTTGAAGTATCCAATGGGCAGATCAAAATGAGTTGAGTTATGACCATACCAAATGTTATTTAGATTGAGATGATCTTGATTATATGAACTAGACATTGGGTCACATCCTAACTCCCCGAACAGTTACCAAGTTTTTAAACTTCTTTTTTAATAATTTGTTTAGTTCCCAAACAAAAGTAATAATTTATTTTTTAAAGTATGATTGTATATAACATATTTAATAACAAAATTTAATATATTTAACACGATTTCTCATGGGCTAATTTGAATTACAGAATCAACCCAATTTTAGAAGAATTGAATTAGACGAATCAAAATAAATCGAGATAATAAATAGGTGATTCAGTAACCTGCTCAAATTTAAGTGAGTTGAGCACGTTATATTTTCATGAACTAATTTTGCCACTCTAACTTATGCTCGTGTGAAAGCTGCAAACATCATAGGGTGAAAGAAGTGTTAATAAAATGACATTGGTTAGAAAAAATGTGTTATTTCAAAAGAAAGTGTTCCTCGTGAACTAAGTTGAAAAATATGTTTTTTTCTAAATTGACTGATAAATTATTATGGGGTAATAATACGTTTTGTCACTCGGTGATTGATAAATTATAAATTTAATTATTGTGATATTCGACTAAATATATTTAACCTCTAATTATCTTAAATGTGTACTTTTGATACTTAACTTGTGAATATTTTATAATTTTTAAAATTATTAATTGTTTCATCATTTAATTAACTAATATGTACGGTTGCTCCATATTTGAGGGTGGTTTACTTTTGAAAATAGTCCTAATTATAATATAGTTCCTACATAAGGGGACCATAAGCAGATATTTTAATTTATTAAAAGGTAAAATATATTAAATTATATATTACAAGGATTAAAATTCAAAATATTAGTATTAATAAATAAAGGGCCAAAACTATTATGCTCCCTATTATGCATCAACGTTGTAACATCATTTCAAGTTGTCACGTCATTTTCGGTGAAAATAACATATGAAATTGCTGCATTTGCGTGGCCATCCTTTCCTCTTCTATCTTCTTTTCACTTTGTTTCACAACGTGCCCACACAACTCACTGATATGTTAATTTTGAACCCACCACTTAGATTTATTTGTAAATAATAGATTTTAGGGCTAACTCAACCTCAAAAGTTAGATTGTAGGGTAAGGATTGTCGAAGTCCATATAGGGAGTCCATGTTCTCATTTCATATCCGACGTGGGACTCTTAACACTCCCCCGCACGCCCAGACCTTGTTAACTGGAGCGTGAATAATATAATTTAGGGGCCCAACATCGGTGAACAAAGAATTGGAATAAATTTGGCTCTGATACCATGTAAAAAATGAATCTTGGGCCTAGCTCAATCCCAAAAGTTAATTTGTAGGGTGAGGGTTGTCAAAGTCCATATAAGAAGTCAATGTTCTCATTTCATATTCGATGTGAGACTCTTAACATCATAAAAAAACAACATAACACACGTCCTCAACCTGTGGACAAAAGGAAAGTCGGTTGTTACTTTAATCACAAGTAATAAATAGCTCCTTATGTGTGCATTTAATATTGGATGAAACAAATAATTTTCAAAAGTTGACCTCTTATTTTGAAGGTATTTTTCTATGCTAGCTTTTCGGTTTATATTGCTTTTGTAGTAAATTTGGATTGTGACTTTTGCAAATCCTGCCATTTTCGTCTTTATTAGATTTAATCATCACGTCTAGTATGCTAATCATCATTTGGAATATTGAAAATCGTTACCTTAGTTACGTTATTTGTTTGATACATGATGGGGAAAAACTGAAAAGGTATATATTACTTGTGTAGTTGAAAATCTGATATTAATTTAGGAGGTATTTACGTCTTTTCCCATTCATTATGTATGTACCCTGAATAGAGTCTAGAGTACATGTTATTGGTGGACAATCAAGGAGTAAGGATCTAAGATTGAACTTTATGAGTTAAAGATTCTACACATTAATTATTTGTAGACATTATTGGTATTAGGCGTACAGTCAGTTTCCTTTTTTCTTCTGCCATTAGAGCTATCTCTCTCAAAGCTCGTTTGCTTTGTTGTTGCTGGTGAATTAGTTTGATTATCCAGGTTTATTTGAAGAGCTGATAGTTCATCTTGTAATAAATATTCTTTCTTAATTATTTCATTCCAAAATTATAGTATATATACTAAAATACAAACATAATCCTAGGCTACAATTACAGTAAGAAATAACTACAATATACATCTACC
Organism: Anisodus acutangulus; assembly: GCA_029783415.1. Classification (NCBI taxonomy): domain Eukaryota; kingdom Viridiplantae; phylum Streptophyta; class Magnoliopsida; order Solanales; family Solanaceae; genus Anisodus; species Anisodus acutangulus. The sequence goes on from CM056498.1 coordinate 48,904,437, forward strand.
ATATACATAATATACATAATTATGACCAATTATGACTAAATATAATTTTTATATTCTATCACACCCCCGCAGTGGAAGCGGGAGGTCGGCGTATGCTGAGATTGTCCCGAAAGTCTTCAAATAAAACCAACGGAAGACCTTTTGTAAAAATGTCAGGCAATCTGATAATGTGACGGGACATTTAAGACACACACTTGTCCACGAGCAACCTTTTCGCGAACAAAGTGAATATCCCGCTCAATATGTTTAGTACGTTGGTAATGAACCGGATTCCCTGAGAGATAAATTGCACTAACATTATCACAATAAAACAATGTCGCCTTCGGAACATGACAATGGAGCTCTAAAAGAAGGTTCCGTAGCCAACAAGATTCAGACACCACATTGACAATTCCTCCGTATTCTGCTTCGACACTGGATCTGATGGATCAGCATATGGCTTGCTGTAAGAAGCACTCAACTTTGGTTTAGTATTAACCGGAGTGGCGGACGACCTACACGATGACATGCCAGCTCGTTCAACAATATCTGTTGCATACTTCTTTTGGGATAAAAACAAAACCACCTACATGACGTGTCACAACTATATCCAAGAAATAACTCAGTGACCCTAGATCTTTCATTGCAAACTCAAAGCCAAGCAGTGACATGATAGACTTGCGAAAAATATCAGATGGGGCAGCTAATATAATATCATCCACATACAAAAGAATGTAAGCGAGATCATTACCCTGACGGTATATGAATAGAGAATGATCAGACATGCTATTAGAAAACCCAATATGTGAAACATAATCTACAAACCTCTTGTACTAGGCCCTAGGAGCTTGTTTGAGCTCATATAATGATTTCTTCATCAGACATACATGATTAGGATAAGTAGGGTCTCTGTACCCTATGGGTTGATACATATACACTGTTTCATTGAGGTCTCCATAAAGGAAGGCATTTTTGACATCAAGCTGATGAAGTGGACATGCCTTCGAAAGAGCCAGACTGAGGACCGTTCTGATAGTTGCCCGTTTGACCACCGGACTGAAAGTCTCACCGCAATCCACACCAACCTATTTAGTCTTCCCATCACCTACAAGATGGGTTTTGTGCCTCTCAAAAATACCATCAGATTTTTCTTTATGACTAAAAATTCACATATATCAAATCACATTAACATCAGGGGGACAAAGCACCAAATCCCACGTCCTATTATTAATAAGAGCATTAAATTCATCATTCATAGCCATTTTCTAATTTGGGTCATTAAGGGCAAACAAGGATTACGGGGCAATGATGACTTGGCAATATGGGTGTGAAGACCGTATTTTTTGTCTGGCTTAAAAATTCCGTATTAACCATGATTGACAGGTTGTTGGGCTGGAATTGGATTTGGGACTGACGAGAATGACGGACTGCCCAGCAGTGGGCTGATAGTGACTAGAATGCCGAACAGTGGGCTAGTGAACGATGGGCTGCTCGGGCATGAAGGTGGGCCGAGACCCAGCTGCCAGCCATTGGGCCTCTCGGCAGTGGGCTGCCAGCGAGAGGCTCAGCTGGTCCAGCAGCCGCTGGGCTCGGTAACTAGGCTGAGACACCGGGAAAAATTAGGCCTATTTGGGAGGCCAATTTATGGATCAAATACGGGGATATGCTATCGTCGAGAAATTGACACGTAGGAGGTCCGGAACAATGCAATTTGACAAAAGGGAAATTTATTTCATAAAAAATTATGTGACGACTTACGATGATTTTATTAGAGTATAAGTCGTAATATTTGTAACCACGATGATTCGACGAATATCCCAAAAAAATACACGGAGTAGACCAGGGTTGAAGTTTAATGATGGTAGTAGAAGGAAAGAGAGAATAACATAAGCACCCGAAAATCCGCAAATAAGAATATGATGGGTCCCTTAGGTATAAAATTTTGAGTGGGGATTGGTAGGCTACTTATTTGCTCGGAAGTATGTTCAAAAGATAAGTTCTATTAGTAACGCATAATGCCAAAAAGGATGGTGGTAGAGAAGCATGAGCAAGTAAAGTTCCAACAATGTTGTTAATGGTTCGAATTTTTCTTTCTACTTTTCTATTTTGAGATGATGTATGTGGACACGAGAGACGAAAGGACAAACCATTAGTTTTGCAAAAATCCCAAAATAGCCCATTATCAAATTCTCTACCATTATCACACTGAATATTTTTAATATCCCTTTCAAATTGAGTGCGGATGTATGCTCTAAAGGATAGAAATATGGAAAAAACTTGTGACTTTTTAGATAAAGGAAACGTCCACAAAAATTAGAGTAATCATTGAACAAAAGAAGATAATATCTATGGCCCGAAGAGCTCAAAACTGGAGATGTTCAAATATCACTATGAATAATATCAAAGGGCATAACAACACGAGAATTAAAAGCAACAAAAGGCAACTTAACATATTTTCCAAGAGAACATGCTCGACAAACATGAGAATTATGAGTTCTAGTACACTCAATAAATTTATTTTATTTAAGGGAAGCAAAAAATAGGTGCTCCCGGATGATCCAAATGTTCATGTCATAAAGAAGGAGCTAAAGATGCAAAAATGGATGGTAATGTGGCTTGATGTGTGGTTGTGGCGATTGGATAAATCTCTCCTCGACTATCACATCTCATTAGACGCATCCCCATCTGAAAATCCTTCATGAAAAACCCAAAAGGATCAAATTCCACAGAAATTCAATTATCAGTAGTAAATTCTCTAACTAAAATCAAGTTTTTTAATTAATTGAGAAGAGTGAATGACATTTTTTTAAGTTAACGATGGGTTCGGAGGAGACAAGTTTGTAGTACCATAACCTAGAATTGGAATTGAATGACCATTTTCGACAATTATACGAAGATTATTGCTCAAATTAAAATAGGACAAGAGATTACATTGGGAGGACATCATATGAGACGTTTCACCAGTGTTCATGTACCAATGTATGTCGAGCGGAGTAATCCCAAGAGTATGCATCGCGGCTTCGATATCTGTCGGTGTCGCCACTTCCTAGTGGGCATGCTGCTACTAGCTCGACAGTGGCCTAAGAATCCCTGGCTACTGCTGGATCGCTGGCTGTGACTTAGGCCTAGTTACCGGCTGGATAGGGGCAGGGCGTCATGGCCCAAGGCCACTGTCAGGCCTATGATGCTGGCCCACTGCCACATGGTGCCCTCGGCTGCCACTGGGCTGGCGGTTGTTGTTGGCCGCCGCCTCTACGGTCTCCTCCGCCATTTTCACCATTGCGACCATCGTCGTGGTTTTTACCTCCATTACCATTATTTCGTCCCTTTTGGCCACGGTTTGGCAAATTTTCAAATTGTGTAGAAGTCTCCTCGGACGGAGCGAAAAACATGGCGGAATTCGACACGGTGCTGACTTTTTGGCAAAGCCCACTTCTTCGAGAATGAGCATAGAGTGGGCTTGGTAAAATGGTGAAATAGGATTGCTTTGGCGGATGAGCGTATCCACTCCACTATATGCGTCGGTGAGGCAGACAAATAGTTGTAAAGCAAGCAGATTGTTAGTTACCGGTGCGCCGACGTTCTTGAGCTGGTTCGATAATACCTTGAGTCGTTGACAACATACGGATGCATTGGGAAAATCCGCTATGTCGGTGGTGGAGAATCCCTGCTCAAGAATAACGGCCCGATAATTTTTATTGTCTTGGAATATGTCGCGTAAGCGATCCCAAGCCTCCATCGCCATAAAGTCAGGTTCAATAATTGTATGCATCAAATCGCTAGAAATATTGGCATAAATCCACTGAAGGACTGTCGCATCGAGGGTTAACCATAATTCTCTTTCGTCGTCGGTTTTCGGCACATTCTCCTTGCCTTTTTCCGGCGGAATTATGTGATGAATAACCTGGTGGGAGTGGCAGTGAATCTTGAAGAGCTCCGCCCATGTTGCATAATGAACGTTTTCCATCTCAATAGTGATGGAAACATGAGATTTAATATTTGAAACTGTGATGGCTGGATGAAAAGAGGATTTCAAGTCCCTAGACTGCTGATATCATGTAAGAATTATTCTTCCTTGATTATTTCATTCCAAAATCATAGTACATATACTAAACTACAAACCTAATCCCTTGCTACAATTACGGTAAGGAATAACTACAATATACATCTACTATATATAGAATATACATAATTATGACTAATTATGACTAAATATAATTTTCCTATTTTATCACATATGTCCTTATCTATCAAGTGTTTTCATGTGATGGTTACACAATATTACACATTGTAACGAATCTAGTATTTGCACACACAAAATATATAAAATTTGATTTTCATTTTGTGAGGAATGAGTTACAAGATAGGTTGATATCTCTACATCATATTTTCACACATGAACAATTGATTGATATTTTCACAAAATCATTCACAAGTAGGGTTGTCCAAGAGGCCGGGATCGGGGCAGGTCCTAACGGGAAGGGACCCGACGGGGTTGGGGAAAGGGTCGGGACCGGTCCTTCGGCGGGACAGGCTGATGTCCCGTTTCGTCCTACATCCCACCGAAAAAGGGGATCGGTGTTGGCGGGGCGGGGTCGGGTCGAGTCCGGGATTCTAGGTTTTTTTACACTTAATTTCAATAAACTGTGAATATAAATACTTAAATAATTGAACAAGAAAGTGTAATAAAAATATTCCAAGGCTGTTTTTGTGCCTCTTATATTATTTAATAGAAATATGATTTTTTTGTAATATAATTTCAAAATTGCAACTTTGTGGTGTTGTTCAAAAATCAAAAGTTGCAAATTACATAGTAAAATTTCAATTAAAAAAATTAAATAGTTAAAAATTGGTCGACGTCGCTTCCTGTTCCCTCGGACAAGATTTCATTGTATTTGTCGTCGTCTTCTTCGTTGATCTCTGGTTGGCCGCACTTTCTACGCTCCGCTCGTATCCAATATCTAAATAGAACTGTAATCTCCAAACCGTGTCCCGCTAATGGGTGTCTGTGCTCTCCTATTTGAAATCTTTCGACAGAAAAAGCACTTTCAGACGCTGTTGATGATGCTTGAATGTTCAACATATCTCGGGCCATCTTTGCTAGTATTGGAAATGTCTTCTCATTTTCCCTCCAGTATTTAAGCAAGTCTTCACGTCCTTCTTCATTGAGAACTGCTTGGTACGGTATAACATCCTGCAAAACAAAAATATCAAACTCGCTAACTTGATTAGTAGTAGAACCACTAAACATTCTATTTCTAAGGCTTTCAATATTAGCCGCAGAAACATGTCTTTTATAAGGTTATATTGGTTGAAGAAGAAGAAGATGATGATGATGATATAGAAACTGGTTGGTTGCTAGCACTTTCTTGTTGATAATGCATATATACTTTTTTGCATTCATCGTGTATGCTAGACAAAATTTCTTCTTTAGTTGGTTGTTCATTTGGTTTTTTTGGAGTTGGAGGTGGAAGTACGGCTATACAATCATAAATCGTTTCAATAAGTGTTTTACAACCGAATATATTTTAATAGTCAGATTTAATACAACACCAATAATATAAATAGAAAAAAATATTTTTTTTTAATTTGATAAATATTTTTAATAGTTTCTTTATAAGATGGTTTTTCCATATATTAACTAAGTAACAATAAATTAGAGCTATATAAAATAACATAATTGAAATAGCAGGATAATATATAGCAGAAAATTCTTTAGTTGCTTGAAAAAATTTATCTAAAAATCCAATAAGGTCTGAATTTTTTTCTCAATCATTATCTACAAGCATATCAGTTGGATTTCGATTATGGGAGTTAAAAAATAAAGTTATAGGTCTTCTATAATCGTAAGCAACAAGTAGTTGTTCATATAGAGAATTTCACCTAGTCGCTACTTCTTCAATAATTTTTCTAAAAGGTAATCAACAATCGTGACAAGTTTTTTTATATTTTTTTTCTTTGTATTTTATTAATTCTAAAAATAAAGTTTATAGCAAATTGTACTTTATTAAGAATATTTTTAAAAAGTGATAGATCATCCTTTACAACTAAGTTATAAATATGGCACGCACATTTTATATGAAAATGATTAGGAAAAGATGGAGTTAATAGATCTTTTAAAAGTCTCACAACATAATTATTAGAAGAAATATTATCTAACTTAACAATCATAATTTTGCCAGTTATACCATAATAATCGCAAACTTCATGAATGTTTTGTGCAATAAAATTTCCAGTGTGCCTATCATCAATATATCTATATGCTAAAATACGTTTTTGCATAGACCAATTATGATCTATCCAATGACATGTTACATTTAAATAATCATTGTTGTTAGTACTACGGCCTATTCGGAAGTGATAGATACTTTTTCAGGAAAATGATACAATGCATAACGTAAATATTGTTGATATTCATGTGCAAATTTAAAAACGTCTCTCCTAACAATTGATCTAGGAAAACCGTTAAAAGCAGGATTATACATATCTCTTACATAATTAATAAAACCAGGAGAGGAAGGAAATGCAAAAGTCAAACCCTCCACTGCAACTAATTTTGCTATTGATTTCCTATCTTTGTGTTTATCGTATTTAGGACCTACAATCCCCCCTCCCCCCATCGTCGGGTTAATTTGACCCTGTACTTGGTCCAGGACACTATGTGAACCTTGTCCCAACTCAGAGCTCATTGGCGCACCCGACTTTGTAGCCTTGTATTCATCCCACCTAGCTTTGTGAAAGCCTTGTACATGTCTTAATAAACCTCATGTCCCACCCATACCTTTTTCGATTTTAAATTTATAAACATTTTTACAAATTTTACATCTAAATACTTGATTCTCTTGGTCCCTATCAAAAAAATCTCATGCAACTAATTTTAATTTTCGTTGTGTGGAGGCTCGACTCATACTAGGGGGAATATGAGGCGTTCCAGTTTTAGTTTGAGGCTGAGACTCAGTCTGAGGTTAAGGTTGAAGTTGAGGTGCACTAGTGGGTGTGTCATCTAGATTATCGTCTAAATTAAAGTCTGGTTCAGTTGCAGAATATATCTCATCATCTAATGGTATATCATTAAAAAAATCAGTTTCATCTATATGAGTGTAATCAATCAAATCATCCTGACTAGGAATAGGATGACTAGAAGAAGTACTCTTGCTCTTGTTACATATACTAGAAAAAATACCCTTACCCTTATCCCTACCCTTAATCATACGTCTAATTCCTTCCATTTTAATAATGTAAATAAATAATTAAAGATAATAAAATTAAGTGTGATAATTAAAATAAAGTAACAATAATAATTTAATAAATGAAAGAAGGTACCAAACGCTGACGTAACGTCAACGTGTAATCGAGGTTGAAAATTGAAACTTTGCTCGATGGATGATCCTCAAGCTAGTTGCCAACTTCAGTCCCAATTTTTGAACTTTGATACAATTATACAAATGAGCAAATAAAATAAAATATTTAGTAGGCAATGTAGACTTGTAGAGAGATTGTAGAAAGATTTGTGAGAAAAATGAAGAGAAAATGAGGTATTTATAGTTGGAAAATTGGGTTAAAGTGTAAATATACTAACTTAGGGGTTACAAATAAATATTAAGGGGGTAGAGGGGTTTATGGGGTTGGGAGACAAATATGGCCGTTGGAACCGTTGCATAACAGCCAAAATCTAAATTTGATCGTTGTTGCAATGACTAGTTTTGCAAAGGGGGAGGGGGGATCGGGATCGGCACGGGGTGGGTAGGGCAGGTCTGGGGCGGGACGGACCCGAGCGGGACGAGCTCATGCCCCGTCCCGATTTCAAATCCCGACACCGTAAATTTTTTTAGGGGATCAGGGCGGGGTCGGGTAGGGATCGGGCCAACCCGGCCCACCGGACAACCTTACTCACAAGTCACAAGGTCAAATATTCCACCATTCTTAGCAAGTTGGCAGTGAATACCTCACCTTCAACTTGAGTGTGGGGGCTTTGGAGGAGGGGGCAGGGTTGCATTGAGAGATATATACGATATTTAAGTCGTAGCCATTTTTGTACATCTAACTACACTTTTGTAAATCACAATTTTGTTAGTTTGATTAATTGGGCTTATAACTCACGATTAGATGTTATTTTTAAAAAAAAATTCATCTGATGTTCTATAATCCGTTTTAAGACCTGACTAATTTGGTTAGAGGTTGTTAGAAGTTAGTTAGCACTTAATAGTGAGGGATTGGTTAGCGTGGCTGTCCTTTCCTCTACTGTCTTCTTTTCACTTTGTTCACTTTTTCCCCACTCAACTCTCTTATGTTAATTTTGAACCCATAAAATTGACCACTTAGACTTATCAAGAAAACAATGTAACATAAGTCGTCCTCAATTTGAGGACAAAAGGAAAGTCGGTTTGTTACTTTAATTGTAAGTAATAAATATCTCCTTATGTGTGCATTTAATATTGGATGGAACAAAATAATTTTCAAAAGTTGACCTGTCTAATTTTTTATTCCCAATTTTTAAGTATTTCTCTATGTTTTTCGGTTTAGATCGCCTTTGTAGTTAATTTTGGATGATGACTTCTGCAAATTATGTGATTTTCGTTTTAACTAGGTTTAATCATCACGTATCTACTATGTTAATCATCATTTGAAATAATGATCACGTTATTTGTTTGATATAAACATGATGCATGTACAATAGAATAGAGTCTAGAGTACATATTATTGGTCCACAAGGACAAATTTAAATTTTAAAATTTAAACTTTATGAGTTTAAGATTTTGTGACATCAATTTGAAGTAATAATAACATGTTTCAAAAGTAATATTTTTATATATATTTAATCAATTTATTAGCATATACTATATAAAATTTACGTCAAAGTTATTGAATTCCATCAAACTCATAACTTACCTTGTTAATCCGTCTATCGGAATTAGACATTGTATTTTGGTCCTTTTTTGTGGTCAAAATTTTAGTCTTATCCTTAAATAGATTAATCAATATACTTTTTCTTCTGAAAATTCGACAAATAGAACAAAGGTTTGGTACGAATGAAAATATTTTCTTAAATATAAGTGTGTTTTCTTAATTCTTACCGATATTTGATAGGTAAGTAGAAAATATTATTCTAAAAGTATTCATATATAATCTTGCAAACACGCAAGGTAGAGGTAGGGGGTGGGGGAGGCTATTGAGGGTGGGAGTGAAGGTGGGGTGTGCTAGAAGAGTGGAAAGTAGACAATATGGTATGCTTCTTATGATATACTTGTTTTTCTTATCTGTACAAAAAAAGGTCATTTTCTTTATTCTTGAGTTTCTTATTTTTCTAGAAAAAATAATTTTTAGAATTTTGATCTACCAAACATAAAATATCAAAAAATATTTCTAATTCTTTTAATACCAAAACACACCCAAGTTTAATAGGCCACGTCCTCCTCTTCTTTCCTATCACTTTCTCCATCAATCTCATAATCATAATCTATTAATCTTGCAGCCCACTATGGAAAAAGTCTCACGTCGATAATACTCGTTGTCTTACATTAAACATTGACTTCTATTGTTGATTTTTCTAAGGAGGTTTCCTCTGAAATTCTCTTACTCACAAGTCACACCTTATAAGTTGTAATGTTGACATATGACATATGACATATGACATATGACATATGACATATGTACATTATTTATTTATTTTTTATTTTTTTATTTTTGACTTGGTGTTCGGTATGGACTTTCAAGCCCAACTAATACGAATTCCTGTCCCGTGCAATAAGACACATTAAAAAGAAAGTGCTCCGTAAAAGAAACATGTTCCTTGATTTATTCATCAATAATGTACAATATATATAGTAGTACAAAAATATTAAAACTAGATAACTAATCAATCTAATTACAATAAAAAATATAATTCTATCTAAAATAGAAGACTTAATTACAATAGGAATACAATGAACATGGAATGATCGGATTTGCTGTATGAAAAACCGATAGAGGAGACATAATCGGTGAACCGCTGGTACCATGGTCGAGGAGCCTGTTTCGGTCCATAGAGCGATTTCCGCAATAGACAGACATAATTTGGATGAATAGGATCCCTAAAACCCATAGGTTGATGCATATATACCGTTTCATGAAGATCCCCATGTAAGAAAGCATTTTTGACATCAAGCTGATGAATGGTCCAAGACTTGAATAGGGGCAATGCTGAGGACGGTCCGGATGGTTGCGGGCTTTACGACCGAGCTGAACGTTTCATCACAATCCACTCCCACCTGTTGAGACTTGTCATCACCTATAAGACAGGTCTTGTACATCTCAAAAGAACCATCAGATTTCTTTTTATGTCAAAATCCATATAGAACGAAAAATGTTAGCATCAGGTGGACGGTATACTAGGTCCCACGTCTTATTATCAATAAGAGCATTATATTCGTCAATCATTGCGGCTTTCCAATTTAGGTCGGACAAGGCATCATTCGAATTACGAGGGATAGGGGAAGGGACAACTGAAACGGATAGGTTAAACAACCATTTAGGTTGGGAAATTTCGTGCATGACATGGGTTTCCATTGTCCGATAGCGTACCTCGGGACACGGGATGGGAGGGGGAGGGGTGCCGCAGAACTGTCGGGAAGAGGATGAAGGGTAGGGGTGGCGGGATCGGCTGGCCGAGGCTCGATTTGCCGAGAGGTGGCTGCGGTATCACCCTGAGATGGGTTGTTCCGAGCCACCATTGACGGAACCTGATGGGCAGCGTGTCCCTGACTGGCCGTGGTATGTTTGGGTGGCAGGGATTGAGACGTCAGATTATGTAAATAATGAATTAGAAGGGGGTTCAGGCCATTATTTAGGAAGTCGTAGGAATGCCGAGGTGGCGATTTTAGTGAGGCAAAAGGGAATTGAGATTCATCAAATAGGACATGGCATAAAATAATTATCTTACGGCTTGATAAGTCATAGCAAGAGTAACCACGATGATTGGTGGGGTAACCCAGAAACACACACGGAGAAGACCGGGGTTGGAGTTTGTGAGTGGTCGGATGGAGAGAATAGCAGAGACATCCGAAAATACGCAAATGTTGGTAGGAGGGGTTCCTACGAAATAGAACTTGAGTGGGTGACCGTAGAGCTATAGACTTGTTTGGGATTATGTTGAGGAGATAGATGGCCATGGAGAGTGCGTAATGCTAGAATTGAGGGGGAATTGAGGCGTGGGCAAGTAGGGCACGAATTAGGTTGTTTATGGTTTGGATTTTCCTTTGAATTTACCATTTTGAGAGGAGGTGTGAGGGCAGGAAAAGTGAAAGGTAAGACCGTTTTTGGAGCAAAACTGTTTGAATTGATTATTACCTAATTTCATGCAACTGTCACATTGAAAACATTTACTTCTCTTTTCAAATTGTGTTTTTACAAAAGCACTAAATGAGGAAAAAATGGGGTAGACTTGAGATTTATTACTAATTCGAAAAGTCCATAGAAAATTGAAATAATTGTTCAAAAATAACACATAATATCGACGGACAGCCGTACTTAAAACAGTGGAAGTCCACAAATTACTATGTATTATATTGAAAGGCATTAAGTACAATTTTTGGATGCATAAAATGGTAATTTAACATGTTTCCCAAAAACACAGAACTCACATATATGAGTCTTAGAAATACAGTTGCATTGAATAAAATTATTGTTCTTAAAGGAGTGTAAAATAGAATTTCCCGGGTGTCCTAATCTAGAATGTCATAAGGAAGACGAAAGAGCAGCAAAGGTTGATGGAACTGAGGCCGATTTGTTGACGGCGTTTGAAATAGAGTAGAGATCTTCGGTGCTGTCACATCTCATTATTCGTCTCCCTGTCGTAAAATCCTTCACAGAAAAACCAAAAGGATCAAAGTCAAGGGAAACATTATTATCAGTTGTGAAACATCACACATAGATTAGATTCTTAATGAGTTTAGGAGCATGGATGACATTTTTTAAAATTAGTGGTGGATGTGGTGGGGATAAGGATGAATGACCAAAAACCACGAATAGGAATGCCTTGTCCACTACCAACAATAATATTTCGATTTAAATTACTCAAATTGGAATAAGACGAGAGAGTATCTTGTGATGCCGTCATGTGAGATATGGTGCCTATGTCCATATACGAATTTTCATCTGGGCGTTGAGTGACATTATGTTCATAGCTGCCTCAATGTTAGTTGTGGACGTGCATCGAGTATGTCAGGTTGGGCCTGTTGGTTCAGAGGTGGAGTCCATAAGGATGTCAGATACGAGAAAGAAGGAGAGGCCCATAACGGTAGGGCCTATGTGGCCCACGACGGGTAGGCAGCCCACGATGGAGGTTGTTGCCACTGTCGCGGTCGCTGTTGAATGTTTTCTGTAGGCGGGGACTGTTCCTTTCCGCCGCCGTTGTTGCCGGAATTCCATCCGCCGAGGCCTTTCAGACTGTCGTCCTCGACGGTTGTTGCGGGTCGATCCGGCTGCTGCGGGTCCTTGGGTCGGCGGTGCTGGCTGTCGGAATTGGAGGCCCTACCATTGGCGGAGAGCCCGCCGGTAGTGGTGAGGGCAGCGTCTACAATGCTCGCCTGAGTGGTGCTGCGTTTGATTTTTTGGGTTTCCTAAAGAATTAGCTTTGAACGAGCCTCATAAAATGGTGGTAACGACGTGCATTGTTAAAGGATAGTAGCAACGTCGTCATAGGATTCGTTCAAGCCTGTAATAAGTTGCATGACCGATCGTTGATTAGTGACTGGTGCGCCAACGTTGGTGAGTTGGTCGGCAAACATCTTGAATTCTTGACAATATGCAGATACATTTGGGAAATCATCCTGATAAACGTCCTTAGACTGATTTTCAAGGTATAACGCACTTTGAGTTTTGTTGTCATGAAAAATACTTTCCAAACGTTCCCACGTTTGGCGGGCAGTGGCATCTGTCTCAATGATTGTGTGCAACAGATCATTAGAGTCGTGTCGTATATCCACTGGAGGACAACGACATCCAAACGAGACCAAAGTGCATCATCAGAAGTCGAAGTCGAGGGCGGGTCGGTGGACTTCGATTTAGGAGGGATGATGTGGTCGATAACTTCATAGACACGACAATGGATTTTGAAGAGTTCCGCCCACGAGGAGTATTGACCCTTTTTCATCTCAAGAGTCACAGGGATACATTTTTTAATGTTGTTGACTGCAAGTGCGGGATGGAATTTGGTTTTGTCAGTCATGGAGTATGAAATTTAGGAGGAGAATGGAGATGGAGTGGCCGAAAAAATTAGGGTTCCGTCGTGGGGAGGGGGGGTGGCGGCGGCCGAGAGGGGGTCGGCGGCGTGGTGATTATTTTTGTGTAAGGTTAGACTACTAATACCATAAAGGAATATGTTCCTTGATTTTATTTATCAATAATGTACAATATATATAGCAGTGCAAGAATATCTAAACTAGGTAACTAATCAATCTAATTACAATAGAAAATATAATTCTACCTAAAATAGGAGACTTTATTACAATAGGAATACAATTCTATCTAAAATAAGAGATATAAAATTAATATAAGAATATTTGGTGAATATGCTATTACTCTGTATAAGGACTTTTTTTATTTAATTTTCAGGAATCAAACTCGAGATTTTATGATTAAGGACTGAATATCATATCTATTCCATTACAATCCGGGGTGTTCATTTTTTTCCTTTCTGGATATGTACCAGAATGTGTACGTGCCACCAATTAATGTGGTGTTTTGAGGAGAAAAGCCAGAACTAATGAAAGTGATATTTTCCCCATTAGACAACTCAAGTGAAAATCAAAGTTCCCATTTTCAGAAGGCAGCAATGACAAAGAGGGAAGCTAAAACAAAATACTCCTTGTTAATAATTTCCATAGTGGTCCTAGACCTTAAAAGGAATGGCTGAATATGCACATTATTCTTTAAATTAGATAGGTGAAAAGGATTTTGATGTTATCTCCAAAAATGCAAAGTCTGTAACAGGCTAAGAACCACAGAAAAAGACGTGCTTTGAAACATATTGGCTTTCTAAATTCAACTTTTTATTGTATTTCTCTATCAGTTAAGGCACAACTTTATCATGTTTCTCTGTCAGCTAAGGCTAAAAGAAAAAGAAATTTCACATAGTAACCATCGACAAGTCGAATATTCTAAGTTACTCTTGTTAAGCAACCTCGATTGATTCCTTATTTCTTCCAAACTTTTAGTTATAAAAAAAACATTGTTCAATGTTATAGTCCATCATACGTTATGTTGATGCCATAATTCAATAAATGAAACTATGTTCTATTAACAATTTAAACTTTTAAATAAATTAGGTACACATTTCAACATGTTTCCAAACGGTTTATGAAAATGGGAGTACTTTTGTCCATATTATAGTGTGTACGCTTCCTCCTTGTAATTTTAAGGAAATGGTCCTTTATGATCAATGATATTTTATAATAATTCATCGATTTTTTGTGTTATATTTTATTGAGAGTTTAAATTATATACAATATGTCTTATTTTTAATATTATAAATTCCATATTTTAGATATTATTTGAGTAATTTGATAGGGATTTTTTTTTACACTGATAGTATATATATTTAGGCTCTTTTATTGATATACTATGAAAATGACCATTAACTAGAAGAATACTTACAATGAATCATAAAACGATCTTGCTTGTATTATAAAAAATATGATAAAATTGTATTGATTCTAAGTTGTTTAATTTGCTCCTAAATATAGAGTAGGAAGTGCTTCTATTATGGTGGGGTTAATATTGGCCAAGAAAAGATAACAGACGAGTCACGGAATGTTGTGGGATTCCCCCTTTAAGGAATGATATGCTTGAATGGTCAATCAACTATACATTAACATATTAATAAATAAATATTTGTTAATCGATGTAAAGAATTTTAGATAATGACATTTTCCATGTCAAATAATTTTTTAAATATATTACTCTCTTCCTTACATAGAAAAGCACAGGTGTCGGAGTACAACAGGCAACAAATTCTAATCTTTGTGTAAATTCCCAAATCCGTTTCTTAATTTATTGGGTATTTTTTACATATATAGAAAATATATAAAATATTAAAATTACAATTTTACATATCGTGGCAAACCATGCAACCACAAACATTTCAAAGTCACTTTTTAAAATTTTCCTAATACATTTTACCTTGCTTTGCTTGTACTTATATTTTGTCTTGAGTAGATGGTTTTTCGAAAACAACCGATCTATCTACCAAAGTAGAAGTAAGGTTTGCGTACAATTTACCCTCTCCAGACCCCACGTTGTGAGATTTCACTGGATATGTTGTTGTTGTCCTAATACATATCACAAAGAAAGGGATAATGAAGACCGTTAAAAATTAAAACATTTATTGTGTTAAAAACTTTCATAAGTATCATTAGATTATAAATATTGATCATTCTAAAGCCTACAACACATAAGCATTATTGTATATCTTTTTTTAACTTCTTCAATACGGGATGACAAATTTAGCCTACTATGTATATTTTACATGAATTAGCAATAATTGTAACAATTATTATTAAGACTTAATAATACTAGAAAGATTACAGTGACCTGCACATTTAAAAAAAAAAACTTAATCATGTACTATAAAAATAATACTCAAACACCTCATTTGAAAGTTTGGTCTGACCAGAAATGGTGCTCAGGGTCGTAATCATTGTTTGTACTACTACATTATGTTTACATTAAAATAAAAGCATATAAAACGTGTTCTTGAAAACTTGGCTGGAGCTTAAGTCATAGGTACTCTATCTTTTCTTCATGGTGTGGTGATGTGGTCATCTTTATCTTATCTACTCTTGCCATACGTACACTAACACACACATATTTGTATTCTGTGGTAAACATTTCACTCTACCTTACCAACTAAACCAATGGTCTCGTGTTCGAGTTATCGGAATGGAATAATCTCTTATACAAAATATTTTCTCTTTTAATAGTTGATTATATGTAGCGTTAATCTAAATTAATCGGGTCAGTAAGTTCTGAATACCAAATCGCTATAAGAGAAAGAAATATTAGGTATTCTTTGCCCCTTACTCTGTCATATATATGAGCATATAATAGATAGCTATATTGTTCGAACTCATCAAAAAATTGTTAGGTGAGTGTTAAGTCTTTAAAAGCAGATGTATTTTTAGAGAATAATATAGGAGTTTTACCATATTTTGAAAGGCCCGACCGACATAGTTATTAGGGATGTTTGAGTTTCTGCTAGTCTTTTGGTCACTCCATATATCGTTGGTTAGTGAAAGAAGCCAAATTGGTGGCGGCCTTAGTTTATAGTACTAGTTCTTTATAGTGGAATTGGTTACTATTGTCACTTAATTCCATAGTCATCCATCCTCTCACAATTATTACCAAATTGTAGATAAAAGCATGGGATAATGTAATGATGCCATTAATTAGTGTGCTTCTCTTGCCTGATAAGGAGAGGACAATGCCCCACTCACTAAATCAAACCATGTTCCTTACAAGGCTAGATCCACAATATAGTCAATGAACACAAGTGTTACTCAATTTATCGTAGAGATATATGATAAAATGTTTTATCTTTTTTGGTTGCAAAAGGTACTTATATTCATTTATAACTAGAAGTGAATACATACTTCGACCTTCGATTCAAAAACAAGAATATAACCGGTGTAGTTCCACAAGTGGGGTCTGAGAAATATTCTTCTTACGATTCGCACGTACAAAAAAAAAGACTTATTCTTTTGGTTCGTTCCAATTTATTTGACATATTTTTTTCTTTAATATATTTAAAAAGAATGTCTTATTTTCTTATTTAAAAATAATTTAATTTTAAACTTTTCATTTTACACTTAATAAGATTATTGATACCATGAAAGAAATAACCTCTTGATTATTTTCATTAATGAAAGAGTATATATACAATTTATAATTTCCATAATAGGAAAATCATATTCCTATTCTACTCCCAAAACCTTATTCTACTTGTACAATAATTATACAATTATGGTAAGTGTACAATTCTAATTTAATTACAACTAATCCTACCTAAAATAGTCCACTAAAATTGTGATATAGACGACATGAATATACCGTGTATATCACGGTCATAACAGTCAGTTTTGCCGTGTTCTGCCCGTGATATACATGGTGTATATTCTGTGTATATCACGGGTATTTATCACACCCTCGCAGTCATAGCGGGCGATCTTCGTACGCTGAGACTGTCCCTAAAATCTTCAAACAGAACTGATGGAAGACTCTTAGTAAAGATGTCTGTAATTTGATATCGTGAAGGGACATGTAGGACGCGTACTTGTCAACGGACTACCTTTTCGCGAACAAAATGTATATCCATCTCAATATGTTTAGTGTGTTGATGTTGAATCGGATTGCCAGAAAGGTAAACGACACTAACATTATCACAATAAACCAATGTAGTTTTATGAACCGGAAAGTGAAGCTCTAAAAAAAGATTACGTAGCTAACATGATTCAGAGACCACATTGTCCACCCCTCAATACTCGGCCTCTACACTAAATCGGGATAAGGTGGCTTGTCGTTTGGCAGACCACGAGACCAAGTTATCTCCAAGAAACATACAATAACCAGACATAGAGCGTCTGGTGTCCGGACAGCCATCTCAATCAGCATCTGTATAGGAGACAAGTGTAGACACCGACGACGGATATAGATGCAAGCCATAATCAAGAGTGCCCTATAGGTAGTGTATGATGCATTTGAGCGCATTCATGTGCTCAATCCGAGGATCATGTATAAACAAACATACCTGCTGCATAACATATGTAATATCCGATCTCATGAAGGTGAGTTACTGAAGTGCCCCTGCAAGACTACGATAGTGAGTGGGGTCCTCGTATGGTGAGCTAGCCGCAGTACCCAACTTGGATTTAGTATCAACTGGCGTAGAAGTAGACTTGCACGAGGACATACCAGCTCGCTCAATAATCTCAGCAACATACTTTCTCTGTGACAAGAATAACCCCCTACATGATGAGTGACAACAATACCCAAGAAATAACTCAAGGGTCCCAAGTCTTTCATAGCAAACTCAGAACTCAGCAGTGTCATGATCGATCGGCGCAACACATCAGACGAGACAATCAAAATAATATCATCCACATATAACAGAATGTAGGCCATGGAAGTCCCACGATGATAAATAAACAAGTGAATTATCAGACCTGTTATGCGAGAATCTAATAGTAGATACATAGTCAGCAAACCGCTTATACCAAGCTCGTGGGGCCTGCTTAAGGCCATATAAGGATTTTTTCAACAAACAGACATGATATGGATAGTTGGGATCTCGAAAACCCAACGGCTGATGCATGTAGACAGTCTCCTTAAGATTACCATGCAAGAAGACATTTTTCATATCTAACTTATGAATAGGCCAAGATTTTGAAAGTGTCAAGCTGAGAACAGTGAGAATGGTAGCCGGTTTAATAACCGGACTGAATGTCTCACCATAATCACACCAACCTGCTGAGTCTTACCATCACCCACAAGATGAGCCTTATGCCTTGCAAAGGATCCGTCATAATTATCCTTATGAGTAAAAATCCACATAGACTGAATAATATACACACCAGAAGGACGGGGTACCAACTCCCACGTTTTATCGCAATAAGAGCATCATATTCGTCGGTCATAGCCAATTTCCAATTCGGGTCATTTAATGCGGACACGGGGTTACGGGGTAGGGGGGATTTAAGAATATTTAAATTTAAATTAAAATTAAAATGTCTTTTTGGTATAAAAATACTCTGTTGACTACGAGTGACCGGTCGGTGACTCAGGGGAGAATTGGGTGGATTTTGGGATAAAAGTGGCGGGTGTGGCACGGGATGGCCAGCAGGCAGTGGGCCTACTAGACCAATATGCAAAACAGTAGCTGGAATCGAAGCAGGAACTGAAGCAATTTCGGTATTGGGCTGGGCAACTGGCCCAATAGCGGAAACTGGAGTAGAAATCGTAGAAGGAGGCGGAACAGTAGGTCCAGAATGGAAGTAG
This sequence comes from Anisodus acutangulus, assembly GCA_029783415.1. Taxonomy (NCBI): domain Eukaryota; kingdom Viridiplantae; phylum Streptophyta; class Magnoliopsida; order Solanales; family Solanaceae; genus Anisodus; species Anisodus acutangulus. The sequence goes on from CM056498.1 coordinate 48,923,442, forward strand.
GCTCGCTGGTGGATTTTGTGTGCATGACACGTCCGATAAATGGTGGATAATAAATGGGGAGACATCGTCATCTAAAAAATTATACGAACTAGGCCCGAGACTATTGACCTTTGCAAAAGGAAATTGAGTTTCATCGAAAATAACATGGCAACTAATGATGATCTTGTTAGATGAAAAATCAAAACATTTGTAACCACGATGGTTTGATGGATAACCCAAAAACACACAGGAAGTAGAACGAACTTGAAGTTTGTTAATTGTAGCTAACAGAAATAGTGGATAGCATAAGCATCCAAAGACCCTAAGATGTGTATACGAATGAGTCTTATTATAGAGGATTTGAAGAGGGGAGGAATATGCTAATCCCTTGGTACGAAAGTTGTTAAGGAGGTAAGTAGCCATTTGCAGAGCATGATGCCAAAAAGAAGGAGGTACGGAAGCATGGACCAATAATGTGAGGACAATATTATTAACAGTATGAATTTTGCGTTCGGCTTTCCCATTTTGTGAAGACGTATGAGGACAAGAGAAAAGAAAATGTATACCATTAGTACCACAAAAATCCTAAAATGACCCATTATCATATTCTTTGCCATTATCACATTGAATATTTTTTATTTCTCGTTCGAACTGGGTACGGATGAAAGCTCTAAATTTTAAAAAAAAGTGGAAAAGACTTGAGATTATTTCGCTCAGGAAAAAGTCCATAAAAATTAGAATAATCATCCAAAAATATAACATAATAACGATGCCCCAAAGAACTGAGAACATGAGATGTCCATAAATCGCTATGAATAATATCAAATGACATTAAAGTACGAGAATTAGAGTCTACAAACGACAATCTAACAAATTTTCCTAGAGAACAAGATTGACAAATCGGAGTACTACGCGTACCCTTACACAAAATAAAATTGTTTTTATGTAAGGAAGACACAATAGACGACCCAGGGTGACCCAAACGTGCATGTCATAAGGAAGGAGCGAGAGCTGCAAAAGTAGATGGCAAGGCTTGACTCGAGAGACCGGATGTGGGCGTGATAGGATAAAGATCTCCCCTACTAGCACATCTCATGAAAGGAATCCCCGTCTTGAAATCCTTCACAGAAAATCCAAAAGGATCAAATTCAACAGAAACAGAATTATCAGTGGTGAATTTACGGACATACACTAAATTTTTAATTAATTTAGGGGCATGAAGGGTATTTTTCAAGGTAAGAGGTGGATGGAGGGGGGGAGACACAGTTTTATGACCGTAACCACGAATTGGAATTGAATTGCCATTACCAATAATTATACCACGATTAGTGCTCAAATTGGAATAAGATGAGAGAGTACCTTGGTCGGACGTCATGTGGGTAGTGGTTCCGGTGTCCATGTACCAATTCTTGTCCGGGGGATTTAATCTAAGTGTATGCATCGCGGCTTCAATGTCGGTAGGGGTGGGTCTCGCTGCATGGTGGGCCTGAGGCCCAAGCATGTCGACTGGCTACCCCGACCTAGTAGACTATTTCGGAAACCACTGCTGCTGGGCCGAACTGGACCTGGAAGCCGAAACTATAAATCAGGCCCAGTTCGGGTGGGCATTATACGACGAGAAATAGGGGTTGTTGGGCCCAGGCCTACTGGCCCAGTTCCACGGCCATGGGCCCCAAGGCTGTGGCCAGTTGGCTTGCGGCCCAATGCCTCGAGGCCCATTGCCACCCCCGTTATTGCCACCTCAGTTTCTGCCATGGTTCTTGCCATTATTTTTGTGATTCTGATATTTTTTGCCGCCACCGTTGTTGCGATTTGCCAGAAGTGTTAGAGGCGGACGGAGAAAATTGGACTCGGTCATCATGACAACAGAAGGGGCCCAGTGGCCACTTTCTTAGCCAAGCATGCTTCTTCGAGTGTGAGCATTGAACGGGCCTGATAAAACTGCGGAAGAGGACTGCTCTGACGAAGAAGTGTATCGACGCCACTATAGTCCTCAGATGGGTCTGTAACCATCTGAAAGACAAGATGATCATTGGTAACGGGGGCACCAATGTTGCGGAGTTAGTCCGCCAATTCTTTCAACCTTTTCCAGTAAGCTGAAACGTTAGGGAAGTCTTCCATGTTAACGTGAGAGAATTCCTGCTCAAGTGTAACAGCTCGAGAATTATGATTATCTTGGAATATGTCACGTACTCTATCCCAAGCAGCCATCGATGTAGCATCTGGTTCGATAATCGTTTGCAGAAGGCCGGTAGAGATAGTGGAGTAAATCCACTGAAGAACGGTAGCATCAAGAGTCGTCAATAATTGAGGATCATCCTTAGGTTTAGGAATCCCCGTAGCCGTAGGAGCCGGGAGGATAATGTGATGGAGGACTAGATGCGAGCGTGCGTGAACTTTGAACAGTTCGGCCCACGTCACGTATTGGACATTTTCTATTTCAAGAATGATAGGGATGTGATTCTCGATGTTAGAAACAGTAAGGGCATGGTGAAACGTGTTCTTAGCCATAATAGCAATGCAAGATGTGATGTAGGGATTTGGAAGGAAATTTGGGAATAGAAAAAAATAAACCATTGTCGGGCACGAAAACCGAGAAGGGAATGTCGGAATCTGAGGCAAAAAGTCGACGGAAAGTTGGGAGAAAATAACCTAGACTTCTGATACCATGAAAGAAATAATCCCTTGATTATTTTCATTAATGAAAGAGTATATATACAATTTACAATTTCCATAATAGGAAAATCCTATTCCTATTCTACTCCCAAAATCTTATTCTACTTGTACAATAATTATACAATTATGGTAAGTGTACAACTCTAATTTAATTATAACTAATCCTACCTAAAATAGTCCACTAAAACCGTGATATACACGACATGAATAGTGTATATCACGGTCATAACAGTCAGTTTTGTCGTGTTCTGCCCGTGATATACATGGTGTATATTTTGTGTATATCACAAGTATTTATCAGTAGCCACACAAATGTTTATGGTTTGTTTTGGATATATCACACATTTCTAAATCTTTTCTTTCTCTCTTAAATTCTGCCACAAGTCTAACACCGCCACATATATCGGTACGGATGAAGCTGTAGTTACTATATGACTTTTCTAAGGAACATGGCCTCGTGCAGTTAGGGGCAGAGCTAGAGTACGTTTATGTGTTCGATCGAACTCAGTAGTTTTAATCTAAATTCTATATTTGTTTTTAAAAAATTCTTAAATAAGTATAAATTAGAACTCCATAACTTAAAAAGAGCTATAATTTTGAACCAACAGTCATTATGAAAAGCAGAAATAATAAAAGAGGGGGAACATGAAAAACATTAAGTGCTCTAAAACATTCATATATATATATATATATATATATATATATATATATATTGTCACACCATTTGCTTCTCCGAACATATGATTCAATGGAGGTTGACTCAGATATGAATCGAGTATCTAAATCATCAACAAAATTTGAGTAGCATCTGTTTCAATTGTTAAGGGATAAATTTATGTTGCAGTACAATGTTAAATATTCCAGCTTCTAGGGCCACTAATTCTACAAATATTCTAAGTGGTAAGCATGAATAAATTGATTATATAGTAATATTCAGTTTCCCATGTGATCTCTAATTATATTCCTCCAATGGCCCCTTTCCCTAGATTTCATAAGGAGGCCCCGAATGTTTCATCGATCATTCTATTTTTGTAGGCTCAGGTGATAAAATGTATGAGGAAAGGCTACACTTTAATGGTGTGTGACGTAGACAGATTAATATAAAAATAAATTATTGATTTTATTATTCGAACTCGTAATCTATAGTTTATGTGATTACAATTTTATTGTTGCTCTCCCAGACTTCCCCTTCAACGTATGTAGTGATTTAGACAACTTACTCAAACACAAACATTATACAAATTACACAATTTGAACTCATACATATAAATTACACGGCAATAATGTTACTTTTTCGTCAAAACTCCCCTCCAACCAGAACAAAGACAAGAAAAGAAGATAGATATATAGAAATGATAAGACTACACAAAATGGCAAAATTGTCATGTGCACATTATTTTTGTATTTTTAGTTTCAAGTCCTTAAAAGTGTGAAGGATTCATTATGATAGGGGGAGGAAGTAACTTTTTAGAGGAGGAACAAAGAGAACCATTACCTTATAGGTAGGGCTGTGAAAAAACTGATTTAACCAATAAATTGAATCAATAAAAACGTTATTGGTTTATCAGTATCAGGTTATTGAGTTAACAATTTGTAAACGATTTTGTAAATTTTTTATTGGGTTAACGGTTCAGTTTTCAATTTTAAAGATTTAATTAATAGTTAAACTGATAACCAAATAAGCTTATATTAAAATTACTTTATCCCTAATCATATAATTATGATTTTAAATTTTTATTTTTAAATAGAAACCTTATTTCTAACTTCTTACAAAAGGCATCGAGGCATGCTTAATGCCTTATTCTCTTATTTCTCAAATGAAATTAGGGCTTATTGCCTCTCTATGACAATAGAATAGATCTGCTTAGGTATAATATGCATTAATTTGTGTATTTTATTTTGGTTTTATTTTATTGAGTTGACATTAGAGTGAGTCTTCCGCAGTATATACATAAACAAAAGAAAATAGAGAAAGCAAAAAAAAAAATTAGCACTTATATCATCCCGGTAAAGCTAATGTTGTAGCAGACGCGCTCAGTCGTAAGTCGATGGTCAGCTCGATGCCGGTATAGGTCGAGAGGAAGGAGTTAGTAAGAGAGCTCCATCAGTTAGCTAGTTTGGGAGTCCGACGAATGGATTCGAAAGATGGTGGTTTTGTGATTCAGAATACATCATAGTCGTCTCTCATAGCGAAAGTTAAGAAATGTCAGTGGGAAGACCCCACATTGGGAAGAATCAGAGAGGGCATCCAACAAAAGAAGACCACAACCTTTGAGATTGACGGGAATGGGGTTCTCAGGCACCAGAGTTGTTTATGTGTTCCAAATGTAGCAGAATTACGAGATAAAATTATGACGGAGGTCCATTGCTCACGATATTCCATTCACCCTGGATCTACTAAAATTTATAATGATCTCAAGGGTATTTATTGGTGGAATGACATGAACAGGAGCGTTGCGGAATTCGTAGCTCAGTGTCCTAATTGTCAGCAAGTAACAATAGAGCACCAAAATCCCGGTGGCTTGATTCAGAACATTGAGATACCAATGTGGAAATGGGAAATGATTAATATGGATTTCCTTACGGGTTTACCTCGCTCCTATCGTAAGTTTGATTCTATTTGGGTAATTATTGACAGACTGATCAAATCAGCTCATTTTCTGGCGATCAAAACTACCTACACAGTCGAGGACTATGCGAAGTTGTACGTTAAGGAGATTGTTCACCTTCATGGTGTGCCTATTTCTATTATATCGGACCGAGGTGCACAATTTACAGCTAACTTCTGGAAATCATTTCAAAAAGGTTTAGGCACCCAAGTTAATCTTAGCACAGCTTTCCACACTCAAACAGACGGGCAGGCCGAGCATACGATTCAGACGCTCGAGGACATGCTACGAGCTTGTGTATTAGACTTTAAGGGAAGTTGGGATGATCATTACTCCTTATTGAGTTTGCGTACAATAACAACTATCATGTTAGCATTAAAATGGCTCCATACGAAGCTTTGTATGGACGGAGATGTATATCTCCTATCGGATGGTTCGAGGTAGGCGAATCAGAGTTATTTGGGTCTGACCTAGTACACCAAGCCATGGAGAAGGTAAAACTTATCCAAGAATGACTGTTAACCGCTCAGAGTTGTCAGAAGTCATATTCAGATGTGCAACGGCGAGACTTAGAGTTTCAGGTGGATGATTGGGTCTTTTTGAAGATTTCGCCTATGAAGGGGGTAATGAGATTTGGAAAAAAGGGAAAGCTCAACCCAAGGTATATTGGGCCATATCGCATAATTCGACGGATCGGCTAAGTAGCTTACGAATTGGACTTGCCTTCAGAGTTAGAGTTTGTCCATCCGGTTTTCCATGTTTCTATGTTGCGAGCGTGTGTTGGAGATCCTTCCCGAATTATACCAATTAACAATGTGAAGGTTACAGAGGATCTATCATATGAAGAGGTTCCTATTGCTATTTTAGATCGATAAGTTCGCAGGTTGAGGACTAAAGAAGTAGCATCCGTGAAGATACTATGGCGGAATAAGAATGTAGAAGAAATGACATGGGAAGCGGAAGAGAAAATGAAATACAAATATCCATACCTATTTCAGACCAACGCTGAGGTTCCGAGAGAAGCATAAGGTGAGTTCTAATTCTTAATATTATAATTAATGCTTGCGGACCATGTGAAGTCTGATGTAATGATGTATGTTACATTATATGGCCCCGTAAAAAAGTAGTTGTATTTTCTGACTACATGACGGAAATTAGATATGTCACCCTAACATTCAAGGATGAATTTTCTAAGGGAAAAAGGATGTAACACCCCGTACTTTCGGGTAATGGTTTGAACAGCTAGGCATAGGTAAGTATACTCGAGCCTTGAAAAATTTATGTCATATTCACGTACGCAAATCAAGAGCTTAGTATATATAAGGATAAAACTCCAAAAAAAATTGGACGTAAAAAAGTGTGATGACGGTGATTGAAAAATAATAACTTGTGTGTGTCTAAAGAGGCTACGGAATAGTGTTATAGCACATGACTATGATAATGGAGATATAAAGTGTGCTAAAAAGATTACCATTGAAGTGAATTAGGATCAAGAATTAATTATGGGATTATGGGATAAGTGATTGATAGATATAATCCACGTGGCCTTGTTAATAAGGCAGTGAGTGCTTTCACCTCCACGTAAATGAGAGGTGGCAACCTATGTGATAAGGTGTTAAGGGAGAGGGGACCAAGAGTGGCCATGGGTAAAGGAGGGAGTATACATATATATCTTAATCATTATTTGGAGAGTTGATGAGACATTGATAGGTGTAGTGTATATAAATATATATATGACATGAAGCAGCAAAAGGTTCCAACACTTTTGTATTTCAAGAACATACCAAATGTCCATTTTCGTTCAAGTACAAGAAAAAGGAAATTTGCTGAAACTCATTTCTAATTATTTGTGATTAACAATTGTAGTAACAAATATCCAATCTCCACCTCACCAACGTGATTCTAATTCTCCTAACAACAACATGATTAACTTTTAAGTGGAGCAACATAATTCAATTTTTTAGGAGCAACAACGTCATTTATTTCATAGTTGCAGCAAGACCATTTCATTTTATGGGCTGGTTTGTAATAGCTATCGAAGGGGGAAATATTTAAGGTATTTTAAGGCAAATTCTTCTTTCTTTTGGCATGATCTAAGTACGAAACATAAACGTAATATTGTCCCATAAATGATTCTACTCTTAGTAATTAAGGATGTTCATGTTATTCATTCCTATGTTCAAAGCATGTCTAAATATGTTCCTAAATCCTTATTGGGATATATGAAAAAAATGTTAGTATTCATAATGTTAATCGGATGTGAAACGACATTACGTCACTCAGATAAACTCAGGATGTTTTATTATCGTTCATGCATTTTATTCATGTATTATCCTGGACACACATGTGTTATATACACTACTATATTGTATTCATTATATATATGTGGGGGATAGGAAAAGGGATACGGCGTTATATATGCATACCACCTGATCAGCTGGTATATGATGATGATTATGCCCACAGACATCGAAATGATATGATGGGAAGCGGCGTTATATACACATATATATATGTATGACTGCATTGTGCATGGAATTTAGGCATATTATGGCCCTCAGAGGCGTTCACTATTGGTTGGTTGTTACTTGTCTGGGTTTATTTTTATATCCCTGTTATGCTATTTTTCATGCCTGACATACTCGATACATCAGTCGTACTGACGTCCCTTTTATCGGGGGACGCTGCGTTTCATGCCTGCTGGTTTATGTAGGCAAGGCGATGATCAGTATAGTAGGTTTCTGACTCATTGGATATTGGAGTACTTCCCTTATTTCAGAGTGTCGGTCTAATCTCGATATGGTATTTTTGCATGTATTTATGGGTATGGCGGAGCTAGGGCTGGTAATTTCACCCTAACCCAATGGATATTCGATCCACCCGACCCGATTATATGGACGAAAATCCGACAAAATATGGATTTTAATTGGGGGACAGATGGATCGGGGGACGGATCGGGTCAGATTCGTGTGGACATACATCCAACCCACCACCCGACCCATCCATCCACCCGACACTTCTCCTAGTTAAGATTTTGCAAGTCTTCTTAATAACTTCAAAAGGCAAACCTGGAGTGCAACAAATTGACATAATTTCTTGATGTAATTGTGATTGAAGTCATCCAACTAACACTAGATACAGTTTTCAACAAAAACAAAAACAGAGAACAAATAGATCTTTTGTTTCACTTTTCGAAGAATATCTAAAGGACATATGTGGAGTTTACGTTTTACGAAAAATATCATTTCGAATTTGAAAAAATTAAATGAATACTAATTTGATCTATTTATTAATTTCTATTTTTCTCCCTTGAGAGAAAAAATAAATATTTACTTGGAATTTCAAAATCTATAAAAGAATAATTTCCTTTATTCTTTTTACATCGGGTGGAATTTCAAAATATTACAAATAATTTCCCATCTTTATCATCCTCGCATTACAAAGATCATACATACTCTATAATTTTCATTTGTTATAACAACATTTCACTATAATTGCCTGATTTTCTCCAAAATCGATTTTTCATGTTATATTTTAGGTGATTGACTGATTGTACTATAATTTTCATCCGCGAAGCACCCGATCCACTCGATTCACCCGTGGATGATGGGTGGATCGGATGTGGATGAAGAAAAATAGGGTGATGGATAGATCGGGTGGTGGATGGATGGTTGGTGAGTGGAGGCGGATTGAGCTCCACCCGATCCACCTCCAATCCATTACCAGCCCTAGGCGGAGCCCTGTCTCGACCTTATGATGTCATATACTCTTTTAGAGACTTGTAGACAGTGTCTTGTGTATAGCAGTCAGGTATGTCCTTGTCGGCATTGGTATGTATATATGTATGGGTTGGGTCCTTCTGTTGGTAAAATTTTACATAGCTTCTTTCCAGTATATCATCTCTATGTGTCAGTAGGGTACCTAGTGACGGGCCTTGGGGCCCATGATTAATTATGAGTAGATGTAAGTCTATAATTAGTGGTACCCGACAAGTGAGGTCCGGGTGCCCGTCATGGCCCTCCGATTTGGGTCGTGACAAACTTGGTGTGTCCTAGGGAGTCTATAAGTCATGTCTAGTAGAGTCTTGTTTATGGGTATGTTGTGTACCACACTTAAAGACATGAGGCTACAGGGTATTTAGGATGATTGTTACCTTCTTTCTTGATCTAGAATCGTGCTATAGAGCTGAATTGTAAGAATTCTCTTTGTAAACCTTATCGTATTTATGATTACAACAATGCCTTCTTCCAATAGGGCTATGATTACCAGTGAGATTGAGGTTGGATTGAATGTAAGTATGAGCAGTATGCTCTCTATTGTGAAAGATCCATCAAAGGATATGAGTAAATTACTTTCCCAAGTATCGACGAATCTAGTAGTACCAGAGGAGTTGATAATAGAATCATTCACCCACAAGCAAGATTGACTAATGTGAGGACATGGGAGAAAAGTTGACTTGATGGAACATATCAGTTAGCTAAGTGGGAATCCTATTGGAGGATTCAGATAGTGATAGCCCTAGGAGTCAGAATACAGCAGGGACATCCCTCATACTGGAAGAAAATGAACGTTATGATGAAGATCTCATTTATAGGAAAGATCGGGAAGGATATTTAACAAAAGGAGAACTGCAACCTTCAAGCATAATGGGAAAGGGACCCTCAGGTGGAAGGTCCACTTGTGTATCTCAATTTAGCAGGATTACGAGACAAGATTATGATGGAGGTCCACTGTTCACGATATTCCATTCACCTTGGATCTACTAAGATGTATCATGATCTCAAAGGTACGTATTGTTGGAACGACAGAAAGAGGAACATTTCGGAGTTTGTAGCTTAGTGTCCTAATTGTCAACAAGTAAAAATAGAGCACCAAAGGCCCGACGGCTTGACTCAGAACATTAAGATCCTGATATGGAAAAAGGAAATGATTAATATGGATTTCATTACGGTTTTACCTCTCTCTTATCATAAGTTTGATTCTATTTGGGTGATTGTTGATAGACTGACCAAATCAGCTCAATTCCTGGCGGTCAAAACTACCTACACAGCCGAGAACTACGCAAAGTTGTACGTTGAGGAAATTGTTCACCTTCATGGTATGCCTATTACTATTATATCTTACCGAGGTGCGCAGTTCACATTTAATTTCTGGAGATCATTTCAAAAAAAATTGGACACTCAAGTTAATCTTAGCATAACTTTCCACCCTCAGATAGACGGGCAGGTCGAGCGTATGATTGAAACGCTTGAAGACATGCTACGAGCTTGTGTATTGGAATTTAAGGGAAGTTTGGATGATCATTTACCCCTTATTTAATTTGCGTACAATAACAGTTACCATGATGGTATTATAATGGATCCATATGAGGCTTTGTATGGACGAAAATGTAGATCTCCTATCGGATGGTTTGAAGTAGGCGAATCGGAATTATTTAGACCTGACCTAGTGTACCAAGCCATAGAGAATGCGAAGCATATCCAAGAATGGTTGTTAACTGCTTAGAGTCATCAGAAGTCGTATTCAGATGTATGATGGTAGGACTTAGAGTTCCAAGTGGATGATTAGGTCTTCTTGAAGATTTCTCCGATGAAGGGTGTAATGAGATTTGGGAAAAAGGAAAAGCTCAGCCCAAAGTATATTGGGCCATACCGCATAATTCGACGAATCGGCCAAGTAGCTTACGAATTAGACTTGCCTTTCGAGTTGGAGTTTGTTCATCTTGTTTTCCATGTTTTTATGTTGAGATCATGTGTTGGGGATCCTTCCCGGATTGTACCGATTGATGATGTGAAGGTTAAAGAGGACCTATCATATGAAAAGGTTCATATTGCTATCTTACATCGATAAGTCCGCAAGTTGAGGACTAAAGTAGCCACCGTAAAAGTTCTATGGCGGAATAAGAATGTAGAAGAAATGACACGGGAGGCAGAAGATGAGATGAGACACAAATACTCTTACCTATTTCAGGCCAATGCCGAGGCTCCGAGAGAAGCATAAGGTGAGTTCTATTTCATATTATTATAATTAATACTTGAGGACCATGTGAGGTCTGGTATGATGATGTATGTTATATTATATGGCCCCGTGAAGAAGTAGTTGTATTTTCTGGTTACGTGACGGAGATTGGATATGTCACCCCAACATTCGAGGACAAATGTTTCTATGGGGGAAAGGATGTAACACCCCGTACTTTCGAGCGCTAGTGTGAGCATCTAGACGTATGCAAATGAAGAGCTTAGTATATAAAAGGATGCGGTCCCGAAATAATTTAGGACTTAATAAGTGTGACGATGGGGATTAATGATAATAGTTGTATGTCCCCAGAGAGGTTATGAACTAGTGATATATCGCACGATTATGATATTGAGTATATGAAGGTTTTATAAATCATTAAGATTTAAGTGATTTAGATCAAGAAATTAATTATGTGGTTAATTATGACTAACCTATACATAAGATGGGTGACAAACATTCTCCACGTGGCACTGGTTAAACTTATGGATGAAATTATGTGTCTTACATTGAATTACTGAGTCATAATACTTGGAAGAGAATGGTGGCACATGGGAGGAACTAACATGATAATATTGGTCATTAGTGTAGTTCCTTGCAAATTACTTTTTGGAAAAAGTCCAAAAGTATTATAAGAGGCCATTTTGGGATCCACACGTACAAAGGATTCAAATATGCAGCAAATTCATTCTTTGAAAATTATTCATACATGACAAAGATTTGTTGGAGCAGCAACGTGATCTTGTTAACAAGCATCAACATTTTTCGTTCTCGGCATGGTTAAGAAACGTTTCATGTTGTAATAAAAAAATATAATAGCAATGTTTTTATCATTTCAAGGATGAAAAATGTAATCTTCCTCAAGAACAATGTATGGATTTTTTTTCTCTACCTCCATCTCGTTATTCTATTTTTTTTTGTCGAGCTGTTGAATTCGGGCTTTCTTCAAAGTAAAGTAAGGTGGAAGAATATGGGTTCTTGGCAAATAAGGTTGAGGTGCGAGATGAGCTGCATTGATTGGGTTGTTAAGAAGACCAATAAAGGTATGTTAAGGCAAATCATTTCTTCTTTTGGCATGTTCTATGTACGAAACTTGAACGTAATATTGTTTCATAAATTATTCTACTCTTAGTAGTTAAGGATGTTCCTGTTGTTCATTCCTATGTTAAAAGCATGTTCTAAATATGTTCCTAAATCTTTATTGAGGTATATGAAAAAAATGTTAAGTATTCATAATGTTAATCAGAGGTGGAGCAACATTACATCACTCCGACAAATTTATGGTGTCATATTATCATATCATTCATGCATTACATTCATGTACATGCCTTAACCTCAAAGGAGTTATATACTATACTATATGTAAGCATTATATATATGTACGGGGAAAGGAAAAAGGGATATGGCATTATATACGCACACCACATGCAGATGGTACAGATATACATGATGATGATTATGCCCACAGAGACCGATATGATATGATGGGATGCCCACAGAGGCCGATATGATATGATGGGATGCCCACAGAGGCTTGATGGCGTTGTATACACATATGTATATGAATGACCGCATTTGCATTGTGCATGACATTTAGGCATATTATGGCCCTCAGAGACATTCTCTATTGGTTGATTGTTTCTTGTCTCATGTTACTTTCAGGTCTCTATTATGCTATTCTTCATGCCTGACATACTCGGTACATCAGTCGTACTGACGTCCCTTTTGTCGGGGAATGTTGCGTTTCATGCCCGTAGGCTTAGGTAAAGAGGGTGACGGTTCGCATTAGTAGGTTGCTGGTTCAGCTGATATTGGAGCACTATGTTTGTTTCAGAGTTGCAGTCTAGTCGTGGTATGATATTTTGACATACGTAGGGGTATGGCGGGGCCCTGTCCCGACCTTATGATGTTACATACTCCTTAGAGGCTTGTAGACAACTGTCATGTGTATAGTTATCATGTATGGCCTTGTCGGCCTTGGTATGTATATGTATATAGGTTGGGTCCTTCTGTTTACAAGATTTTACATAGCTCTTTCCCAGTTTACTATTTCCATATATCAGTAGGGTATCTTGTGGTGGCCTTCGTGGACCATGAGAAATTACAGATATATGCTAAATATAAGATTAGTGGTACTCGGCAGGTAAGATTTGAGTTCCCGTCATGACCCTCCTGTTTGGGTCGTGACAAACTTGGTATTGCGCTTGATTTTTCGAGTTTCCTCAAGGATGAGCTTCGAATGGGCCTCATAAAATGGAGGTAACGACGTGCATTGCTGAAGGATGGTGGCAATGCCATCATAGGATTCATTCAAACCTGCAATAAGTTATATGACCAATCGCTGATTAGTGACTGGTGCGCCGATGTTGGAGAGTTGGTCCACAGGCATCTTGAGTTCTTGACAATAGGCAGACACATTTGGGAAATCATCCTGATGAACGTCCTTGAAATGATTTTCAAGGTATAACACTCGTTGAGTTTTGTTGTCGTGGAAAATACTGTCCAAACGTTCCCACATTTGACGGGCAGTGGCATCGGTCTCAATGATGGTGTGCAATAGATCATTAGATATCGTGTCATATATCCACTGGAGGACGGCTGCGTTCAAACGAGACCAGAGTGCATCATTAGAAGTTGAAGCCAATGGTACGTCTGTGGACATCGGCGTGGGAGGGATGATGTGGTCGATAATTTCGTAAACACGACAATGGATCTCAAAAAACTCCACCCACGAGGAGTATTGGCCCTTTTCCATCTCAAGAGTCACGGGAATGAAGTTTTTAATGTTGTTTACGGCAAGTGTCGGATGAAATTTGGTTTTATCAGCCATGCAAGAGGAAATTTAGGAGGAAGAGGGAGGGAGAATGGCCGGAAAAACTAGCGTTTCGTCGTGGGGAAAAGAGAGGGGCGGCCGATAGAGGTCGGCGGCTAGGGTTCCGACGTGGAAAAAAGGTGGCGGCCGAGAAGGTATATCGGCGGCTAGGGTAGGGTTTGTAGTTTTAGGCTACTGATATCATACAGGAATATGTTCCTTGATTTTATTGATGAATGATTTACAATATATATAAGGCTACAAGAATATTTACTTTGATACAAACTAGATAACTAATTAACCTAATTATAAAAGGATTATAGTTCTGCCTAAAATAGGAGATATACAATTAATATAATTAATGAAAGAATATTGAAAAATATTCTATTATAATATTTATTTATTTGCACAAAAGGAGTTGAAGAGCATAAGAAAATATCCAATCTTTGTAGGGCCCAGTGCCGGCTTGAGGGTCAAGTCAATGAAGCAATTGTTTTAAGCCCTCAAGTTTTTAAGGCCCCATTTTTTAATTAATACCTCCTCCTTTTTCATTTTATATGATGTAGTTTAACTTGATATGAAAAATAAAAAATAAAAAAATAAAAATTGTGACTTAAAATAAATCATAGATATGTATATGACTATAAATTATCTTATTACAAATAAAAGTTTTTTTATTATATTTTTCTTTAAATTTGAAAATTTTAATACATTTTTACCTCATAATAATATATTTCTTATAATTATTTAGTAAAATTCAAATAACTATAAAACATGAATCAAGTTACTGAAGATTTTTTTTCTAAACATTGAAGCCTATTAATAAAGTTTGGCTTTAGACCCCTAATGTTATTGAGCCTCTTATGGGCAGGGGCAATTGAGTAATGCACTTGAGAAGGGCAAAGGAGGAATAAATACTTGATAGCAATGTGAGTGGAGCGTGTCATGCTTTGTTTTGCCAACACTCAATATGGAATGCAAATTGTAGGCGCACGTGAGGGAAAATTTCAAGAATCCTTTATTAAGTAGTTGTTGAAGAGTCATGGACCTTTTTTTATATGGCTCGGATAATCTTTATTTTCTGAGCTAGTTTTTTAAGTTGAGTTAGATTGAATATTAATTTTTATATGATATCAGAATAGGACCTATTTCGATTCTTAGTCTCCCAATTTGTGCTCTCATATTATATTATTCATGTTTCAGTTCCTATGTTCGAAGCAAGATGTTGTCTACTTAGACCACGAAAGAAATTTCAAGAATCCTTTACTAAGTAGTAGTAATAGTAGTATTTTCAAAGCTGAATAGGGTATGGAAGGTATTTGTCATAATGGATATTTGCATACTACCACCTTGGGCCGTACACACCCCAAGTGTGTGGGGTTATAGTGTTGGTGGTTTACTACAAAAAGGCCACTATCAGTAACACCAATATATACACAAGCAAAGCAAAGCAAGCAGTTAAGCAACTCACACACACATATATACAGAGAAAGGGAGAGAATTTGGAAAGGAAATGGAGAATGAGAAGTTGGAGAAGGAAATGAAGCAATCAAAGTTCAAGAAAATTTGTGTGTTTTGTGGGAGTAGTCCTGGCAAGAAGAGTAGCTATAAGGAGGCTGCAGTTGAGCTTGGAAGAGAATTGGTAAGAAAAAATGCTCTATTATTTCCTCTGTTTCAACACTTTATGAACATAAACTCTGCATCTACTTCTAATTTATTATACATGACACTGAAAAGAATGGACTAATTGTTGCACAAGTGATTTTATTTCCTTAATTATTACTAGGAGAACATAGGACATACCCCCCTCTATGTCTCTCTCTCACACACACAAATATATTGACCGTGATGCATGTAATTTAGCTTTAAGGGAATATTTTCTTGCAAAAGAGTTCAAATTCCAAAACAAATATATTAGGTGATTTCTTCCCATTTGTCCAACATTTGGTAGACAGAGTTATCTGGTACCTATGTTGGTGGGAGGCAGCCGATACCTCGTGAATTATATGCAAGTTGGCTCGAAAACCACCGTTGATTCACCCTGTTATAAATTCATGTCTGAAGGCTCTGTACTTGAAAAGAGCATTCTTGAAACTTTCTAATTACTAATGTTTTGAAACAAATGTGTCATTTAAGTTATTTTTCAAACATAAGGGGCCAATTTTATATATGCTTCCTCCCCACTCCACCCTACCCCTCACCCTCAGTTTCCTGGTTAGAAAGAACTAGGATGTCCACTTCAGCTTTATGACATTATTGTTTTTGCTTGTATACTAAGGTATCAAGAAATATAGACCTAGTTTATGGAGGAGGAAGTATTGGTTTGATGGGATTGGTCTCTCAAGCAGTTTACAATGGTGGTCAGCATGTCCTTGGGTGAGTTTCTGCGTTTACAGTATCAAAATCTCTTAAAAGATAAGTACTGATAGTAATATTTTATAAAAAAAAGTCGAACTTGTAACATGAAAAGTAAGCTGATGGTTTGCTATAACAGGTTAAAATATACAAATAGTGTAAAAATCTACAAATAGTGTAAAAATCTTTACACTGTCAATGCGTATATTTCTTTATTCATTTAAACATGAAAGTACAAATGTAAACCCCTTAATTTTAGTTTTGACATTGATTTGGCTGATCACCTCTTTTAACCATAGTTAGTTATGATCACACCCTAACTAAATTTTTAACATGTTCTTATATTCAGAGTAATTCCAAGGACACTCATGCCTAGAGAGGTATGCTTCTTATCACATAACTAGCATTTTGAAGCTTCTTTCTCTTTACCTGAAATTGTTTGCATAAGAGAGGAGCTACGTTACTCTGATTCTTTAAAATGTTGTTATATCTAAGTAGAATCCTTAAAAAAATATACTATATTTGAAGGATTCAATACGCCTTTAATAATATTTTCGATGAGTCTGAACAACGTAGGAGAGGAGAGGAGAGGGAGGAGATGAGATATTTAGCAATTTTGGTTCTTATTCTTTTGAAAGGTAGTGTGTTTGAAACTGTGGTAGGCTATTACTTGAATTTAACCTCTTCTTTATTATCTTTGGACATGGTTCTTGCACTTGTCGGCATGGGACATACTTAAAGTGCAAGACGGAATTTTTGTTAGTACTTAGTTTGGTTGTTTGTGTTTAATTTGCTTCCCATCTTTTCTCTTTAAAATTCATCCCTTTCTTTGTCCCCTTCCTTTCCTTTTCTTTCTCCTGGTCCCCCTTATTGTAAGAAGATGGGTCCTCATTGCTTCTTTAGACATCAAAAAGAAGAAAAAAGAAAGATCTAAAATAATAGAAGTACTATGTTCTTGTACACGAAGGGGAGTTTTGGAGCACCGTAAAGTTATCTCGTGTGATCTATAGGTTACGTGAGTCGTGGAATCAACCAGGGGCAAATTTAGAGGGGTGTCAAGGTGTTTACCCGAACACACTCGACAAAAATTTATAGTGTATATATAGGATATTTTTTTTATATTTATGTACATATATATTGTTTGAATACCTTAACACTACAAGAAAATATAGTATTGACAATAAATATATTGTTGCTAAAAAACATAAATGGCAACAAAAATTTAATATATTATTGCCAAAAACGTAAATGGCAACAAAAAATAACTTCTTGTTGCAAAAACTTTTAGCATCGGATGTTATTGCAACGGCATGCAACAATTTTTATTGTTGCAAAAAGTACTTTTGGCAACAACATCCAATATATGGCAACAAAAAATGTTGTTGGCAAATACCTTTTTTTTTGAAGTGTAAACAAATGCAAAATGTTAGCTCAAGTGGTTGAGGGTGTTCAAAATTCTCTCAAGTGTCTAGAGTTCAATTCCTATGTACAACATTATTTTTTATGTTTAATTTTTTTTTTGAACCCCCTGAGTGAAAATAATGGATCCGCCACTAGAATGAACGATTGATGTTTGCGTCAGGATATACTTCCTGCATACACCCTTTTAGGTGGGGCCCTTCCGAAAATCCTACGTAAACGCGGAATGCTTTGTGCACCAAACTGTCATTTATTGTGTTCTTATATATGTATATCTACAATCTAACAAAAGTACCAAAATATGTTCATAAATGCATAGTTGTACTTAATGTTTTGTGCAACAAACTGTCCTTTATTGTGTTCTTATTTGGGATGGAAACGGATCGGATCTGGATCGGATCCTACTAGATCCAGATCCATTTTTCATACCTGGATTCAGATCCGGATCCAGATCCATCGGGTCCATAAAAATATGATCCAAATCCGGATTCATCGGATCCACCGGGACCACAGATCGGATCTGGATCCACATGTAAAACCTTTTGCCTTGAATAATATTTCCACCTGTTGAAACTTTTTTGACAAAATGAAACCCAATCTGATTGAAAATTATGGGCACAAAATAGAGGACTCATCTCATTCAATAAGATATTCGAGAATTATGGGCACAAAATAAAGGAAATACTTATAAAAAATTTACATTCTAAGAAAATATAGAAATTATGGGCACAAAATAAAGGACTCATCCTTAATTGATTATGGGCACAAAAGATAATCGAGAATTATGGGCACAAAAGATAAACTACAGTGAAAAAAAGATACTCCACTCATTCAAATTTAGATATAATATCTACAAAAGAAGGCATGCAAGGCTATTGTGAATTTTATGGTTAACATATGTATAATTTACAACACTTGTTCTATACCACAAAAAGTGGAAGAAAATAAAACAGAGAAAGCAAACTTACTACTACTAATAAGTAGAAGCATTATTTCAAATGAATTTATTAAAAGTTCTTCTAACAATTTAGTACCTAAGTCTTCAAAAACCAGAACGGTTTTCTTTTTCCTATTTCTCCTTCTCTTCACATTTTTTATTCTCATTTTATGTGTTTCTTTTAAAGCAGTTGCTGGAGACAATCCATCTTGACTAAAAAATTTAATATTTTCTAGTGATTCTTTGACTTTTTCCATAGGAAAATTGAGAAGTGCTAAAGGACCACGCATTGAAAATGCAGCTTGATCATAAGCTAAAGCAACTTCTTCAGCAGTATCGAATGTTCCTAGCCATATCCTAACTCCACTTCTTGTTGAATCCCTTATTTCTGCTACATATTTTTCCCATGGTCTCTTTCTGACTCCTATATAATGTTTTTCTTCATCTTTTTCTTCTTTGTGTTCTGCGTCTTTTCTCTTGATGGAAAATGATGTCACCTCTTCGTCGTTACTTCCTTTTGAGGTATTAATAGTCTCCGAGGATGGCGAACTTCTTGGTATCCGATGATTATGATCATTCAGCTCGGAGTCAAATTCCCATAACTGAAATTGGTCTAGCAAGAAATTGAAATTTGTGAATTGAAGGGATAAAATACATAAATTATGAAAAAATTTTAAGAAAATACTTATAAAATTACATTCTATGTTATGGATATATTTAATAAAAAACGGATCCACGGGTCAGATCTGGACCGGATACGGATCTCAAATTCAAGATCCAGATCCGATCCGTCAGAAAATGGATCCGGATCCGTCGGGTCCAAATTTTGAAGATCTATATCCTATAAAATAGATCTGGATCCACCGGGTCCAGGATCCACTGCCATCTCTAGTTCTTATATATGTATATCTACAATCTAACAAAAGTACCAAAATATGTTCATAAATGCATAGTTGTACCTAAAGTCACAAGAAGCAAACAAAAGGATCATTGAAATTTACTAGTTCTATACAGCTTGAGCACTCTAGAGACACTGTCTTAGGATTTGAACCTTTTAAAACACCATAAAAAGCGCATGCAATGTTGAGTCCTCCACCAGCCCTTCCAACTTATTGGTGGATTTATCCAGTCATGGTCCATTTTAAGTCTTCCAAGCAAACGGATATTCAAATTAAACACTGTAATGATAGAAAGTGTCACTTATTGCCTTGCTCTCACATCAGTGGTGTACGGCACTGCAGATAACTGGTGAAACAGTGGGAGAGGTAAAGGCAGTTGCAGATATGCACCAGAGGAAAGCAGAGATGGCCAAACATTCTGATGCTTTTATAGCTTTACCTGGTTTGTTCTCATTATCCTTTCCGTTATTCTTGGCCATCTCTCACTACATTATCTTTAACTTTCTTTCTTTTACTTTGGTCAAGATAAATTCTTCATTTACAGCATATGTGCTCTATACTGGACTGTCAAAAGAAATTTACTATGCATAGGGGTGGAGTTAGAGCTAGAGTTTCGCCTACGGGTTCGACAGAACTAAGTAGCTTTGGCTCAAATTTTATATTTGTACGAAAAATCTACTTAATATGTATGAATAATTTTTTAAGAACACAATAAGTTAGATTTTCTAGAATCTAGAACCCATAAACTTAAAATTTTAGCTTTGTCTTTATTCTATGCATAGACTTATATGATCAGAGGCAGATCCAAGATTTTTAATTTAAGGGGTCGGAATTTTGCGTACTGCATTTTGGTTAGCTTAAAATAATTTTTTTTAAATACGAAGTTTATGCTAAAGCTATTGAGTTCTGCTGGATTCGTAATTGTAACGGTGGTGTCACCCTGCTTGTATCCTAATACTAAAGTACAATGGAAAAGATATATTCTAAATGGTGTACCATTAACAAATAATTAACCCAAAAGCATCAAGTCAATATTAATTTCAAGTTACTTGAAGGGCCTAATTGGATCCTATGAAGTGTACTTTCAACTGAATGCTAATTCCAAGGACAACTTATGGTTTCTTAACTGCCTAAACTGCAAACTCAAACAGATAACAGTAGAATTTCTTGCTGTTTCTTTGTAGGTTAAAAACCGTGCCATTGTCCGTTGTTGAAGATATAATTATGAGAAGATATAATTAAGCAAATGAAAGTGTACTCTTTCTAATATCTTAAACTATAGATTAGATGGTCGCACAATTAAGTATGTGCTAAATTTTTATAGGTGGTTATGGAACTCTTGAAGAGCTTCTTGAAGTTATTGCTTGGGCACAACTTGGAATTCATGACAAACCAGTAGGACTATTGAATGTGGATGGTTACTACAATTCCCTTTTGACATTCATTGACAAAGCTGTGGAGGAAGGTTTCATCTGTCCTAACGCGCGCCAGATTTTTGTATCAGCCCCTACTGCCAAGGAACTTATGAATAAACTCGAGGTAAATGTTCTTCAACTATTTTTAGATCTTTTCTTCCCTCCACAATGATGTTTGCCTAAGTTTATAAATTGATCAAATTAACTTATAAACACTTTTTAACTGATTTATGTATTTGGTAGATACCCGAAGTGCTTATAAGCTAGGTGTTTATAAGTCAAAATAAGACGATAGTTATAAGTTGATCATCTTTAACTTACTGATTTTTTTAGCTTATAACCATTTTTGGTTTGATAAAATCGTAAAATCTTTTGTAATTTCCGAAATACTCTTCTTAAAACATAACTTTTAATTATCTCTCCATTGTATTTTCGTCATTCGTCCTTTTATATGTAAAAATGCTTTAAAATTTATATTTTTTTTATAAATAACCATGTTAACAGAAAAGTGATTATCAACACATTTTTACGGAACACACTAATTACTCATTATCAGTTTCAATACTTTTATCCAAATATGTAACTGCTCATTTGTAAAATCAGTTTCAACACCTTAAAGTGTTTTTCAACGCTTGATAGTTATCAACAACTTCTAATTAGCTAACCTAAACGAGCTCATATTCTTTTGCAGGAATACTCTGCCAGCCATGAAAATGTTGCTTCAAAACTTAATTGGGAAAAAGAGGAACTAGCAGAGTATATTCCAGCTCCAAATGGCAGATACCATCCTCCAACATAAAGAGTAAAGAAGACGGTACCCTCTCAAAGTCAGAAGACCACTTTTAAGACAAATCAGCAGTTCATAGTAATGTAGACTGCAGACACAAATGCTCAAACAATATTTCTCTGTTTGAGG
The DNA here is from genome assembly GCA_029783415.1 of Anisodus acutangulus. NCBI lineage: Eukaryota > Viridiplantae > Streptophyta > Magnoliopsida > Solanales > Solanaceae > Anisodus > Anisodus acutangulus. The sequence goes on from CM056498.1 coordinate 48,945,474, forward strand.
ATTGTCGAGTTACATTGATGAGATCATTCAGTGTATCAAGGATAGGGATAAAGTTTTTCTTTTATGCAAATTGTGTTAGTACGTATGCTCGATATCTTGATTTTTCGACCTTTTATTCTCTCGAGTAAACTATAGTTTCGCCCAGTCGATCTTGCAGGTCCATATACACCAATTCAATCTTCATAGAAGTCTAATTATTCTAGTTCAATTCTTGTTAAATTGTAGTGTTACGGGTAGAACTATCTAGTGGACAAGGAAAACAACAAGTAATATAAGTTCCTTCTTTTATCTAGTGCGTTCAAATAGAACTTTAAATGTAAAGAGAAATTGAATTCCAAGCTCATAGTATTTTTAATATATTTAATTTCGTCATAGTATTCAAGGTATTGAATTATTTCCTTTTAGAATAGAACGAAATTGGCCTTTGCTGAAATAGTGGTACTTCAAATACAAGCAACCTTCGGACGCGGAGACCGAAGCAAATTACACGACTCTATTTGATATAATAAAGGATAGGAAAACAAGGAATTCAACAAAGAAAGAAAGAAAGGGATAAATAAGTTGACACAAAGAGAAATACCAATTGAAAACCAAAGTTCTATAATAACTAAGACCTCTAATTGAGTAATCATAAGCACCTAACCTCTAAGGATGATCTCAAGGAAAATAAGGTTCCCAAGCAACCAACCTCTCAACAATTCATTCAATTAAAAGTTTCAACAAGCTCACAAATCTCTAAAAGAGAAAATATATTATCAATATTCAAAGTAGACACCTAGGGAAATAATAATGTCTACTATTTATACTAGGATAGGAAGGAAGACTACAAGCTATTACAATTATACCATTAATGAAGTAAGGGCCTTATTTGGTTGTTTTCCTTTGGGAATGATGGCTTGCATACATGAGATAGCCCATTTGCATACATAACAACCTTCACCAATTCGGTCATTTTGATGCCCTTCCTCCTCCCATGCGATCTTCCACACTTGAGATCCCCGGGATGGAGCCAAGTCATGCTCTCGAGTTTCCGTCTTCATACTTAACCCTTTTGAAGTTTGGAGTTCATGGATTTGGGTTGCATCACTATTTCCATTGAAAACAATGTAGAGAGATATTTCTAAATCCAATGTCAAATTCCGAGGAAATGCCTCAATATATATATATAGCCAACAAATAGATGTTGGCTTGAAACGGAGCAACCAATCTGGTGCCTTTATGAAAAAAAGCCTCAAATAAAATAAAATATATATATATATATATATATAATAGTGTCAACGTCAAGCAGTGGATTTATGGAACCATCTCTAATGACGTGATTCATACGATTATGAAAACTGGTGCCTCGGCTCGTGAGTTATGGATACGGTTGGAGGAGATTTTTCAGGACAACAAGCACACACGTGTCGTGTACTTGGAGGAATAATTCAATAATACACGTCTTGAAAATTTTGCTAACATGTCCGCTTATTGTAAACAATTGAAGCTAGTTGCGGACCAATTATCCAATGTAGGGACACCATTTCCGAAATGAAGATGGTTCTCCAACTAGTTGTTGCCTTACCGAAGGGTGAATACGATACTCTAGCGACCATGATACAACAAGTCGATCCACTACCCAGCTTCAACAAGGCCCGTTCACAATTATTATTGGAAGAAACCCGACGTGCCAAACAGGATGAACACAATCAAAATGTGTTAGCAGTTCGGCGACAAACGCCACCCCCACTGGCCAACCACCACCGCCAGACAACCAGCAACTGTGGGGCAGCCGCGGAAGTGGCAATGGCCGCGACAATGGTAGAGGCGGCAGAGGCCGTAAACGTGGGGAACGGTCTGGCCAGCAGACCCAAGCCAACCAAAATTTTCAGTGGGTTAGCCCAGGTCACTGGTCCAACCCAAGAAACTGGGCCTCGCCCCGCCTGCTTCCTATAGCAAGAGCCCCGCCAAACAAACAGAAGCCCCAGATCTTGGGCTCAGATCGTGCCCACGATCGCCGTGCATCTCTTAGCCCAACAAGCACACATTGTTATGGCCCAGCAACAGCAACCTACATACGGCCTGGCCCCCACTTATTTGGCCAGGCCTTCAGCTCATTAAATCTACAACAGTCCGATAAAATTGGTACATGGATACGGAAGCCACTTCTCATCTCACCCGCTCATCAGGTAATCTCTTTCAATTGTTTTGTTTAAAGTATCCTCAATTTATTATGGTCAGTAATGGTCATCGCATTCCAATTCAAAGATATGGTACCACTCACACAAAACCACCTCACCCATCCTTCTCTCTAAATAACGACTTATATGCCCCTAACATCATTAAAAACTTAATATATGTTAGAAAATTTACTCGTAACAATTCTGTATTTGTTGAGTTTGACCCCTTTGGTTTTTCTGTGAAGGATCTACTTACGGGGACACTTCTTACGAGATGCAATAGTGTGGGGGACCTCTATCCTTTCTCATCCACTTCCGCTGTCAGACCTCGATCACATTCCTCTCTCGCTACAATCTCTCCATCAACTTGGTACAATACACTTGGACCACCAGATGTTCTTGTTTTTAATTTTATTAGAAGAAATAATTTCATTCAATGTAATAATGGGAACCTTGCCCAAAGTTGTTATTCTTGCCCTTTAGGCAAGCATGTTCGTCTTCCTTTTACGTCATCTTTAAGTGTTACTATTTCTCCTTTTGACATTATTCATGCAGACTTATGGACATCTCACATTACTATTTTACTGGGTCATACATATTATCTAGTTTTATTAGATAATTTTTCTCACTTTATATGGGTCTACCCACTTAAATTTAAGTCTGAAGTTTTCGCCAAGTTTCTTGAATTTCGTATATATATCAAAATACAATTTGAAAGAGCTATCAAATCATTTCAATGTGATAATGGTTGTGAGTTTAATAATTCCACATTTCACAAATTTTGCACAAATAATGTCATGTTTTCGTGTCCCCACACCTCCCCTAAAAATGGTAAAGTCGAACGAATCATTCGTATTATCAATAACATGGTTCGTACAATCCTCTTTCATGCCTCTCTCCCCCATTCCTTTTGGGTCTATGCAGTTAAAATGGTAGAATACATTCTTAATATTTTACCTACTCGTATGCTTCATAATAAAACCCCCACCGAAATTCTATTTCGTCGGATCCCCTCCTATGATCACCTTCAGATTTTTGGTTGTCTTTACTACCCAAATCTTGCCTCCACGGCCACTCATAAACTAGCACCTCGCACCACTCTATGTGTCTTCTTAGGCTTCTCGTCCCATCACAGGGGATATTTGTACTATGACTTGTCCACATGTAAGATTCTCGTATCTCACCATGTCACGTTTGATGAATCATTTTTCCCATTTGCAAACATCCAAAAATTCTAGAACACGGATTATAACTTTATCGATGAGTTTGAAGCCTTCCCTATTACCCACGCCCTGCTCCGTCGAACCACCGCCCCACTATTCCAACAACACCCGACCCTGTCGCTGCCACCCATGTCCCGTCGGAAATTCCTCTGACAGTGTCGATCCAACCCGCTACCGTCTCCCTCACCCACTGGACTACCAGTCCGACAAACCCAGTGCCACCATCACCGTTACCCGCCAACTAGCCTCCCATCTCCGGATGGACAAAGCCTAGCGGCTGGTGCATGTAAACAGTTTCTTTTAAATCCCTATGTAAGAATGCATTATTCACATCAAGCTGATGAATCGGTCAGTTCTTACCCATCCCAAGTGTGTTGTTTCGTTAAAGAATTAAATTCCCCACGCATGACCGCATTCCAATTTGGGTCAAGTTTGGCTAATTTTGGGTTTTTAGGTATTGGGGATATAGTTTGAGTGGATAGGTTAAAGTGAACTTTGGGTTTGAAAATCTCATATTAAATACGGGTTTCTATTCGGTGCGCGGGGGCAGGGGCTGTTTTGGTAGAGGGGTGGGGTGTGGCCTAGTAGATTCTTGGGTCAGAGGTCGACAGCCGGAGGGGGTTGACGGGTCAGTGGGATTGAAGGGTGGATGTTGGGATAGATTGGCGGGATTAAGAGAATTGGGATTCAGTTTTGGTGGCTGTGATGGGTTGGGTGTGGGTGATTGTGACATGATGAGTTGGTTGTGACGTGTTTGAAAGGTGGAAGTCATTAGGCTGAGGTGGTCGATGGGAGGCTAGTTGGCGGGTGAAGGTGACACTGGGTTTGTTGGACTGGTAGGCCAGTGGGTAAAGGAGATGGTGGCGGGTTGGATCGATGTTGTCAGAGGAATTTCCGATGGGATAGGGGTGGCAGCGGCAGGGTCAGGTGTTGCCGGAACAGTGGAGGCGGTGGTTCGACGGAGCAGGGTGTGGACAATAGGGGAGGCTTCGGACTCATCGAGAAAGTTGTAATCCGTGTTCCAGAATTTTTGGATGTTTACAAATGGGAAGAGTGATTCATCAAACGTGACATGGCGAGTTACGAGGATCTTACGTATGGATAAGTCATAGCACAATTATGTATGGACAATCAATATTTTCGTGGGTTGAACTCTTTCGCATTCATGCATGTGCTTATAATGTGCTTGATCATATTGATGACTCTTTCCCTCGTCCTATCGGGGTTGATGAAACGGCATGGCGTCATCTTGACATCATCGTCAAGTAGTGGATTTATGAGACCATCTCTAAGGACTTGCTTCAGATAATTATGAAAATCGATGCCTCGGCTCGTCAGTTATGGATACGGTTGGAGGAGATTTTCTTGGACAACAAGCACACATGTGCCGTGTACTTGGATGAACAATTCAATAATATGGGATATTTGTAATATTACATGTACGTAAGATCCTCGTATCTCGCCATGTCAGGTATGATGAATCACGCTTCCCATTTGCAAACATCCAAAATTTTCAGAATACGAATTACAACTTTCTCGATGAGTCTGAAGCCTCATTATCACACTTTGCTCCAGTCAAACCACGTCCCACTGTTTATTCCCGGCAACACCAGACCTACGCGCCACCTGTCCCGTAAAAAATTCCTGTAACAGCGTCAATCCAACCCACCATTGTCTTCCCCACCCACTGGCCTACCAGTCCAACAAACCCAGTGTCACCGTCACCCGCCAACCAGCCTCCCATGGACCACCTCATCCCAACGACTGCCACCCTACAAACATATCACAACCAACTCATCCTGTCATAATCACCCACACCCAACCCGCCATAGCCACCAAAATCGAACCCTAGTCCCCTCAATCCCATCGATATGTCCCGACAACCACCCTCCAATCCTACTGACATGTCAACCCCCCTCCGGCTATCGACCTTTAACCCGAGAATCTACTAGGTCATACCACACTCCTCTACCTAAACAGCCTCTGCCCCCATGCACCGAATGGAAACCCGTACTTAACAAGGTATTTTCAAACCCAAAGTTCACTTTAACCTATCCACTCAAACTATATCCACAATACCTAAAAACCCAAAATTATCCAAACTTGACCCAAATTAGAATGCGGCCATACATAAGAAATTTAATGTTTTAACGAAACAGCACACTTGGGATCTGGTTCCGAAGTCGGATTAGGTTAATGTGATTCAGTGTATGTGGCTATTTCATCACAAATTCAGAGACATTGGTGACCTTGAGCGCCATAAGGCGAGACTTGTGGCTAATGGTATTGGTCAGCAGGAGGGTATTGATTGTGGTGAGACGTTTAGTCTGGTGGTTAAACCAGCCACCATTCGCACGGTTCTGAGCATAGCTATGGGTAAGAACTGGCCGATTCATCAACTTGATGTGAAGAATGCGTTCTTACATGGGGCTTTGAAAGAAACTATTTACATGCACCAGCCGCTAGGCTTTGTCCATCCGGAGGCTCCTCAATATGCCTACCATCTTCGTAAGTCACTGTGTGGTTTGAAACAGGCCCCAGAGCGCGGTGTGAGTGCTCTACTTACTTTATGCAGATTGGGTTCATATGCAGCAAGTGTGATCATTCTCTATTTATCTTTCATCGAGGTAGTAATATTGCATACTTGTTATTATATGTGGATGGTATTGTTCTGACTGACTCTTCTGATATGTTGAAAAATGAGATCATTGTTCTGCTCAAATCTGAATTTGCTATGACAGACTTGGGGAAGTTGAGTTACTTCTTGGAGATTTCTGTGACTAGATCTGTAGATATTATGTTCATGTGTCAGCGTAAGTATACAGAAGAAATTGTGTACATGGCTAAAATAGAGAACTGCAAGATCATGCCTACTCTGGTCGACTCAAAGTCGAAACTCAATGTTGATGGTGATCCAGTGTCTGATCCCACCCTTTATAAGAGCCTCGCAGGTGCACTTCAGTATCTTACATTCATCGGGCCTGATATTGCTTATGTTGTTCAGCAGGTGTGTTTATTTATGCATGCCCCCATAGAGCTTCATTCGATACGTTAAGGGCACTCTTTAATATGGATTGAATCTCTATCCCTTTGTACCGACCAGGTTGATATCATATACGGACGCTAATTAGGCAGGTTGTCCAGACACGCGGTGTTCCACGTCAGGCTACTATGTGTTCTTAGGAGATAATCTCATTTCGTAGTCTGTCAAGCGACAAGCCACACTATCCCAATCCATTGCAGAAGCAGAATATAGAGGCATTACAAACATTGTTGCTGAGATTTGTTGGCTCTGAAACCTCCTCTTGGAGCTTCATTGTCCCTTACGTAAGGCGTATATGGTTTGCTATGATAACATATATGCGATCTACTTCTCTCATAACCCGGTTCAGCATCAGAGAACCAAACACATTGAGATGGATACATATTTTATTCGTGAGAAGGTTGCTATAGGTCATGTTAAGGTGTTGCATGTGCCTTCTTCAAATCAGTATGCAGATATCTTCACTAAAGGGCTTCCTAGATAGTTATTTCTAGACTTCAGATCCAGTCTCAGTGTTCGGCCTCCTCTCACTCCGACTGAGGGGTGTGATAGCAAATATATTTCCATATATTCGCCGTATATTCTGTAATTAATATTAGTGTGTAATTATGTAAAATATAGATCCTCATTCAATTAAGATTCCTCTTGTACACACTATATATATTTGTATTAATGAGAAAAACTCCCCAAAAGAAATTAATACAATCTTACAGGGTGTCCAAGTCTATTGTGCTAAGTTGACGGAGAGATTGCAATGAGAGAGGTATGTGATCGGGATTTGACAGCGGAACTGGATGAGAAATAATAGAGGTCCCCCATACTATTGCATCGTGTAAGAGGTATCCCCGTAAGTAGATCCTTCACAGAAAAACCAAAGTGGTCAGACTCAACAGATACGGAATTGTTATGAGTAAATTTTCTAACACATATTAAGTTTTTAATGATGTTAGGGGCATAGAGGTCGTTATTTAGGGAGAAGGGTGGGTGAGGTGGTTTTGTGTGGGTAGTACCATAACCTCTAATTAGAATGCCCCACTACCAACCATAATAAATTGAGGATACTTTAAATGAAACAGTTGGGAGAGATTACCTGATGAGCTGGTGAGATGAGAAGTGGCTCCCGAATTCATGTACCAATATTTGTCAGGCTGCTGTAGATTTAATGAGCTGAAGGCCTGGCCCAAATCAGTAGTGGTCAGGCCGTATGTAGGTTGTTGTTGTTGGGCCGTAACAATGTATGCCTGTTGGGCTGAAGGATCTGGTGGCGTGGGCACAGTCACAAGGCCGAATCTGAATTGCTAGTTGGTGGGCGGGCATTCTTTGTAGGAAGCGGGCGGCGAGGCCCAGTTTCATGGGTTAGACCAGTGACCTGGGCCAGCCACTAAAAATTTTGGTTGGACTGGGTCTGCTGGCCAGACCGTCCCCCACGTCTGTGTTCCCACATTAGATAATTGGTTTGCAACTAGCTTCAGTTGTTTACAATACTTGGACATGTTAGCAACATTTTCAAGACGTGTATTATTGAATTGTTCCTCCAAGTACACGGCATGTGTGTGCTTGTTGTCCTGAAAAATCTCTCCAACTGTATCCATAACTCACGAGCTGAGGCACCAATTTTCATAATCGTATGAAGCAAGTCCTTAGAGATGGTGCCATAAATCCACTGCTTGACGATAGCGTCAAGACGGCGCCATGCAGTTTCATCAACCTCGATAGAGCGAGGCAAAGAGTCGTCAATATGATCAAGCACGTTATAGGCACATGCATGAATGCCAAAGAGTTCCAACCACGAAAAATATTGACCATCTTCTTGATCAATAACTAAAGGAATGAAGTTCTTGATATTGGTGACGGCAAATGACAGATGGAAATAAGGAGTGAAGGAGGTAAAGGTGGGATGTGGGTGATGACTGGGGAGGAAGATGAAGCTGTGGGAGTAGCCATGGAAGCCATTAGATGGGTTGAATTTTGGGTAGGAAGAGAAAGAAAATTTAGGGTTTATGGGGGGAGTTAGCCGCCGGCTGTCTTGGAGAGTAGAATATTAGGTATTTTAGGGTTTGGCTCTATACCATGTAAGATTGTATTAATTTCCCTTTGGGGAGTCTTTCTCATTAATACAAATATATATAGTGTGTACAAGAGGAATCCTAATTAAATGAGGATCTATATTTTACATAATTCACACTAATATTAATTACAGAATATATGATAATATATTCGCTATCAGGAGCGACATCCCTTCATTTTTCATTCACAATAAGAATTCAACAAATTCAACTAAATCTAATATTTACGACACATAATAAAGATAAATAATAAAATAGCACTAAATTTTCAATAATTGTTGACATACAAGCTCATAATTTCAAAAGAACAATGAATCCAATACTAAAAAATTTATAGAGTGAAATTAAATCTATCAAATTTAAATTTTAAATCCGATTTCCATGATGAGTAAACGTTTATATGATGCAATGAAATCATGATAGATTTGCACGAACCTCAAAAAGGATGGAAAACAGAGAACCCTTTCTCCTTTTCGGCCATATGGAACTCTGACTCGGACCAATAATGCAACATACATAATCTTCATCCATTTGTATACCATATTGCACTATTTGGTATATGCTTGTTGACGATGTTTCTATAGATACAACATAAACTAGATTTGTTTTGATCAGGTGAATCATGCGTGGATTGGGATTTTAGATTTGCTACGAAGAGGACAAGCACTAAGCTAGTAAGCTAGACTTACACTATGATAGTATAATACATTGAGGGGTCGTTTGATAGCTCGTTAGAGTTAGACATATATTAGTAATATATAGATTAGTTATGAGGGAATATATGTATTATTTTATGCATGTATTAGTTATGTAGGATTTAATTATTCATGTATTAGTTATTCCATCTTTTGCCCTGCATAAAATAATACATAGATTCTCTCATAACTTATACATGTATTAGTTATGCGGATTTCTAAATTGCAAACCAAACATAATACTTATTCTATACATGAATAACTCACCTCATAACTAGCTACCAAATACAGTATTACTTAGGCAGAATTTTAATACATGAATAACTTATTCCTAACCAGCTACCAAACGACTCCTAATTGTTTATATGGAATTTACAATGAATGAGTTTATTATGCTATGATTAATAATGAGGAGATTGTTATATGTACTCTCTTCGTTTCAAAATAGTTATCTGGTTTTGATTTGACACGGAGTTTAAGAAAATAAAGAAGATTTTTTAATCTTGTGGTCTTAAATTATTTTTTAATCTTGTGGTCTTAAATTAAAAGTATGACGAATATACCAAAATGTCTTTAATCTTATTGTTTTAAACATGCCATGTGAAAAGTTGAAATTAAAAAGTTACCAAAAAAGGCTAGAGGTAAACACTTTGAAATAGACCAAAAATAAAAGTAAGACAAACATTTTGAAATAGAGGAGTATGTTGTTATACATAAATTGCAAACTTTAAAGGATATTTCTTCTTAAATATAATTCAATCTCCCCGTGGTAATATATGTATTCGTATTTCACAATCTACTTCATATAAAATGGAGTAAAATGTTTTCACATAACTTAATGAATGTATCATTTAATACCACCAACCAAACACTTTATTCGTTTTGCAACGATTATTCTTTTTTTATGTTGTCAACCAAATAATATATTATCTTAAGGCGGCAAACAATAGACTTTTGTGATCCGACCTTTTTTCAAACCTCGCGTATAGCGAAAGTTTAGTGCACCGAATTATTCTTTATAGTATAATATTTTATGCTAGATTAATTATTCCGAACTATCAACCAAATGGCACCTATGTTTCAACCCCCTCTACTTTTGTATTAGAAGTGTTTGAATTTAACTCATGAAAATATAACTAGTCAAATCCCTATTTGTGATACATTTGACTAAAAGTTAAAAGGAACAATAATAATTGGACACTAGGCGTGATTTATGATGATTGAACTTTGCAACTTTCAAAATTTTACTTGTGAAAAAGAATACGGAAGGGGGGGGGGGGTTGTAGGTTGTAAAAAGTCAACAACAATGTTCAACTAAAAACAAGCATGATCAGTGTTGTTGCTGACTTGCAACTCTAAAGTACAACATTTTATCCAACATTACCATCACAATCGGATGACTTGTTTCAACCTTTTTGCCCAATCAAAAGTAGCTAAGTGAAGAAATCGTAAAAAAATAATAGTAGAACGGGTTACTTTGATTAGAACTGGATTATTATCTTAATGATGATGAGGGTGTTAATTACTATTATCATGTGGCTGTAGGAATTTGTTGGGTTTGTAAGCACAGCGGAAGTTAAAATTTTCTTACCCAACAATGATCCTGATATGGCTTATACGATAATTATGTTTATGTTCAAAACATAATGAATGAAAACTTACAAATTTTCGAGCGCGGGATTCAATACTAAGGTATCCACGCGATTTGAATCCTCGACTGCAAGTTTCAACTCCAGTGTATTTTCTATTCAAGAAAGCTAGGAAATCTTGTTTAGGAACTGAGAAGTTATTTTCTGTAACCTTATAATTATGGGGTATGTATTGTTTATATAGGAGTTCAGGACAAAACCTAAGCAGATTTAAAACATGAAAACCTGACACATGTTAATGTTCAGTGGATCAGCCTAGCTGGTCCACTCCATACGTCCAAGGTGGACGGCCAGGCCCCAATTTTGGGGCAGTATTTTCTGGCTCAATTGCTTCCTTGTATTTGTCCGAGTACCCATATAATATATCCAACACATTTAATTAAATCTGAAATACAATTCGACTTAATTAAATAATTTCTATCAAATAGAAATATTCCATAATTATTATAAATTAAATATCTCGATTCTCAATCGAATATTTAATATTTTCTCAATACACTCTTAGATCGTAGAAACAATCGCATATAGTGTGACCCTATAGGCCTTCACATATCGACATTAATCTAATTAAGGTCCATATGAAACTCCTAGATTGTGTTGTATGACGAACTCAATATGTGAAGTACGTCTACATGAATCCAGCAAACTTAACCTTTATGCGGAACTATAAATTCCTTTCATTCGCGACACACTCGATTAAGCTTAGGATTTTCCAAGTGTCTATCTAAATGGCTTAATCACTTTATCTCATATTTATTAGTTGACAACTAGACCATATTCTAAATATGTCTCTTGCACTGGCCAGTGACTTTAGTCAACCTAATAACATTGAGAAGTTGAGTGCTCTCTCGAATTTCCAATCGAGGAATGAATCATATTCTTGGCTCAACTACCACCTTGATTTATATCCTGATGCACCCAACACAAGTCGTATCTTACTCAGAAGGAGTTTAAGCTTAGAACTTGGTCAAAGTACATCATTCTGTAAATAAGGTGTGTATTGACATCAAGTCAAAGAACCTTTATATTCCACACGCCGATAACATTATAGACATGTATAACAAATAGTTTATCTGCAGGGTATACCAATACTTCTCCAAAGTATTCATGTGTCCATCATGAGTAACCATTACTTGTAGCTGTGAGACATACTACATTCTCCAAGAATGTGATGCAGACCACATGTCGACTTATAGCATATCATCGATATCTCATTCTCGATGATCATTAGTCGAGGCTATTTTGAGAGTTACATTCTATCATTAATATTTCACTCTATTAATAACAACGTAAGCTCAAGGAATCCACATTTATGAATAATTGCAAACAATCAAACAAAAAATCATTAATTGCAAATGCTGTAAATATTAATCTCATTAATAATGCGAATGTGTTCAAGTATATTTTTGTTCATAATATAGATTATCTCTGGGACATATATACTTTATGATAGTCAAGGATTATGATTACCTAATCCTTAACTTGTGCTCACTAAAAGCCACAAACATCAAGGTGAAAAAGAGTATTAGAAAAATGAAATAGGGAAGCATAAATGGTGTTGAGTGACAAAAAAACAGCAATGACATTGACGTTCTTAGGACGACAAAATAATTATTGCGGTGACTAGCATATATGTGTAGGCCTAGGAGTGTATATAGTTTAGTTTGGTTAGGTTTTTCATCTACCAAATTAAATTAATTATATTGATTTTATAAATTTATAAATCAAATCGAATCAAATCAACAAAAGATGATTTTAATTTTTAATTTTGGCTTTTTCAATTTCTTCATAACACAAAACATTTAACTAGTGCTTTCAAATATTTCTTCTATCCTAGTAAGATATAACAATTATATGATGATTTTCAAGAAAATAAAATTAATTGTGAGATGAGTCATGATATTATGCTACTATATAGTATCACCAACAATAAAAACAATGAAAATTCATTAAACATGTAATATTAAAAAGAGGCAATGAAAATGAACATAGTTTGATTTTTATTGTATTTGAATAATTAAACATTTATGAGCTATAATTCTATAACGGACTTATTGGGTTATTCAAAATTATAAGTCCAACTTGAAATAATATGTCAAGAAACATAAACTATGAAAATAATTAAGAAATAAATATAAACTACACTATAATAAATATTTTTAAAGATTAAATATATATAATGTCGATTCGATTGATTTTAATTTGATTTTTTTTAGTTAAAATCAATTAAACCAGTCATGGTTGGATTTTTATTTTTTCAATATCAAAACTAAACTGCTAATCCTTTTTTAATCAGTTTGTTGATTCGATGCGATTTATCAATTTTGTTTGAATACCCATATGTGTAGCATATAATTATGTGTAAAATAAAATTGAAATATATGGTTAGTAGTTTATGCTTCATTAGTATAGAATAGAGATGTAATACGAGCTGATTTGTAAGAATGACCTCAACAAAGAGCAGTCTTGAATTATTGGTCCCGTTATATATAAAAATGGCGTTCGCTTAAGAAAATTCGTTGGCAGAATATTTGTTTTCATTGGATTTAAGTTGTCAGCATAAATTAATTTTTTCCATGAAGCAGGAGTATGGTCATTTAACAAGTCAGAAACAATGAACATTTGAATTTTATCAAAAGTTTTACCTCATAGGTAAAAATTACATGTGTTTTTAATTATTCACAAGTTATGACGGACAAAACTTGATACTATTAATTCTACCTATCGAAATAAATTGGTAACAAATTGTGATGTAGTGACAAACATTACATATATTGTTCAACTGTTCAAAATCTTTCCTCCATTTTATAAAGAATTATTTTTATAATCCACAAAAGAATATTCTACACCTTTTTAACTAAAAATAAATTCTGTTAAATTATTGTTTAAAAAAGTAATTGAATTTGCTCATGATTAAATTTTTTTTTAAAAGTAAGTAAGTCAGTCAATTTAACTAAAAAATCTATTGAATTACATTATCTGATAGAGAATATATTAATATTCTCCATATATTCTGCAATTATTATTTTGATGTAATTATGTAAACTAGATATTCTCATACAATTAGGTTTGTAATTGTAAACACATATATATATATTGCATTAACAAGTAATTGTAAACACCTCGTTTGGAAGATTCTCATTAATGCAATATATAAAGGTGTTTACAATTACAAACTTAATTGTATGAGAATATCTAGTCTACGTAATTACATCAAAATAATAATTGCAGAATATATGGAGAATATTAATATATTCTTTATCACACCCCCTCAGTCGGAGCGGGAGGAGGCCGGACGCTGAGACTGGATCTGAAGTCAAGGAACAGCTGTCAAGGAAGTCCCTTAGTAAATATATATGTGTACTGATAGGAAGAAGGAACATGTCACACCCGAACATGACCCATGGCAACCTTCTCACGAATAAAATGAATATACATCTCAATATGTTTGGTTCTTTGATGTTGAACATGGTTATGAGACAATAGACAGCAGATATGTTATCACAGTAGACAATAGATACCTTACGTAAGGGACAATGAAACTCTAGAAGGAGGTTTCTGAGCCAACAAGTTTCGACAACAACATTCGTAATGCCTCTATATTATGCTTCTGCACTCGAACGAAAAAGTGTGGCTTGCCGTTTTACAGACCACGAAATGAGGTTATCACCCAAAAATACACAATAGTCGAAAGTAGATCGACATGTGTCAGGACAGTCACCCCAATCGGCGTCCGTGTATGATACCAACATAGTCTGTGTATATGTATAAAGATGTAATCCATAGTCAATGGTACCCTTAACGTATCGAATGATACGTTTAAGAGCGGTAAAGTGAGGCTCCCTGTGAGCATGAATGAACATACACATTTGTTGAACATCATAGGCAATATCGGGCCTAGTGAAGGTAAGTTACTGAAGTGTACCAACGAGACTCATATAAAGAGAAGGATCACGCACCGGATCCCCATCATTGGCACCGAGCTTCGACTTCGAGTCGACTGGAGTATACATGATCTTGTAGTTTGTCATTTTAGCTGCGTAAACAATATCTTCGGCATACTTACGCTGACACATGAACATTGTATTCTCGGATCTGATCACAGAAATCCCCAAGAAATAACTCAACTTACCCAAGTCCGTCATGGCAAATTCTAATTTGAGCAAGGTAATGATCTCATTTTTCAGCACATCAGATGAGGCAGTCAGGACAATGTCATCCACATATGGCAAAAGGTATGCAGTGTCATTACCTCGATGAAAAATAAAAAATGAATTATCACTTTTGCTGCACACGAACCCGATCTGCATGATGTAGGTAGAAAATTACTCATACCAAGCCCTGGGGGATTGTTTCAAGCCATAGAGTAACTTGTGAAGACGACAGACATGCTGAGCAGCCGAGGGATGCACAAAGTCAGGTGGTTGATGCATATAGACGGTTTCTTTCAAATTCCCATGTAATAACGCATTTTTCACATCAGGTTGATGAATCGGGCATTTATTCCCCATAGCAATACTCAAAATAGTACGAATGGTGGTAGGTTTAACCAATGGAATGAAGGTCTCACCACAATCAACTCCCTATTGTTGCCCCGTGCCATTTGCCACAAGTCTCTCCTTATGGCGTTCAAGCTCACCACTATCTGTGAATTTGTGACGATATAGCCACATACAACGAATCACATTCACCCCCTCTAGTTTTGGGACAAGATCTCAAGTGCGTTGTGTAGTAAATGCATCAAATTTCTCATGCATGGCTGCATTCCAATTTAGGTCAAACTTGACTAATTTTGGGATTTTAGGTAGAGGTGAAATAGTTTGAGTGGATAGGTTAAAGTGGACTTTCGATTTGAAAATCCCATGTTGGGCATGGGTTTTCATGCGGTGTGTAGGAATAGGGGTCGTGGCGATGGTAGGGGTGTTGGCGATGGCAGGCGGTGTGGTGAGGGTGTGGGGTAGTGGGGCGATTCACGGGGTTGTGGGGCGATAAAGGCAGGGGATAGTCGATAGGGGTAGTGGGTTATGCGACGGATTCAGGGGGCTATGAGGCAGTGAGTTGGTGATCGGGGCAGTGGGCAAGGGGTGGTCGACGGGGACAGGGGGTTGGTTGACGGGATAGCTGGAAGTGACGGTGAGCATTGAGGGGGAATACTAGCTCCATGTATTGCTTTTCTAATGAGAGGGGAAATATACGGATCGTTAAAGAAGCCGTATTCAGTAACTTGAAATTTTTGGATGTTTGCAAATAGGAAAACGTTCTCCTCGAATGTGACATGGCGAGAGACTAGGATTTTATTTGTGAACAAATCATAGCATAAGCACCCCCTATGATTCGATGGGAAACCCAAAAAAATACAAGGAGTAGTCATAGGTACTAATTTGTGAGGAGTCGTAGAGGCGATATTCGGGTAGCTATACAACCAAAAATCTGAAGATGGTCATAAGAAGGGATCCGACTGAAGAGAATTTCAGTTGGAGTTCTATTTTGAAGAGTTCGTGTTGGTAATATATTAAAAAGGTAAGCTGACATGTACAATGTGTAGACCCAAAAGGAATGGAGGGTGGAAGCATGGAAGAGCATAGTGCGGATCTTATTGTTGATGATGCGCATGATTCTTTCGGGTTTACCATTTTGAGGTGAGGTATGGAGGCAAGAAAATTGAAACAACATGTCATTGTCTGCACAAAATTTATGAAAAGGGAAGTTGCCAAACTCACGATTGTTATCACATTGAAACGTTTTGATGGTCTTCTCAAATTGGGTTTTAACGTATGCTTGAAATTCAAGAAAAGTTGAGTAAACTCTGGACTTTTATTTTAGAGGATAAACCCAAAGAAAATGAGAGAAATCATCCAAAATCACCAAATAATATTTGTGATCCAGTTTTCTAGTAATGGGAGATGTCTATAAATCCGCATGAATAATATCAAAAGAAGAAAAAGTTACACATTGAAAAGGAAGTCTAACATGCTTTCCTAAAGGACAAGAGTAGGAAGCGTGGGTAAATTTCCCTTTATTAAATTGAATAAAATTCTGATTTCTAAGAAAATTAAAAATTGGTGCTCCCGGGTGCCCGAGTCTACTGTGCCAAGTTGATGGAGAGATTGCAGCTAAAAAGTTGGTGGATTGACACTTGCAACGGAATTGGATGAGAAATGATATAGGTCCCCCACACTATTGCATCTCGTAAGAGTTGTCCCCGTATGTAGGTCCTTCACATAAAAATCAAAAGGGTCAAACTCAAGAGATATGAAATTGTCATTAGTAAATTTTCTAACAGAGATTAAGTTTTTAATGATGTTAGGAGCATATAGGACATTTTTTAGGGTAAAGGTAGGATGAGGTGGTGGTGTTTGAGTGGTGGCATAGGCTTGAGCTAGAATGTGATTGCCATTGCTAACTAAAATAAATTATGGATTATTCAAATTAATTAGTTGAGGGAGATTACCAGAGTCACAAGTGAGATAGGATGTGGCACATGTATCCATGTACCATGCGCCGTCGGGCTACTGAAGATTCATAGTGTTGTAGGCCTGACTCAGTTCGGTAGGGGTCATAAGATCGTATGCATGCTGTTATTGTTGGGCCGTAGAGAAATGGGCCAGGTGCGGTTGACCCGTGTGGTGTGGGCCAGGAGCAGGGCCAAGTATACTCGGTGTCAGACTCGGGTACTGGGTAAGGGCAAGGGGGGAGGCCCAATTTTTGGGGGTTGGACACGGCATTGGGCTGGCCAACGGATATGGGGACTGGCCCTGTCGTGGCTGTCCATCGGAATTGGACCGGCCCCCACGGCCCCTTCCTTTGTCGTTATGTCCGTTGTCACGACCTCGGCCTCTGCCACCGCACTAATTTTGGTGCTCCACGTGTTGCGGTGGTCCGACGGGTGCAGCGGTGGTCGACAGTGCATCAACTACCAACACCTTCTGATTATGTTCGTCTTGTTTGACACGTCTAGTCTCTTCCAGTAGTAATTGTGATCGGACCTTGTTGAAACTAGGGATGGGATCAGCCTGTTGGATCATCATTGCAAATGTGTCATGCTCACCCTTTGGCAAACCATTAATTAGTTGCAGAACCATCTTTGTTTCTGAAATTGGATTGCCAATATTAGATAATTGGTCTATAACTAATTTTAATTGTTTACAATAGGCGCACATATTAGCAAAGTTCTCAAGACGGGTGTTATTAAATTGCTCCTCCAGATACACGGCTCGTGTGTGTTTGTTGTATTGAAAGATTTCCTCTAGCCTTGTCCATAATTCGTAAGCCGAAGCACCTATCTTCCTAATAGTATGAAGTAAATCCTTGGATATGGTGTCATCTATCCATTGTTTGACTATTGCATCTAGCCACTTCTACGTCGGGTTGTCGACGTCGGGTGGACGAGGCGTTGTGGCATCGATGTGATCAAGGACGTTGTATGCACAGGCATGTATTTGAAATAGTTCAACCTATTATGAGTATTGTCCATCCTCTTGATCAAGAACCAAAGGGACAAATTTCTTGATATTTGTTACGGCAAAGGCCGGATGAAAGATGTAAGGAGATGAGGAGGTTGTGTGACGTTGTGGGTGGAGGAGGAACACTCGGGAGAAGTCATGAAAAGTGGTTGTTCGGCGTTGCAAAAAGGAAGGGGGACCGTCGGTTCGCCGGTTTTGCGTAGGGTAGGAGAGGGATTAGGGTTTGACTTCTGATACCATGTAGAATTGTGTAATTCTTCTTGTTTTGAGGATTCTCATTAATGCAATATATATATATATATATATATATATAATTACAAACCTAATTGTATGAGAATATCTAGTTTACATAATTACATCAAAATAATAATTACAGAATATATGAAAAATATTAATATATTCGCTATCATTATCTTCAATCTCGGTAACTTGTTAGAAATATTCCGAACTCATTTCTCATATGTAAAACTAACTTATGCATACATTACAACTATAACTTATGCCTGATGGAAAATAGAAATTTGCCCATAAAATATTTTTAACTTGGAATCATTTTAAATTTTATTAAACGGATTTAAAAGTTCAAGCCCCGCTCCTTATATTTATCTTATTTCTGCCATTTTTGCAGTGGTTTAATTAAACAACAAATGAAAAATGAAAAGAAAAGAATCAGTCATAGGGCCCGATGGCCAAGAAAAATAAGCCCATACTAGGGTCAGAGATCTATGATTGAAATTTGAGATTTTTAGCCCAGCCCAGCGAGTTAACACTGAATCCATGTGTAAGCAAGCAGTTAGATCTTGAGCCCAACATATTGATCGAGTCTGCAATTCTTCTATTTCTATGCATGAAATCAGTATTTTTTAGATTGAACTTCAAATTTATCAGTATTGTAAAAAGAACTTTTAATTAAATGAGAGTATTATTTGTTGGGTATTGATATTGGTGAATGGGAAATGATTGGAAAGAAAAATGGGAGTTGTCCCACATCGGTAGGGGAAAGAAAAGTGGGAGTTCCCTCTTGCTTTATAAAATAAGCATTTGTCCCACATCGGTAGTGGAAAGAAAAGTTCTTCTACTTATAAGTAGAATTACTCCTTCTTGTCAGTAAAAGGGTTGAGGGGGCAAGGACCCCTCGCGCCGTCGTCGTCGATCGCTCGGCTTCGGCTTCCAAATGATTTGATTGATAATCTTTTTGGACCAAATTTTCTTATCCAATCCTACCTGTTAAGTGACCCTGACCCGCGACCCGGCCGGGTCCGCGTGTCTGACCCGTGACCCAATTTCTTTTCCATATTTAAATTTCCCACCAGTTTTCAGTGGCTATTCAGAAAGGTTGCAAACCTTCAGAAACAGTACTTCCATGGCTATAAATTCGTTTGATTCCTCATAATTTTACTTACGAATTTTCTGAACAATACAAACTTCTTCTTCTTCTGCACAAATAAATTATGTGTGATATACTGCCGTTGAGTGGTTCGCCGCTACCTGAATTTGGAGTACTACTATTCTGGTAAGATAATCGTTCTATCCTGGGAGGGGATATTCCATCAACCTTGAGTACTGTGAGGGGAATAATTTCCTTAAGGACACACTTTGAACTAAGTGGGCTCGATTATATTCTGAAAAATTATTCTTATTTTTCAACACTGATTCTGTTTATTTTCAGTGTTTATTATTTACTGATTTTTTGAAATACAGATTAATAACATTATTAACCTAACAATACTTCATGTTTGTCATTTAAGCAAAGACATGAGTCAATTTAATGGTTAATAAGATCAAAAAGTTTAACTTAAATAAATAATATCATCCGTTCCATTTTATATGACTCTGACTCTATTGACTATGATATTATCAAATATTTCTTATGTCATTTCTATATATGTAAATTCTATAAAAGAATCAGAAGTATAGATGTCCAAATTCCTTCAGAAAGAATCTGATCCTCGTATTCCAAATTCGTTGGTCATTCTTCGAAGTTTTACGTCGATTAATAGAAATTATCAAATCTTTTGATATGTTCGAAATTAATTAAGAATCGAAGATTATTATTCAACAGAATGAGCACGACTTTAAATTTGCCTACCACCGAACTACCGGTAGTAGTGTTATTCTGAGTCACTTGTCCAATATGGAGTCTTTTATTGGAATTCCCATTTGTACCCAAAAACAAATGTAATCAGAGTTTCTTAGTGATCCTGAAAATAATAAATAAAAATAGTAAGACAAATATCAAATCTTCAACTTGCTTTAGTAATAGATAGCGTGATAATGTAATGTCCTATATATGTTTTCAAAATAACAATCTTCAAGTCCCAACTTTCATAGTATCATGTATCCGTGCCCCCCCCCCCCCTAGCTACCAAAACACTAGACATGTTAGAACCACAAATATTGGAGTACAATAAAATTATGTTGTATACAATAATAAATACGGCTCAATTACAAGCAAGCTTGGAATGATTATGTTAATTTTTTGTTGTTCATATTGCTCTATTTAAACACATGTCATTCCAATATAGTTATGTTGTATAATAAAGTCATTTTAGTCCTTACTAGTAAAAAATGGGTTATTCGACTAAGAAGACATTTTGGTAAGAGTGTCGACCATTACATAAGTCGGCATCCGTTAAGAAGAGCAACAATCTACCTTTCTTTGATCCCTCTTTGCAGGGAAGAGAATGAAAATGGACCCCAGATAATAGTCATGGTTTATTCGAGGATCTTACGCGATAGAGCAAACTTTTTTATACTATTGCATTTTCTCTGCTCCCCCGGGCCTCCCCGGTCCATCGTACTAGAGTGATTCGAGAAGGAAGTTAGTTCAATGCCTAATAGTAGTTTCAAATTCTACTCAAGTTCATGGGTCTAACCCAATAAAAAATATTTAAATCATAAAAAATAAAAAGACAAAATGAATAAGCAAAGTCAACCTATTCCATGTTCGAATGGAAAAGTGAACCATATATATAAGATGGAATGTGAAAAAAATAATCCCTTGATTATTTTTACTAATTGAAAGACAATATATATAATTTACATATTTTCATAATAGGAGAATCCTATTCCTATTCTACTTCTAAAACCTTATTCTATTTGAAGACTAACTATACAATTATGGTAAGAGTATAAGACTAATTAAGGTACACTACAACTATACAAAACCTTATACAATACATATACAAAACTGAGACCTATACCGAGACTAAATATACATAGGATATACACGTGCATAACGTGTATATCTTATGTATATTTAGTATATTTAACACATCCCCGCAGTCATAGCGGACGGTCTTCGGACGCTGAGACTGTCTCGAAAATCTTCAAAAAGGACAGAGGGAAGACCCTTTGTAAAGATGTCTGCAATTTGATACCTGGAAGGGACATGACAGACGCGTACTTGACCACGAGCAACCTTTACGCGAACAAAGTGAATGTCCATCTCGATATGTTTTGTGCGTTGGTGCTGAATCGGATTACTCGAAAGATAGATGACACTAATATTATCACAATAAATCAAGGTTGCTTTCTGAATAAGACAATGAAGCTCTAACAGCAGATTACGTAGCTAACATGATTCAGAGATCACATTAGCTACCCCTCGATACTCAGCCTCGGCACTGAAGCGGGACAAAGTCGACTGACGTTTCGCAGACCAGGAGACCAAGTTATTGCTAAGAAACATACAATAGCCAGACATAGACCGTCTGGTGTCCGGACAGCCACCCCAATCAACATCTGTATACGAGACAAGTGTGGACGTCGATGAAGGATATAAATGCAAGTCATAGTCAAGTGTACCCTGAATATACCGAATGATGTGTTTGAGCACATTCATGTGCTCAACCCTGGGATCATGCATAAACAAACACACATGTTGTACGGCATACGTAATATCTGGTCTCGTGAATGTAAGATACTAAAGGCCCCCTGCAAGACTGCGATAGCGGGTCAGGTCCTCGTATGGTGCGCCGGCCGCAACACCCAATTTGGGTTTAGTATCAATTGGAGTGGAAGTGGACTTACATGATGATATCACAGCCCTCTCAATGATCTCGGATGCATACTTCCTCTGTGATAAGAACAATCCACATGTATGACGAGTGACAACAATCCCCAAAAAATAACTCAAGGGCCCCAAGTCTTTCATAGCAAACTCAGAACTGAGCATTGTCATGATAGACTGGCGTAAGGCATCGGAAGAGGCAGTCAATATAATATCATCCACATATAAAAATATATAAGCCAAGGACGAACCACGACAATATATGAACAATGAATTATCCGACCTGCTGTGAGTGAACCCATAGTCGAGACATAGTCGGCAAACCTCTTATACCAGGCCCGTAGAGACTGCTTAAGGCCATATAATGACTTCTTCAACAAACATACATGATTAGGATATTTTGGGTCCCTAAACCCCAAGGGCTGATGCATATACACTGTTTCCTTGAGATCAACATGTAAGAAAGCATTCTTTACATCTAACTGGTGGATGGGCCATGCTTTCGAAAGAGCTAAGCTGAGTATAGTGTGAATGGTAGCCGGATTGACCACCGAACTAAACGTCTCCTCATAATCCACACCAACCTGATGAGTCTTACCATCACCCACAAGCCGAGCCTTATGTGGTGCAAATGAACCGTCTGAATTGTCCTTATGAGCAAAAATCCACATAGACCTAATAATATTAAAACCAGATGGACGGGGCACCAACTCCCACGTCTTATTATCAATAAGAGCATTATATTCATCGGTCATAGCAATTTCCAATTCGGGTTATTTAACGCAGACATGGGATTACGGGGTAAGGGTGATTTAAGAACATTAGAATTTAAATTAAAATGCCTTTTTGATTTAAAAACACCATGTTGACTACAAGTGACCGATCGATGACTCAGAGAAGAATTGGGTGAATTTTGGAAATTTTCTGAACGCGGAACAGACGGGCCAGCATGCAGTGGGCCTGTTGGCCCAACACGGTGAGCAGAAACAGTCGAGGATGCAGGGACTGGACCAGTTCCCGGGTTGGACTGGACTGGCCCAACTGCTAAAATTGGCCCAGTGACGAGACTAAGGACAGTGGCCTGCGATAGGCCAGTGGGACCAGCGGGCAGTGGGCCCGTTGGAGGATTTGGGGTGCGGGATATGTCTGAAAAATGGTGAATAATATACGGGGATATACCATCATAAAAAAAACTATATGAACTAGGCCCGGGATTACTAACCTTAGCAAACGGAAATTGGAATTCATCAAAAATGACATGGCGATTAATGATGATTTTATTAGAGGATAAATCAAAACATTTATAACCACGATGATTAGACGGAAAACCCAAAAACACACACGGAGTAGACCGGGCCTGAAGTTTGTTAATTGTGGTGGAAGAAAATAATGGGTAACACAAGCACCCAAAGACCCTAAGATGGGAATACGGAGGAGTCTTATTATATAAAATTTGTAGGGAGGAAGAATATGTCAAACCTTTGGATGGAAGAATGTTAAGGAGATATGTAGTCATTTGGAGAGCATGATGCCAAAACGAAGGGGGTACAGAAGCATGAATCAATAAAGTTCGGACAATGTTATTGATGGTACGAATTTTGCGTTCGGCTTTCCCATTCTGCGAAGACGTATGAGGGCAAGAAAAATTAAAATTGATCCCATTATTGGCACAAAATTCCCGAAACACCCCGTTGTCATATTCTCTGCCATTATCACATTGAATATTTTTATTTCTCGTTCGAATTGGGTTCTAATGAAAGCTCTAAATTTTAAGAAGATGGAAAAGTCCAAAAAAATTTAGAATAATCATCCAAAAAGAGAACATAATACCAATGACCCAAAAAACTAAGAACAGGAGACGTCCATAAGTCGCTATGAATAATATCAAATGGCATTAAAGTATGAGAATTAGAGTCTACAAACGGCAACCTAATAATTTTTCCTAAAGAACAAGAATGACAATTCGGAGTACTACGCGTACCCTTACTACGCGTACCCTTACATGAAATAAAATTATTTTTATCTAAGGAAGACAAAACAGACGACCCCGGAAGACCAAGACGAGCATGCCACAAGGAAGGAGCAAGGGCTGCAAACACTGACGGCAAGGCTTGACTCGATAGACCAGAACATGGCGTGATAGGATAAAGATCTACCCTACTATCACACCTCATGAGAGGACTCCCCGTCTTGAAATCCTTCATAGAGAAACCAAACTGATCAAATTCAATAGACACAGAAATATCAGTGGTGAATTTACGGACATACACTAAATTTTTAATCAATTTGGGGGCATGTAGGGTATTTTTCAAGATAAGTGGTGGATGGGGTGAGGGCAAAACTTTATGACCATAACCGTGAATCGGAATATAATTACCATTACTAAAAATTATACCCCGGGGGTTGCTCAAATTGGAATAAGACGAGAGAGTACCTTGGTCGGATGTCATGTGGGTAGTGGCTCCGGTGTCCGTGTACCAATTTGGGTCCGGATGATTTAATCCAAGCGTGTGCATTGAGGCTTTGATGTCGGTAGAAGTGAGGGCCACTGCGTGATGAGCCTACGGGGGACGAGGCCCAAGTACCCCTGCTTGCTGACTCGGCCCAGAGGGATTACTGAAATTGGGTCACTACATGTTGGGTCGATATTGGGGCTGGCCAGCCCACCGCCAATGAGGATGAACCGTTGGGCTGCTACTGTTTGGCCCAAACTATGGGGCCTACTGCCACTGCATAGGGGGCCACTGCGGGGCCCAAAACTGATGTTGCTGCTGACCGTTCCGAGGGCCACCACTATTCCGGTTGCCGCTGCGATTCTTGCCATTATTTTTCTTGTTTTGTCATTTTTTGCTGCCACCGTTGTTGTGGTTTTGACCCGAGTTATTGGAACCGGTAGGATGAAAAGTGGACTCAGTCAACATGACTACGGGACTAGCACATGTAGCCACATTTTTAGCCATGCCTGCTTTTTCGAGTGTAAGCATAGAACAAGCTTGATAAAATTGCGGAAGATGATTGCTTTGATGAAAAAGCGTGTCAACACCACTATAGGCCTCGGAGAGGCCTGAAACCATTTGGAGGACCAAACTATCATTCGAAACCGGAGCGCTAATGTTGCGGAGTTGGTCTGCCAATTCCTTCAATCTTTTGCAATAAGCCGAAACGTTAGGGAAATCTTCCATGTTGACGTGGGAGAATTCAACGTGGAAGATTTTCTGCTCAAGAGTAACAGCTCTAGAATTTTGATTATCTTGGAATATATCATGTAGTCTATCCCAAGTTGCCTGCGCCATAGCGCCAGGCTCAATAATCGTTTGCAAAAGGTCTGTAGAAATCGTGGAATATATCCACTGAAGGACGGTGGCATCAAGAGTCGTCCATAACATAGGATCATCCTCGCGTTTTGGCACCTCTGTATCCTCAGGATCTGCGGGGATTATGTGATGGATGACTTGATGCGAGCATGCGTGAATTTTGAACAGTTCGACCCACGTCACATATTGGACATTTTCTATTTCAAGAACAAGAGGAATGTTATTCTTGATGTTAGAAACTGCAAGGGCAGGATGAAACGTGTTCTTTGATGTAGACATACTGATAGAACAATATGTGATTGAGGGATTTGGAAGAAAAAGTTGGGATAATTTGGGAGAAGAGAATTGGCCGAAATCCGAGAGCAAGTTGTCGGAAAATAGTGCCACGAGAATGTAGAATGTAGAGAGGAAAAAATAACCTAGACTTCTGATACCATGAAAGAAATAATTCCTTGATTATTTTCATTAATTGAAAGACAATATATACAATTTACATATTTCCATAATAGGAGAATCATATTCCTATTATACTCCTAAAACCTTATTCTATTTGGAGACTAACTATACAATTATGGTAAGAGTATAAGACTAATTAAGGTACACTACAACTATACAAAACTGAGACCTATACCGAGACTAAATATACATAGAATATACACGTGCATAACGTGTATATCTTATGTATATTTAGTATATTTAACGGAATATATATGATTTTACACCAATCAAGAGACGTGTTTTTGACCTTATATAGGCAACACTAGGCTCAAATCAAGAACTTAAACAAATCACCCTCTATATATTTATGATTAGCACTTAAAAGAGTATAATATTATTCCCTTTGAAAATTCGAAGGACAGAGAAGTTTCCTTATAGCATGCATGTGAAACGCCTCGATCGAGATGATATATTTTAGGAATAACTCCACTTATTATCAAATCTAACACCCACTTAAGGACCAGATTCTTCATCTTGACCAAGAGAGGCAAATTGTATATATGTTTATGTCTATCTAACACAGGAAAATATGTAGTTTCCACATGATGAAGCTACTTTGATTTCAAACACATTAATTGCTATATTGTTAGGCCATATGCATTATGCAACTAGACAACCCCTACCATAAATTATATCTCATGTTTAACTAGGGGGGTGCACTATTCGGATTAAACAGAAAATCCATAACGAATCGAATTTTTTTTTTATGATTTGGTTTGGTTAATTGGTTTGGGTTGGATTGAGAATTTTAAAATTTTGGCTTTTTGGTTCGGTTTCGAATTTTAAAAAGTAGAAACTAAAAAATCGTAAAAATTAAATTTTATATATATATATATATATATATATATATTATTATTATTATTATTATTATTTCACGGAATCCGTTTGAGGATGTTAGAGTTGGGTATTCCAACACTTCATGTGTTATTTAAATCTTGCATATAACATTTTATGCGTTCTTAAATGGCGCATATATCTCTTGTATTAGGGTATAATACTAATGAAGCTTTCATAAAAATTTAAAAATATAAATTGTATATGTATGGCGTTTCTTTTGGAATTAATATTTGTAGGAGTCAATCTAATTTGAATTATACAGTTTAAACTATAGATTTTTATTTCATTTATGTTTGGATATACTTTCAGGTATGTGTTTTTAAAGTTTTATCTTAAATCATATAACCGAAAGAAGAAAACCGAAAACCCAAACCGAAAAAGAGGAAAACTGAACCAAACAAAACTTATTTTGATTTGGATTGGATTGCATTTTTTCAAAACCGGAAACCGAAAAATCTAAACTGAATAGTGAAAAATTGAACGGAAAACCCGAATGCACACCCTTGTGTGTAACCATGACAATTTCTTCAACTATAGATTTTCTAAGAACCATACTTATAAGAGTTTTATTTTTTGTTATACATATACAACGTCGATAAATTTCACACTATCATATCACTTAAAAGATAATTACATGTAATAATCTATAATAAGTGGAAATATTACTAACCTGAAAATGTGGGTTACCTGCTATAAAAAGTTAAAATATACTAAGTGGTGTTCATGATTCGATTTGGATCACTTTTTCTCCTAAAATAAAATAAAATCAATTATGTCGATTTTTGAAATATTGAAATCAAACCAAATCAATTATATGAATTTTTTATTGATTCCATTTTTGTTGCTTATTCGGGTTTTTTTGTTTTACATATCCCAACGACTGTATTCTAGCATCACACTCGGAAATCCGTTACTCTTTATAAAAATGTCATTTATCAATATATTTTTAACATGAAATAGATTTTTAGACTTATCAAAATAAAGACTACAAATTAAACTAGAATGCAAAAGACAAATTAAAGAACTAGCCTACAAAACAAGAGTAAAATATTATTATCAATTTACCGTAGAATTTTAAAATTTTCACAATATGTGTGTGCGCGCATGCGTGTGCAATTATACCTTTTTAGATAGGTATTTATATAGTCAGTTTGGTTCAATTTCTTCAATAATTTTTTTGTTAAAACCAGACAATCAAAATTTATTAGTTTTTAAAATTAAAAAGCCAAAAAAATATCTGTTTGTTCTTCAAATTTTCTGATTTTTTATGAACAAGCCTTTAATATATATATATAAACGTTAAATTTATTTTGTAACTAGTGAGAATATGAAGTTTCTACGCAGATATTGGATCTATTCACGTGTACCTACCGCCCACTTATGATTAGGGAATTATGGCATCCTTTTATAATCATAAAACTAAATCTACATAGTTATAGATATACTATTATTTTCCATGAAGGGTCAAAACCCTAAACCTTCTCAAGAGTCAATCATGTACGTCTACTTAAAAAAAATGCGACACGACAAATAAAGCACTAGCAGGACTTGAAAAGTGAACACAAAATACAGCACTTTGGAAGTCAATAATAATACCTGGGTTGAATTAACCATTTATAGTTCAATCTACTTTTTCCTTTAATCGTTTTGAAAAAGTCTTCAGCCTTTTTCATCTATTTAAATCTTGAATAACATAATTCACCCATATCGATATCGTTGGAGGTAGCAGATGTTCGTGAAATTAGTTGAGATGCGCATAAACTAATCGAACACCATAATTATTTAGAAAAAAAGAAGAAGTGCCCAGTCTTCTTAATTATTAATACTTTATACTATTAATGAAGAAGATAAACTAAACTCGAAATTAAGTAAAAGAATTAAGGATATTGATGAAAAAACTGAAGAGCTTCGTATTATTTAAGAAATTTGTAATAACTACGCATTGTTTCTTTTCTTTGTCTAGCTTAAAATCTATCATATAATCTATGTCTATCTAGAACAGAGAAGAGTTTCATATGAAGAAACTTAGACTTTGATGAGTTTGATCTCAAACACATTAATTACTATATTGTTAGGCCATATGTAACTAGAGAACCCCTACCATGATATATGCTCACGTTCAACCATGATTATTTTTTCAACTTTAGATTTTCTTGAACCATAATTTTATAATAGACTAACTTATCTATACAGATATCATAAAAAAATTACACTATTACTATATGTTAACCTGCTATGATAGGTAACTTATCTTATCTTACATGAGTTACATATTAGTCGTACTCCCTCCTTTTATAAACGGTCACTTGCTATTATTATTTAGATGACTTGATAATGTAAAAAAAATTGTAATATCCATGTCAAAAAGTTAAACTTATTTATAATTAAAGTTTTAAACTAACCATGAAGCACTTTGATTGTGCCGAAAACATCAATCATTCGTGAAATTAATAGGAAAATGAGTAGTATTCTTACCTTAAGCAACACATGATATAAGAATCAAAGAAAGAATTTTCCTACCCGCAAGGGTAGCCAAGTTGGTGTAGCAGTAGAGCGCGGGACCGCAAGGTCACGAGTTCGATCCCATGCATAAACCTTCTTGGTTGAGTCTGTCACACATGGCTTGCCAAGTGTGGTTAATCGGCTGACATGGTTTGCAGGCTATTGCATCAGTCCGGGGTTTACCCTGTGCGCACTCGAAAGAGTAGCGACTGCGGGTTCCTTCGTCAACAAAGAAAGAAATTTTCCTAACACGCCATATAGCCTCCCAAGTATTAGATGTGATGTGTTACACGTCCATACGTATGACTCTACAAGATACGTTCATGACTCCCTAAGACTCCTAAACTTGTCTCACTATTAATATATGTTAATCTGTTGCTACATAGGTAATGTATCTTATTTTACAAGTTAATTGTCCTGCATTTTTATGGTTGATTACCTACTATGATTTACTTCCTCTGTCCCAATTTTTAGTCACATTTCTATAATTAGAAAAAAACTTAATTTTAAATTATTCTTTTTTATCCTTAATGAAATGATTTATAATTGTAAATGTCTAAAGTTTGTTTTAGACTTTGAATTTTAAAAGTCTTTACCACAGTGACAATAGTAGAGAGAGAAAAGAGTTGGACAGGGAGGGCGAAGCGCGAAGGGGATGGATGTCATGAAATTGAAAGTACCAAAGATTCCTAGAGGTATACCATCAGAAAAACTTCCTTGAATGATTGGATAGATCAAGAAAACTACGGTAGCAGTTGCAACAGGAGCTTTGGTGGTAAATTTCTTTAACGAATTTTTTCTTAAATTTTGTATCAAATCAAACGGTACCATATAAGTTATAACGGGGAATAACAGTATAGAAATTAGTTTACAATGTTTGTGTTGAAAAGTTAAACTCATTTATAATTAAAGTTTCTGACCATGACGTACCACACGCAGAGATCGGATCTATTCACAACGTGTATTACTGCACTTTACCGATCACTAATCAATTATCATTAGGGAATTATGGCATCCCTTCTTCTCATCTTAAACTAATAATATTGTAGATAAAATAATTAATTAAATATACTGTCAAATTCTTCTTTTGTTTCATGAATATTGGTCAAACCCTTAAACCTTTTTAAAGAGTCAATCATCTAAAATTCTATACAGAACACGAAACACCAAATAAAGCACTAGCAGCAGTTGGACACTAATAATAAACACCATATCCTGCGTTTCAAAACAACTTTCAGTTTTCTCTTTTCGAGATTTAATTTATATAAATTTTAATCAACATTTAAAAATATATTTTTTACCTTATTGATATGAAAAAAATTAAAATTATAGTACTTTTCGTATGATTTTCAAATATCTAAATTCTAATTTTACAATATGAAATTAATCTCAAATTGATCCTTGTGAAGCAAAAAGTGATAAGTACTCCCTCCGTCTCATAATAAGTGTCACCCTTAGCCAAAAACACACATATCAAGGACCCGTTTGGCCATAGATATTTTTTACTTTTTTTTCAGAAATTGTTTTCACTTTTTTTGAAAACTAGTGTTTGGCCATGAAAATTCCAAATACAACTTGTATTTGGAGTATGAAAAACACCTCAAACCTTGTTTTATAATTTTCACTTTTTATTTTTGGTCATTTCTTTTATCTTTCACTTTTCAAATTTTAACCTATATTTTTTATTTTTATAAATTTGACCCCTAATAGATCCGACTGATGAGTTTCATGAACTTGATTATATCATCGTATTAAAGAAAGTCTATATAAATCATCTTTAATATAATAGGAAATGATTGATGGGTGGTATTTACGCACTCGTTATGTTTATTAATTGCTTTGGGTGATTTTGCTAGTTTTCAAAAATTGGGAGGGGGGTATAAATCATATTTCATAAGTATTTGTTAGAAAAAGTACATTCCAACAAACAAATATTATTTACAAAAACTATGGCCAAACACAACTCCAACTCCAACTCCAAAAATTCCAAAAAAAAAGTAAAATTGTTTTTGGTTTCTATGACCAAACGCCTACTAAGAAATCAGTAATGCATTGTAACGTTTACCAAAATACTCCTAATTAATAAAAATAGATTATTTTTTCTTTTGATTAAAGCATGCATGAATAGTAATCATTTATGTCTTGAATAGAGAACTTGTCAATAAATGTTTCTTGAACATAGAGCTTGTCAGTTTTTGTCTAAAAGTATAATAGAAAAAAAGTAACTAATTTATGTCTTGAATTTTTAAGATGACACTTATTTTGAGACAAATTTATTTTGCTAATGTGATATTTATTATGGGACGGATGAAGTATTATGAAACGGAAAGGAGTGTCACTTTTTCATTCTATCTTTTCAAAAAAGTGTCATAGTTCGTATAGTTTTTGAAGTTGATAAATTAAAGGTCAAATTAAAGTAAAAGAAAGAAATTGGAATATTGAAGTACTCCATATTATTTAAGGAATTAAATTACCAATTAACTTTTTTCTTCTTTTTTCTAGCTTAAAAGCATGAAAATAGAAGAAGTTGAGAAAATTGTTTGCAGATCTCGTCGATGGCCAAGAAAGAGTATACATAATATAAAAGTTACTATTACAAATTATTTTAGTTTTATATACCGTGTATTTATGTTGAATTTCAAGTACCAATGCCATCATGCATTAATTTTGTCACAGGCAAATTTTCACTGTTTTATTCCTTTTTGTTTATTATTGCAATTAAATTTCATGTTAGGGTTTGCTTTTCATCTCGAAAAAGACGAGACAGAAATCTTATTTTTCTGTAAATGTGTTCATGGAGGCATCATTCAAGCTTGAAGAATCCTAGGGTGGCCAAACCAATTTTTTATACTAGTAATAATTAAATGCTAATTAACACAAATTCTTTTCTTCATCAAGAATTAAAGTTTCAGTTTTTATTTGTTTCCTCTTCATGCAGCGTTTCAGCGTTTCAGTTTATATATATATATATATATATATATATATATATTATTTTCACTTATGCATTTTTTTAAATTTTAGATAGTATAATCACTATATAATCTATGCATAATCAGTGTGTATACATTATACATTGATGAATATACATCAGGAACGACTATAAATAGTGATGATCAGGTAGTACTACTAGAAACAAAAGTTTTTCTACCGACATTCAGTGAGAAATTTATTTTTTCATCTCATTCTCATCGAACCAACTTAATGGAAAATCGCATGGTGGAAAATAAGTTCTCATTGAAACGTCGTAAGTTTTTCATATGAAAATATTACTATTTAGATTTTTTCCACCTACATACAGTGATAAAATAACCGCTGAACATTTTTCATTGGAAAAATAGAGATTTTGTAGTAGTGGGTGAAACAATTTTAACCCCCTCGCTAAAAATGTTACCCTTTCTTAATTTTACTCTCCCCTTCCTGATGCAATCTTTCCCTGTAAAAGAAGGCGATTTGAATTTTGATCAGAAGAAGAAAAAACATAGAAGTTTTTTCAAACCATTATATGCAATTTCCTCGAAAAAACAAAGAGAAGAAACTTTACAACAAAAAAAAAATTTGTCCCTCATGCAAGCAAATTAATCTAGCGTTCAACTTGGCCCAAGTTTGGCATAAAGGCAATAACATGAAGTTGCTGCAAGTTCATCCACTCAAAATTAATATACGTATGTTCATACTAAAGTCAACATATGCCAACTTCTTTACAATATACTCCATATTTTTTCCAGTATATATAAATCTCTTCATACTCAATCTATTTTGTCAATCCTAAATTTTAATTTCCTTCTCTATACTCCACACGGCAGCTAATTAGAGGGTGCATGCATTTGGTGTAAGCTTGACGTTTTGCTTTAAGCTTAATTTGCTCAAGAAGAAAAGGCTCTCAAATATATTCTGTTCCTAATAATTGTCATTTTTCTTTATTCCCAAGGTAATGTACACATATTTTGTACCTTGTATTAATGTGTTCTTTATATTTATATTACTCCCTCCATTTCATAGTCACGCAAATATTATGACATGTTTTATAAGAGAACAAGTTCTAAAGTACATTTTTCTTTTTTAAAACTCCGTACTTAGTCAAATAGATTCACATAAATTGAAACGAATGAATTATAGTACTTTTTATTATGAGAAAGGAAATGAAATTAGTCATTTTGGGTTTTGCGTCACTACAAAAGAAAGGAATTGGCTATGAATTTTGTCGTCAATTTGTTGTTATCTATCGTTGAATAACTCATATCTAACAAGATTCTTTGATAATTCATCGTTAAAAGGGATTAGCCACGGATTTTTATTGTTCACCAATATAAAGTTGTTTGTCACTAATTTTTATTTTTTATAGTGATTCTTGGAAGTTGGGTTTGACAATTTGAGATTCTTAGTGGTTTTAACATTTTGGAAATTGTGTGATCTTTGAGTTTTCTGCAAGTGAAATATACTCCTATGTACCTGACCATGGAGTCTTTATTCTGTAAAAGATTCATGTGATCAAGAACTTTGAGTAATATCCTAACTTCAACGTTTTTTGTCTTTCTATTTTTGGAAATTTAAGTATAATAGTAATCGGTGGTTTTCCTACCTAAAGTAATCCGTTTTCACATTGTACTTCTTATATTATAATTAGTGATAATTAACTGATTAATTATTACTAATGTTTTTGAAGAACATTGTTATTACTACTGATTTGTTTACAAAACTGATTATAGATCTGTTGAAAGAATGCAAATCAAATAGGCGAACTTTTTGTCCTTTTTCTTTCTAATTCTAGTTTTTTCTAATTAACCAAAAGTGTTTTAATATATATTTTTTGGTCAACTACATACACGATATTTACTGTATATTCAATCATGATTACCTTATGGCAAGAAAATATAGATAAATGTTTTTCCTATTTATATGTGGATATTGCAACCAGCCAAGCTTATAAAGAAACCACAACTAGATAGTGCATACACGATATTTACTGTATATTCAATCATGATTACCTTATGGCAAGAAAATATAGATAAATGTTTTTCCTATTTATATGTGGATATTGCAACCAGCCAAGCTTATAAAGAAACCACAACTAGATAGTGAAAGAAGTCGGGGACAGATCTAGTGTAATGATTACGGGTTGACGTGAATTCGATAATTTTTGCCGATATCATATATTTATATTAAAAAGTTTATTAATGTATTAAAATATTTAGCTCGGAATGCAGACCGTTGATTCGGTTATTATTGTACATATTAACTTGAGATTGATGTAGGAATCATAAATTTAAAATTTTCAATCAGCCTCTGATT
Organism: Anisodus acutangulus; assembly: GCA_029783415.1. Lineage (NCBI taxonomy): Eukaryota > Viridiplantae > Streptophyta > Magnoliopsida > Solanales > Solanaceae > Anisodus > Anisodus acutangulus. The sequence goes on from CM056498.1 coordinate 48,980,224, forward strand.
ATGAAGTAGGACATCTATAATGAGTTTTAACTTATAGAAAGTACTATTAATGTAGGTTAACTATGTATTGCAAGTAACATATTATTCCTTCCTGTTAATTTCAAACGTTATTCAAGGTTGAGACACTAAAATTGCCCTTTTTATTTCTTCTCAATATGAGTAATAATTGTTGAATACTTTAGAAAATTGTATAAGTCATTTATTGGAACAAGGGTAAATTTGAAAAAAAAAACTCATTCTTTATTTTATAAAGCGACACTTATTTTGGATTAAATTTGTTTAGCAAAAACGATATTTAAAATGAACATGAGGTAGTACATATTAATAACCTCTACTTAATGTAAATACTTACCTATAATAATTACTCAAAAATCAGGATTTCCACACTTTCTATCAGAAATTCGTCGAAAAATGTACTCATGGTAATTATTTCGACAAACTTCCCGTTGACTGATTTCTAGTAGTACTAATGAACTTCAAATGATCTGATTGTGTAAATTTATTTATTATACGTATAAAAAAGTTAACCTCGATTAAAATAAACTACTTACATCGCTTTCTCTTCTTCTATATACTATGTGCTATTTATTTATTTATTTTCTTTTTCATATATGTTTGTTGGGGGGTGGGGGGTGGACTAGTATAAGACTCTTGAGTACAAAGATTAGGTTTGGAGTGTTAAAAACGCAGAGGGAGGCCTGCTTTTCAGGCAACAAAACCGGGCTTTTTAATTAATGAGTGGTGATTGTATGTGTAAGATAGCATATCGTACATGTAACGCGTTGCTTATCTCATTTGTTTATAATTATATATTGGCTTTAAGCCGTAAACCCCATGTGATCTAGCCTCATTTCTCATGGTTTCCTTCAATTCCAACTTTATTACTTTTCGCACATACTTATGTGTATATATATATACTTGCACAAGATCCATTGCTCTACAAACTCCAATACCCCAAAAAAAGTCCCCCCTTTTCATATCCCACGTACAAAAGTCCTTACACTCTTAAAAATAGTTGTGTCAACAAGTTCATTTCAATCATAGAACCTTGTTTCAACTATTGACATATTGTGTGGTAAGTGTACAAGTTTTGGTTAAGTATCATCAGAGACGGTTCCAAAATTTTAATTTAACTAGTTCAGGATTCTGTGTTATTTGAAAATATTGGTCTAGAACTTATGTTTATACTACTTTTTGGAGCTTTTCGCTTATATATTTATAGTCTATGATGAAAATAATGTGTTCTTTCAATCGTAGAACCTTGTTTCAACTATTGTCATTGTGTGGTAAATGTCTAGTTTTGCTCAAGTATCAACAGAGACAATTCCAGAATTTCAACTTGAGTTCAAGATTCCGAGTTCTCTGAAAACATTGGTGTAGAACTTATATCTATACTACTTGTCGGAGCTTTTCACGTGTATGTTTATGGTATATATGATGAAAAATGATGTGTTTGACAGAACTCATTCTTAACATTAGTTCCATCTTTGAGTATAAATATTTGGTTTTTTTCTTTCAAGATTTTATCTTTACTTTGTGTTTTTATCATTTTTGTAGGTGGATATTGATTTGGCTCCATATATGAGATGGGGTTAGCTAGGAATCCTAATATGAGAAGTGGGGATTACTTAGAAGGAATGCTAAGTGACTACATGGGAGGAAAGCCAGCAAAGATGAGACCACCAAAAAGTTCTTCAACTAAGCTTGTTACAGTACTAACTTGTTTGCAGTTTTCTTTTGCTGTTTATGCAACATTTCTTCTGTATTACATGAGCCCATCAGTAGATTTAAGGACTAAACCAGATTTTACATGGGCTACGCGAATCGCTCAGTCGTGGAAACACTTCATTATTCCTCCACATGTTGTTAGTCATAATCAAATCCAACCAAAACCAATTAGTCCTTTTGATGTTTGTGAACACGAAAAGATTGATTTTGAACAGAAGAAATCTAATGATGCACTCATGATCAAGTTGAAGACAGAGTTGTATAAAGAAGTGAGGGATTTTCAGGGAAAGAATTTTGGTACTGAGACTTTGTCTGAGTTAATGTCAATGAAGTCGAAGTGGGATTTACGCGGTCCAAACAAGCCGAAAATTACAGTAATCTTGAACCATTTCAAGAGGAAAACTTTATGTTCTCAGCTTGATTCTCTGCTTGGCCAAACTCTCCCATTTCATCATGCTTGGGTAGTTGCATTTGGAAGTCCTAATGAGCAATCCCTTAAGAGAATCGTCGATAGTTACAACGACTCGCGAATAAGTTTTATAAGTTCAACTTATGATTTCAAGTACTATGGAAGGTTCCAAATGGCTTTGCAGACAGAAGCTGACCTTGTATATATCGTAGACGATGACATGATTCCGGGGAAAAAGATGTTGCAGATTTTAGCACATGTTGCAGGGACAGACAAGTATAAGAATTCTGTTTTGGGAAGTATTGGTAGGATTTTGCCTTTTAGACAGAAAGATTTCGTTTTCCCGAGCTATAGGAAGTTTCAATCCAAGGAAGCGGGGCTTTATTTGCCTGATCCTGCTTATAATATCACTGTGGACAAAATTGTTCAGGTGGATTTCCTCTCTAGTTCGTGGTTTCTTTCTGCTGAATTAGTCAAGACACTTTTCATAGAGACGCCCTTCACTTTCAAGACCGGAGAAGACTTGCACTTAAGGTAAGCTTTCTACATTCAGACTTCTCTATGACAGTTATACTCTATAACAACATTTCACTATAACTACCATGTTTTTTGTGTAACAGATCTTTCATGTTTGTTATATTATATGTTCCCTATAAAGCATTTCGCTATAGCAGCCAAAAAATATCGGAACAAACTATGTAGTTATAGAGAGGTTTGACTGTATTATGCAGGTTCCTATAAAGTTCATTTGTTAGTTCAACTTGATGATATGAAAAGTACAATAGAATTTGCTTGTAGAATTGATTAGCAACGTTAGATCAACAGAATATTTTTGTTCTATTAGGCACTTCAAAAGAAAGAATCTTTTACCTACAATCTTTTTCTGTTAAATTTACGCTACAGAAATGTTTTATATACTGTTCCTCTCTTGTGTGTGATAGGTTCACTTTGTCTTACTGATCGACTCTTTTCAAAAATTTCTTGAGATGTGAAACCAGTTTGTTGAATGAAGTAGACACTTAGATCTTTTAAATTTCTTAAGGTTCTCAACTATTGGTTATTATCTGCTTCATTGATATTAGAAACTCATAAGAATCTGTAGTTCTGAAAATATGCAATAATCCACCACTTATAATACTTTGAATAAATGATCTAGAGAGAAATATCCAATGATAAAATGTTTCAGATGATTCATAATAGGGGTGAGCCATAAAGGATCAGGATGACATAGAGTCCGTTTGGATTAGTTGAATTTAAGCAGCTTTTAAGCACCCAGTGCTGAAAAGTACTTTTTAAGTGTTGAAGCTTGTTTTATAAATAAGCAGTTACGTGTTGTCAATGTGTTTGAAGTTTCTAAGAATTCTACTTTCCTGGAAAAAAATGCAGCTATCAGCTTCAGAAGTACAGAAATGCCGGTTCATTTGTGCTACCGGTTGATCCAAATGACAAAGAAACATGGGGTGACAGTGAGCACAGACTTGCTTATGTATCGGAAACCACTGTAATATTCAAGGACACGGTTCAAGTACGAGATGATCAATGGTGGAAAGCACTCTCCACCGGTTACATAACACAATGGGCAGCGATGAATCCTCAGAAAATCGATGTACTTTTCTACGCCCACTCAGTCGATGAAGTCAAAGCTCTCGCGCCTCTTCTTGAAAAGTTCCGGTCAACTGTTGGAAAAAAGGCCTATATTGTTCTCTCAGGAGGCAATTTCTGCCCTTGTGAAGATGCTGCTGCAGCTTTGAACTGGCCTAAGGTAGTATGCAAAGAAAGAAGATTCAAGATTATGGATTTAGGAGTTGGCGCTCTGTCCGGGATTTCAAACTCAGAAGTGCCCGTCGTTCAAGCTGTCTATGCCAGCATGAAAGGACTAATCAAGATTCACAATCCCAGCCTCGTGATCACGGTAGCTGATGCAGACTCTAGTGTGAAGAAAGCACTCAAGATGGCTACAGAAGCTAACACAAACAGTTCAAACTTGATTCTTCTACCTAGATCATCGGTCACTAAGGTTCTTTGGATGGCTGATCTTCGTTCCACAGCATTGCCAAGTACGTTATCAACGAATCTTATCCAGTCAGACCTTTCTATACCAGTCACCCTCTATAACAATATTTCACTATAACAAACATGTTTTCTGTGGAACCGATGTTTCATGTTATGTTATATTATATATTCTCTATAACCGCATTTTGCTATAGCAGTAAAAAAATATTCAAACAAACGACGTTGTTATAGAGAGGTTTGATTGTACCTTACATTTACTTTCTTTTTTCCTACATTTGATCTAACAGCGCAATTTGTGCTTGCAGATTGGAACCGGATGACGCTTTCTATAAACATCATCACACAGAACAGAGCTAATTCACTAGCAAGGCTTCTCAAGGCACTCAGTGACGCGTACTACATAGGTGATCAAATTCCTATTACTTTCAACATGGATAGCAAGGTGGACGAGGCAACTATAAAGCTTGTTAACTCATTCAATTGGCCTCACGGGCCAAAAACTCTTCGAAGGAGGATCATTCAAGGAGGCCTAATTCGCGCTGTTAGTGAGAGTTGGTACCCCTCATCGGATGATGATTTTGGGCTTTTACTCGAAGATGACATCGAAGTCTCCCCTTACTATTACCTCTGGATCAAATATGCTCTCTTGGCATACCATTATGACCCTCAAATATCACTCCCCGAGCTCTCGTCCATCTCTCTTTACACGCCACGTTTGGTGGAAGTTGTAAAAGAAAGGCCTAAATGGAATGCAACAGAGTTCTTCAAGCATATTCATCCAAACACACCTTATCTCCACCAACTCCCTTGTAGTTGGGGCGCGGTTTTTTTCCCCAAGCAATGGAAGGAATTTTACGTCTACATGAACATGAGGTTCACGGAAGATCCAAAGAAAAATCCAGTTCAAATCCCAAAATCAAGAACGAACGGTTGGCAAGCTTCTTGGAAGAAATTCTTGATAGACATGATGTACTTAAGAGGGTACGTGAGCCTTTACCCGAACTTTCCAAATCAAATGAGCTTTTCCACAAACCATATGGAACCAGGAGCACATATTGCAGCTAAGAACAATGTCATCAAGCATAACAAAGCTGATTTTGAAGTGCCATTACTAAAAGAAGATTTCAAGAACCTTTTGCCAAATGGGAAAATGCCTCCAGCTTCGAAGTTACCTTCGTTGAACCTATTCAATCAGCCTATTTCATTAAAGGGATTAAAGGCAGCAGGAGCAAGACTCGGGACAGATGTACTTCAATGCAGTCCAACGGAGATAGTATCCGTTCACCATGATACAGGTTTACCATCACATTGTGCAAGATTCTGAGAAATCCATATTCGTCAGATTACAAATTACAATTCTTTTGTTTAATCTCCCAAGAATTTTATTTTGAATTTTTTTCCATGTTACATTATTTTGTGGGAAAGAAAGATGAGGCTTTAATTCATATCCATATTTCACAATGCAAGGAAGGGGAATAAGGATTCTTTTATGAATGACCACAGAAACTGAGAATTATACAGTTCCTCTTGTAATGTTGCAGCCAAAAGTGGCTTTCTGTATCCTCTTGTTATCAATGAAAGAAATGAACACAAATTCATCTACAAACTTTAGCATTGCCTTTTATTACTAATATTTTGCAGTGTTGAGAAATGTTTAGAATCCAAATCATGGAGTTTGAGATGATCATGTCATTGCAATAAATCTCAAGTTTCAATCAGCATGTCCTTGTAACTAAACAACATCCACCATATAAAATATACTCCACTTGAATACCGGATGTATAGACTGAACAGGAGAGTCCAACCCAAAACACTAGTAGTCTATTAGGTGGGAGAGTCCACTCAGCTTATAAATCCATTGTTGTTTTTCTTTTTAATCAATGAAGGATAACTGACACACAATAATCGCCCCACTTGAGGATCAATGACCTCGTTTGTCACGGCTGACAACACTTCTTTAATTACGGCTACCACTCTTGGCACCCATCTGGCCCAGTTGGTCACGACTGGTATATCATTCTTTTTTTCTTTTTGGACCCTGTTGGTTAGAACTGACACCCCTCTTGAATCCAAGTCACCAGTCCTAGTGCACTGCCAGTTGGTCAAGACTGACGCCCCGATACCAATTGTTATAAATTGCCGCAAAAAGACTAGTTTATTAGGTGAGGAGAGTCCACTCAGCTTATAAACCCGTTAGTATTCTTTTTTTAATTAGTAAGGGACACTTAACACACATCCGTGCATAGAAATTAAACTTTATTTGAAGTTGGTTATCAATGTGAATCTGGTGAGTGAAAGATTCCGGCCAACTGATACCAACATGGAAACTTGGTCGTTCAACTCTCAACATTGCATGAAAATCAAGAGAAAAGTACAATGTTAAGTAGAGTGGAGCAGAATTCATGACATGCAAGACAGTATCTTTTTCAAAATAATCAAGAAATATAGATGGTTTACCAAACTTTCTCTTGTAAGTTAAAAGGGGACTGTCATCAAGTACTTTTTAGTATTGGGGTTAATTTTTTCACCTACAATAGAAAGCTCACCACAAGGACCTAATTCTTCTCGTGCCTTCATGCAGATTTCATTTTTTTTCTTCTTATAATCAGTGTTTGGGCAATTTGTATGTATCTTAATTAATTTCACGGGATACCTGTTATATCTCACCAGCATAGATATCGAGTAACTTTGTCCACCAAGACTTAGACAGATGAGAAAAAATCATCTAATGCTTTTGCCTATGCTGAAATTGTCATTTCCATTTTTACCATTAAAGTCACTTACTTATTTAATTGACATTTTGTCGCTGGAAATTATAGTATTTAAATAGGTAAAAGAAATTATGTACATATACTATATATTGAAATTTTTTAACCGTTTAATGTGTTTACTTTTTTATATTTTTACTCTCTTAAATAAAAGATCTAATTGTGTTACTGATAAAAACTAGGAGTATAAACTTAAAGCATTTGTTATGGAAGGTAAAACATGAAAGAAGCATGTTGGTAAATGGTAAATGTCTTTCTCGTTCATCATTTCATATAATAATGTCATCTCATGTTCATAACTAATGTGATCATTATCACAGTTTAATCGTCCTTGTCCGTATGACTAATGGAAATTGCTATTAAATGGTTCTAAAGATAGTTTTATACTAGTTAATTCATATTATACTTTTATAAGCTTATGACTAAATCAACACATGCCCCACCCGCATGGATAACAAAATAGAAGGGCTTAATACATTGAACCTCTTAAACTTGTCGGTAAATTAATTTAAATATTCGAATTATGACATGTTTTTATTAAACACACGATTCGATTCAGATTTTTAAAAAGGTTATGCGCATGTTTCCAAGTACGGTCAAACCTCTCTATAGTGACAGCGGTTGTCCGAAAATTTCATGGCCGCTATAGTGAGGTGCTATTATATATGTATAATGTCATTTCATGTTTGGATCTCATTTAGCCGTTATAAACAAAAGTACGCAAAACATTATTTTTCTGTACTTTTTATGCTATAAACGAAAATAATATACTTGTTAATTTTAAATTTTTAATTAACTTTTTGTATCTCATTAATTAAAAATTAAAAAAACTAATAAATTATAAATAAATCCATGACTAGTTGTACCATACTGATAAAGAATTGAAATCCAAGGAACCTATGCATTTAGAATTAATTAAAAATTTAAATACACTTTCAAGTTTGACATAAGAATTCTACAGTTGTAGGTTGTTTCGTAAATTTCAGTCTCTTAACGATAATATAACGCTTGAATTAATGAAAACTTTTGTCCAAACTTTCAGCCAAAATGAATTCAATAGCTTTCCCTTGAATGCTATCTAAGAGCTTAACTGACTCTTCTATCTCACCCCCAAGTAGCGATAGGTTGAGGCTCTTCATCAACACTTTCGTTATCACCTTCTGTATCCGTTGTCTCTTGTTCTTCCACTCCAATCACTTGTGCAATAATTTCTTCATCAGTGTAAGTTTAAAGGATTAGAAGAATTGCGTCAAACTCCGTATAAGTAGTAACATCAATTGCTTGATTGGTGTTATGAGATGAGATTTGGGCTATAAGTAATGACATACTACCAACATCCTCAACAAGTTCTAAATTTTTACTATTAATATTGGGGTTTTCATATGTAGGTAGAATTTCGGTAATTCTCCAACAATGGAGAATGATATTTCTACAATTGTAGGTTGTTTCATAAATTCCAGTCTCTTAGTGATAACATAAAGCTTGAATTAACGAAGATTTTTGTCCAAACATTTAGCAAAAAGGAATTCAATCTTTCCCTTTGATGATTGTCATAAATATTTTGATATTTTATTTTTTTATACATAATATACTTCTTACAAATATTATTACACAATATTTTAGTATGGTTGTTATAGAGAGGTAATTTTATAAAGAGTGTGCCCCTATAATGAATGTCATTGTTGTTATAGGTAGAATGTTGTTATAGAGAAGTAAAATATAACATGAAAAATCGGTTCGGAGAAAATCAGACCATTATAGTGAAATGTTGTTATAGCGAATGACAATTATAAAGAGGTTTGATTGTATATTATGTAGATAAGTTAATCACTTAAAATATGTTTATTCCCTTAGTTATACACATCAACTAGCATCAATTGTAATATGTCTGAGGTCTTACGTCTTATCAAGAGGCTAATGAGTATAACTAAAAGAAGTGAGATATTTTAAGGGAATTTTTTTAAAAATATACATCTTTTGAAATATTTACACCATGTAGCCCAATGTACAATATTATTCAACATTATACCTGAGGGGAAAGCATTATACGTAATCTATCAACCTTGTATAAAGTGTATAATAGTGTATAAAAGATGTTTATACACAAATATGTTGAAAACCGGGTGTTTATACACTAAGTATGGTCTATGTGGCTTAAATATTTTCAAAAATTGACGTAGAGTGTAATTTTTTCTATTTTAAATGGTTAATTTATATAAGTAATGGATACACCATGAATCTTTTCTAAAATTTAAATCGGAAATATTTAATATGAACACCTAAAAATATGTGCAATGCACATAGTCAAATATTACTTTGTATTAAAAATAGCACAAACATTTAGGGGTGCTTATTGGTCGGTTCAGTTCAGTTTTATATATTATCAGTTCGGTTTATCGATTTTCGATTTGTAAATACACGAAATCAATAACCAAACCGATAAGATATTCATTATCGATTTTCGGTATATCAATTTTTAATTATTAACGGTACGATTTTCAGTTTAACCAATATTAAAATGCTCCACTAATTTTTTTGTTTTCTCTTATTTTCATTGGTTCATATATTCACTGCCTTCATGCATAAAAGTCTACGCAAATTACAAGACAAAAACTATAAAATGCATTGTAGCAATCAAGCCGCAAAAATAACAATGAACTTTCAAATTATTTAATGCATTCTAAACCGTGAAAGTACAAATGATAAGCGAATTGAGAATTGAGAGAATAAACGTGCCTATGGTAAGAATTTAAAAATAGGATTTGTATTTTAAAACTAAAATTTAAAGCTACTATTATATAATTGGGGATAAAAAAATAACATTAATATAAGCTTATTGAGTTATCAGTTTAACCATTAATTAAATCCTTAAAACCGAAACCAAACCGGTAACCCAATAAAAATTTTACAAAACCATTTACTAACCTTTAACTCAACAATCCAATACCGCTAAACTAATAGTGTTTTTTTATTCGGCTTATTGGTTAAACATATGATAAGTTAATTTATAAAGTGCAAAATTAGTAGTAAGTTAGAAAAAGAATAACAAAACACATATAATAGTAGTAATATTATAAGTTTCACAATTTCATAGTAGCAGAAACGCATATTTCAAAATTTCCAACATTTCATTTCATTCCCAATAAATCAAAAACCTTGAACCGATCTCTCTTTCCCCATCGGCGCAACCTGTAAGACTCTCAAACGCTAATTTTTTTATTGCTTTAACAGTTAAAATTGAATATTATTTTATTTAATACTATCAAATGTTCGATCGTAGAAATGGAATTTAGCGAAAGTTAGGGTATTTTTGGTAATGAGAAGGGTTTAATTAAGAATTTTATTTACATTTTTGAATTTTGAGAGTTTTTATATGTCAAGAATGAATTTTTCACATTGAATGTCAGCTATTTTACTGTAAATTTGATTGTAATATTTATAGGAGAGTAAAGGGTTTTTGTTTTTAGAAAAAAATGTGTTAATTATGATGCTGGGAGGTGTATGGAGCAGATCAGTAAAGCAAGATTTGTTGGCCCCACTTTTAAGGAATATTGTAAAAATTGCAAGTTACAATATTAAACATGAGCACCCAAGGGTGTGGCCTAGTGGTCAATGGAGTGGGTTGTGAACGGTGAAGTCTCAGGTTCAAATCCTAGCAGTGTCAAAAAACACTAGGTGATTTCTTCCCATCTGTCTTAGCCTTGGTAGATAGAGTTACCTGATACCTATGTCGAGGTGCGCGCAAGCTGACCGTGATACCACGGTTATAAAAAAGAAGGTTACAATATTAAACTTGGTTCATGAAGGTTTTTGTTTTAACTTGCTTATGAAAGGAAGTATTATCTTTATTGTAAAACATTATCTGACTAAAGTATAAGAAGTGTGTGTTGGTTTTGTTTAGAGGCTTTTGATTAGTAATTGAATTGAGAGATTGATTTTGTTAGGGAATGGTTGTCCGGAATATTAGTCCGGTTGTTGTATAGTTATGATTCACATATGCAGGGGCGTAGCTATGTATGCGTCGAACACCCTTCGGCGGAAAATTATACTATGTATATAGGTCAAATGTTATTTTTTGTACATATATACTAAGCTTGATAGTATCCTTGAATACCCTTGTTGAAATTTCTGACTTCGCCACTGTTATGTGCTATCAGATTTGGAATAAAACTTTGTGCTGAGAAATTACTAGCAATTGGTCACAATGTTAGGTTAGATTAGGTGACAGCTTTAGGTGTTGGGTTTGACTTTTTCTTTTGGGTGATTCTAACGTGTGACTGGGAAAATGATTAAATAAAACAAGTAATCATCCAATCCGACCCATTAGATATGGGTTGGATAGCCGATAATGGATCAAATATGGATAGTATCCACTGAAAAGATGGATAATATGGATATTCATTTGTCTGCTTGTTATTTTTCATGAGTTCTTGTTTTCTGGGAGTCTAAGCTTATTTTGGATATTAGCTTGTGTTCTCACCTAACTATTCCTGAAGCCATGGGTAATATGGATATCCATGTTATCCGCCGGTGAACCCATTTTCATTGGCTGGTTGGATATTTTATCCATTTTTGTTTAATCCATTCTGACCCATCCATTTCCACTCCTATGTGTGACTTATTGCCCCATGACTACTAGGATTTAAACTTTCAGGCATGTGAAGTTTTCTTTCTGGAACTGGATGATGCTCAAGGAATTGGTTTCTGCCTAGTGCGTGACCTTTGAGTTGAGCAACTTTTGTTAAAATGGGAACCCCTTACCGCAGGTTTGTAGACAATATTTGCATGTCTCTCTAATGAATTTCAAAGTTGAGCTTATGGTTAACACATATAACTAAGATTACCCTCAATCTGTTTCTTCCTATTGAATATTGATACAGTGGGGCTTTCAAAAGATCAAATGATAGTGCTAGACTTGTTATAACCACTATCATGGGAATGGTGTTTGGATACTTTGTTGGGATTTCTTTTCCATCTGTTTCTCTAACAAAGGTATGTTAGCTCAACGCCTGCATGTTCTTGTGGTATAAACCAATTCGGTTTTCTCATTCATTACAACCTTCTGGTTGTTTGCAGATTAATTTACCTTCAAGCCTAATATCAACTCTCGATTATGCCTTCAATGATGATCATAGACGTGCTATGGAGCGTAGTTTCCCGGAGAATCTTGGTTCTGGTAGTACTCCTTTAACACCAAAGGTATTTATTTCACTGTTGATTGATGGAATATCAATATAAGTTATAAAGACTATTTTGTACGGTGAAAAAGCTTTAGGGACTCCATGTGAGAGGAAATAAATACCATTTAACTTCATACTGTGGTTGGTTTACCAGGGGGTGAGGGGTAATTTTAGCTATTTTTTAGTTGTGTTGTGGCATTTACAGTTGTTTTAGCTACTGAAACCAATAAAAGTTAGAAAACCAAATCCCCTGACCAATCTAATTATTTCTTAAGTGTACTGGTAGCGTTTCGTTGGAGAAACAGTTACAATGAAACTAAAGGCCCTTGTCCCTGCTGCATTTAATTTCCTGCACTTGTAATATTTCTCTCATCCAAAGACAATTTCGTCTGCTCTTCTGCTTTTGACATTCCAGTCCTGTTGTTTGCTAAGTACTGTTTTGAATAAAAGATGGAAATGCATATTTTCTTGATTCACAAGAAGTTGAGCAAATAACTGTTTTGGTTTACGAGACTTGGTCTAGTCTGATCCAGAACTGAATATAACTAAATACATATAAAGATAAATTTAATGTTTATAGGTATCTATTTGTCCCAGAATAAAAGATTTGAAGATAGTCAATTCCCGTTATTCAAAAAAAATGATTTGAAGATATTGGGTGGTGGATATTAGTTTTAAAAAAATGTTTAATATTTGTATATCACCCATAAGATCTTGGAGAAATTGTTAGGATTGATGCTGCTAAACTGATGCTATTAAATTCCTGTTTCATCCATGTCTAAGCATCCCAGTTAACACATGTTGGGTTCTGTACAACTGGTGTGGTTATCTGTTGCATTAGTTGGAACCATGAGTAAAAAGAAGGCAATATTTGTATATATATATTCACAAGAAGGGTATAAAATGTATATATGTGTGTACTGTAGATTTACCAAACTAGCATTTGCCAAGAACCTAATTAAAATAATTTCAGCAAAAGAACTAGCAAGGACTAAATTTACTCGAAATAGTTCAAGTGGGGTGTCGTCTTTTGCTTAAGGTGAGCCACAAGTTTCACTTGGAACTAATGTGTTTTTATAACAAATTCACATGGAATTAATGTATCAACATGATTAGTCTATGGCCTGAAAAGGATTGGCATCTTATAAGAAGACCAGGACTTTTATGGTACTAGTTTCTTACTGAAGAAGTATCTCTTTTCCTACATCGGTATTTACTTCATTGGGTGAATAAAAAATGGCAACCTTGCGCCTCTATGAGCATGCCTAGAGCCTGACATGGAATGATGGCCGAACTGAACCATTTAACAGCCTGATTTGTAGGTTGATCTGATGTTTTCTGGTTTTCGGCTTATTCATGGCTGCTACAGGAATGTTATGATGGACCATTCTAATCTTATTTGGTGGACAGTCTTAAAAGGATAAATTCTGAGAGAAAATTTGCCTAGTCCGTTGGAAGTTAAACCCCATTTTTAAGGCTTGGATCTGAAATTTGTGTCTCATGTAGTTTATCGTATCTCGCTTTTTTTTCCCTCTTTCTGGATAATTTAATTCTAGGCTTCTGGATATCGACGGGATTTTAATTTGCTTTCTTAGACAGAGGTGCATTTGTTTATTTGCAGTTGCTTCATTAGACCATACATGAATCAAAGCTAGTTAAGTGATTCCGTGATTCCTTGTTTTTCTTATATTTCATTTTCATAACCCAAGAAGGTTGTGTTCAGCTAGTTAAGTGATCGAGTGATTTATTTATCTTAATGTATTTCATTACTGGCTATACAAGTTAAAGTTTTTCTGCATACTCAAGGTTCAAGAAATATTGGATATTTGTCTTGTTCCCCCGTGATTGCTTGCTTTTTAAGAGAGGTTAATACTTCCTGGATTGCATCTTATGTAGAGCCGTCAATATGGGCTAGGCCCGTTGAGTCGACCCAGCTCAACCCATGATTTGGTAGGGTTGAACTAAGATTTTTGGAGCCCCCCCCCCACAAGAACGGGGTTTTTAGCCCGGCCTGAAAAAGCCCGTTGATCTATGGGCTTGAACGACGGCGGGTTGGGATGGCCCGTGGCTTGAGTGACGCTGGGTATAAATATCATTACACCCATAATAAAAAAACATAATCTATAGCCAAAATACTTTTAAAACAACAAACAATAAATTTAACGCCCGGGGTGTGCGCTTTACGTCTGGAGCTTATGCTTTTGCGCCTAGGACTTACGCCTTAAACTCTAGGGCGTGCACCCTATGGATCTACACCTTTCATTTGCGTCCGGAGCCTTTTTTGGTATGCCCCGCCCCAAGACTTGTTCCAAAAACGCCTGTGAAAACACTACTTGAGACTTGGTTTGCAAGTATTAACACCATGTGATATTGTCTTGCAAATATTAGGATTTTTAAATTCTAATTTAAATTTAAAGAATTATCAAAAATATTTTTTAATAAAAGGGGGTTGGCCCGGCAGGCTTGGGCCATGTAGTGATGGTTTGGGCTGGCTATTTTAAGGCCCATAAAAAGATGGGCCAGTCCGGCCTGGCCTGTCAAATTCCAAAGCCCATGTGGGCTAGCCCGGATGGGCTGGGATAGCCCGTTTTGACAGCTCTAATCTTATGTGGTTTCTTGTTTGCGACTCAAATTAGCAAATTTTCATTAAGCTGTACCCTGAAATTTAGAGGAGAAAACTTTGGGATACATATATATATGTGAAGTCAGCTTTCAGTTTCATCTCCATTTCAACCGTCTCTTCTCCCAATATATACTACTACTCACTCTTACCAACATTATTGTTTTTATGCTTTACGATCTAGACATATCACCAAACATTGTTGATTCCCCTCCCCAACTACAGTCGCATCTACCATTATAACTGAATGAATTAAGGTGGTGTTTCTTTTTGTAAAACATTCTCAAAGGAAATGCTTTCGATTGGGAAACATATCATTTCAAATGTCAGCCTAGTTTTCTAAAACTGAATTATGTCACCAAAGTTTGGATTGAGGGAGTAGTAGCATGAAATTAGCTAGAAACATAGAGTATTACTAGGTCAATGGTGCATCTGTTATGGTACTATGCATGGTTCATATCTGAAGGCACCTAATTTTTCTGTGTTGGTTTTGTGACAAGCTTTTCTAATTCCCTGCAGAATAAAGAGAAATTTGAGGACATAAATGCATTAATACATGATTATTTTTCATTGGGAGATGGTGCAGGATATTTTTTCTAACTGCCATGGTTGATTTAGGATCTGGAGCACCTAGACATTTGCTCTGAAATATTGATGGGTTTCTTTCCTTTTGCAGATATATGTCCCAACAAATCCGCGTGGTGCAGAGACATTGCCACCAGGGATTGTGGTCTCAGAAACAGATTTTTATTTGCGAAGGTTGTGGGGTGAACCAAGTGAGGTATGAAGCAAATATCTCTAATGATATTGTTTAACCTGATTTAACAAAAAAGAAAAGAATTGTGTGGTAGTTGGATAGATTATGAAACCTTTAACTGTTCTTTCTTTTTAAGAGAAAGACTCTGAAATTGTCTTGCCCTTCAGGAGTTGTTCTAGTAATCATATCATTGCCCTTCATGGCACGAGCTTCATATTAGATAACAACAACAACAACATACCCAATGTAACCCTACAAGTACTTTAATCAGTTTTGGTTTCTTATTCGTGCTCCTTAAAAAAAATGAGCAATAGGACTGAACATGAGGATTATACATGCATTTTAGAACTGACGTTCAACTTTATGCTTGGCCTGCTCTTAGTGTCAACTTTTGGACATATATTAGTCAAACTTCTGTCAGTTTGTGGCCAATCATTAACTGATTGGACAAGAGTGTAGGCTGAGAAAGGGATTTTGTGCAGTGCGTACAATTTTCAAAATTGTCTTTTTTAGATGGTACTTCTTCTGGGTATAGTTGTTTTAAAAAATTGTGGTATTTTCAGGATCTGACAAAAAAGCCCAAGTACTTGGTGACATTTACAGTTGGTTTGGATCAAAAGAACAACATTGATGCAGCGGTTAAAAAGGTTATAACAATTCTAAGTATTATTGATATTTTAGAGATTAGAGCATTAGCATTTATTTCTCTTTTCTCTTGACAGTTGGCCTTGTATTCCATATACTGAGTCTTATATTTTATACATGGATTAGTTTTCAGAGGATTTCCAAATTTTGCTTTTCCATTATGATGGTCGAACGAGTGAGTGGGATCAATTTGAATGGTCCAAGCGTGCAGTTCACATCAGTGTTAGGAAGCAGACAAAATGGTAAAATTTTGAGTTTAGTTTTTACCTTTTGTATTTCAACTCTGTTTTTATCCAACATTTCCAGAATAATGCGTGAGATTGAGCTCTTACCAATTCAGGAAGTCCGTATTTACTAGCCTGTTCAGCTCCATGTATATGACGTAAATGACGAGAATGTTATTGCTTGCATACAATAACTACTCCTTTTGATTTTTCCTATACCCTGATAGTGTGAAACAATTTTTCCATCTGGTCACAAAAAATAACTACATTTAACTGTCCATAAAAAGTGGACCTTATAACCTGAAAAGTAAGACGGGCTACATGTTAGAACAGGTTAAAATACATTGATAGTGTAGAAGTTCTTTACATTGTCAGTCTATATAAGTTAAATCCAATCCCTTTTCATCCATAATTTGTTATTGCTTTCCTATGGCAGGTGGTATGCAAAGAGGTTTTTGCATCCAGATGTTGTAGCTGCCTATGATTACATATTTATATGGGATGAAGATCTTGGAGTTGAGCACTTCAACCCAGAAAAGTAGGTACCTTTCCATGGTTCTGTCACATGATTTCTCATTTTTTTAAATCAGAAAAAAAGTATTTGGTGTCTTTATAATCTCCTTCCATGTAAATATCGACACCTTAATATGACAGATATATTCAACTAGTTAAGAAACATGGTCTAGACATCTCTCAGCCTGGTCTTGAACCCAACAATGGACTCACATGGCAGATGACTAAGAGGAGGGGTGACAGAGAAGTTCACAAGTATGTTCATTGTGTTTAACCCACCCACCCTCCACCCCACCCCCCACACGGGTGGAGTTTCTCTCTCTTGATAATATTTTCCCTTAATTTGGATAGAACCACTGTGAAAGTTAACATGTGTTTGGTGGTAAACAGGGATACAGAAGAGAAACCAGGCTGGTGCAGTGATCCACATTTGCCTCCTTGTGCAGCGTACTCCCTCTCCCTCTCTCTCTCTCTAACTAACTTGTGCAAACCATTGGGTACAATTTCACCTATCTACACCTCAATTGTGTCCTCGTAACATTATTAGCTTGGTTCTGTTCGTTTCTGAAAACATGCACATACTAAAATAGATTATTGTTCAACCTTTTCGCTCCGCTTAGCCTTATCTTCCTCTAGGGCTATTATAGTGATAGGTTCTATAGGAACTGGACGATCAGCAATATTGATCTAAATCAGAACTTATTTGTCATGGTTAACTCAAGTAACATACATGTATTTCTGAGTTTCTTTCTGGTCCAGCTTGTCATAGCAACATCATTAAAGTGGAACTCGTTTAATGCACCTTCAACTAGAGTGAGCCTAAAATTTTACTTGCCTGCATCACAATGAATTATTTGACATTTTAGATGTTGCCAAGAATGAAAGGATGGTCTTGAACCCTCAACCTCAGCTTTGATAAGGCTATGCTCTTCCAGTAAGCTATATTTTCTCCAGCTAAGGTAGTAACGAAGCACTACTGAGCATTTCACACATGGTTAAGATATGTTACCCGGATGGCAATGATATTCCCATGTGCAACTTTATGCTTCTTCAAGCAAGACTAGATCTAATAGCACTGACTGATGTATCCTTTATGAAGAAAATAGTGCTGACTGACTTATCTAGTCTTGTGTTGGTTATTTAATCCGCTAGTACTTCTAGGTTGTGCATCTGGATTTTATGCTCTAGTCTTATCATTTGATCATGTTTTTTTTTTGTTGGGGGGGATGGAGGGACAGGGTCTGATATATATATATTTGGTCATGTTATTATTGCTTTAATTACAAGACTGCTAAATCATTTTTACTTTCTTTTTATGTTACTCTAAAAAGAGATAAAGAGGAGAAATTTTGCACTTTACAAGTAGAACAGCATGCCCTTGACTACCCTTATTTTTTGTGTTTCACTATATGTTAGAATGAAATTTTAGATAGATTTTTTCAGAGTATGACTAGACAACCTAATTCTATTGCATTAGCTCTCAGATATACGATATGATCTGATTGGGTTGCATGTAGAATATTTCCTTTGGAAAATTGATTATATAATACTCGTCAACAAACAATTGTCAGCAACAGAATATTCCAACGCCTTTATCATTAGCATGCCACTTATAGTTATTATCTTGGTCTCATCTTTTGTATACAGTTTTGTGGAAATAATGGCCCCTGTATTCTCTCGAGAAGCTTGGCGATGTGTTTGGCATATGATACAGGTAGTTCTTACACTTGGTATGCCTTCCATCTCCTCACAATGTCCATTTCTATAATATTACACTAATGCTTGTACTTTGACTTGACGCTTGGTCATAGAATGATTTGGTGCATGGATGGGGATTGGACTTTGCACTAAGAAGATGCGTAGAGGTTAGTAGTTCTCCTAGATACATTGATAACACTGGAGATATGGAAATTAATGATCTTCTTCACTCTTTTAGGAGCTTTTACTAATCCGAAGTATGGTGGACCCTTTGGTATAATCTTATTGTTAATCTCTTGTTTTGTGCAGCCTGCTCATGAAAAAATTGGTGTAGTCGATTCACAGTGGATTGTGCATCAAGTTATTCCTTCTCTTGGGAATCAGGTTAGCCAATTGAAATTTCAAGGAACCTACGCGGTTACTAGAACACAGATTGGTAGTTGTCAATACATTTCCATATTTTAAGCAACCAGTACCATCATGTCCAAGTTGATTATGATCTGAGCTTTAATAAGACCCAATGAGAATTCAAATCTTCTCTGGTTCTTTGAAAGGATGATACCTATACGACTGCATAGTGTCTTGGATTCGACAAATTAAGTCTCGTCACAAAACTTTAATGTTCATCTCGAAGTCAAAAACCTTGCCACTAGTTTTATTCTTTGACAAGTAAAAATTTGAAAACCATTTCCTTTTTGTCCCTTTCTTGTTAGTCCTAGATTGATGTTAAAAGATATAGCATCATTACTTCAGCTGTTTTAGCTTCTTCACGCATGGCTCTATATATAACTAGAGCTCAAAGCTCCTGCTAGTTTATTATGCGACTGACTCATTAGTTCATTTGTTGTACCTGCTTCATTTTTTGACACCGTTCTTGTCTTCTTGAATCACAGGGTCAGCCCGAGAATGGCAAAGCTCCGTGGGAAGGGGTAAGCATATCCATTCCTTTTGACTCCAATTACATTTGAAATATGATAAGTCATTTGCCTCAGGTTCTAGTGGCTAAAAGTGAATGGTTTTCTCTTTCTAGGTAAGAGAGAGATGTAGAAATGAATGGGCAATGTTCCAAGATCGGTTAGCGAATGCAGATAAAGCGTATTTTGCCCAGCATGGAAAATCTCGAGTATAACACGCCTCCAAATGTCTTGTACATTGCTTCTTTCGCCTAGGTTTTCTTTTTTTCTTTTACTGTTTCTTGGGGTGTGCCCATTCTTTTTATCAGTATCTGTTCTTTTTATTATCTTTTCTTTCAATATTAGAGTAGTGAAATTCTATGTAGCTAGTGAACGCTAAACCATTAGATATTGGAAGGTTTCTTGTGCATATAGATGGTACACAAGGTTTACAGACAATGTTTTCTGCACTTTATTCTTCTTTTTTTTTGTGAATAATCGAGAAATCCTCAAGGCCAGTAGCACTGATTAAAAACTCAATGGATAATGGGCATGTTTCTCTTTCTCCGCTTAAATATGAGGCTTTTTTGGCAATTTCATTTGTCCTTTTGAACCTTAGCTTCTCCTTCGATGCAAAAGCCATTAATCGCATGTTCAAGTGTCCAGAATTTTACTTTCGGGTCAAACCTTAAAAAAAAAAAAAAAGAAGAAGAAGAAGGCATATTGTCGTCGTGGCAACTATGTTTGGTTCGAACGTGTGACAGTGCGCCTAAGTTGCCTGTTGTACTCAACGTTATTACCATTAGACCAAAGTTCTAGGGCTTTCAGTACTTAATTTTTCTTCCCAATATGGCAATCTAGGAGTGTAGGCAAACATAGCTAAAAAGAGATTACGTTTTTCATACTAAATTTAGTGAGCCCTTTCGGCATATCTTAAAATTCAATTTTAGAGAAATAGTGAGCCCTTTGCGCATAAATTAAAATTCAATTTTAGAGAATGAGGAATTGGTTCATCGTCAGATAACTATTTACCAAAAAAAGTCGCAGTGGACCGTGAATTGTACACCCGAAGGTGTACAAAGTATATAACCGTTATTCTGTAATTTTGTAAAGGTATAATTTGTAAATTGTTATCTAACGATGAAATTTTAGGCCGCCTGAGTAATCATGAAAAATCTCCTATTAGTTTTTTCCTCTAATCATTTCATTTAAAATAGTATTAACTGCTTAATCAACTTGCAAAACTTACTGAAATGTACCTCAACGTCCACTCCTCTCCATTAATCTACTTCAAAATTAAAGAGAACAGATGTGATTGGGTAGGCACATAAATTCTTACCGTGCATATCGCTCTACTTGAACCCATTTTGTTTCAATATATAATAATTTTGGATTTCTAGTTCTAAAGATTTTCGATATTTTTTACTGATATATAAATTTTAAAATAGAAAAAAAATCCTAACCATGCATTGCCTGATTTTAAGAAGAATCCTCAAGCCAACCCGTCGACGTTGTCTATATGTATCTTTTGTTTTTACTATCTCCAACTTCTCACTAAATCTACATGAATTTAAGACATTGTAAACTTTTTTAGAACACTTTTTTCTATAATGTTAGGTTTACCTTGTTCCATTTTAACGATTAACTATCATGGTGTTTCACCTACCGACCGAGGGGGAGGTACCTATTGGAAAGTAAGGTTCAATTGAATTGCCTTTGTTGAGAAGTTATAATGCGCAAATAGAATAAAACAATTTCTTTAGGTTGGAGATTTAGATATCATCGTAATATTCATAATTGCTTTTAATCCTCTTGCTAGAATTCATAGTTTCATCACTCATACCGACAAGTGTCTAAATGTCTAGGTAACACATGACCAAATCATACCCTCATTCGGGCATTACGTTGGACCTCGAACAAAAGTGTTTCTGAATTTCATCTAAATATATTTAGTAAGTAGTGATATTTGCCTATAAATACGGACATTGAAGAAATGGTTAGTTGAAAGAAATAACCTCTTGATTATTTTCATTAATTGAAAGGTATATATACAAGTTACATATTTCCATAATAGGAGAATCCTATTCATATTCTATTCCTAAAACTTTATTGTACCATAATTCTAACTATACAATTATGGTAAGTGTATAAGACTAATTAATGTAACATTTACACTAAAATATATTAACAATATATACCAAATATACATCCCTGCCCGTGATGGGCTTCTGGGCTGCCCACTGCCGAAATGGGCTGCTGGAGATGCCCACTGCCGAATCCACTGCATTGCCCGTGATATACACTGTTGTATATCAAGTGTATATCACGGGTATAAACCTTGTTTAACATTAGTCATACATATTCTTTAATTAAAGGAATTGACATTATTGAGAGACGGATCGACCTCAGGCCGACCTCGGAAACGGACAAGACTTGTACTCAAATAAGTTTATTGTAACACCTCGTACCTCTAAACTAAGCTATGTTCATGATTCAGGGGCTAGGAAGTCAAAACGAGGAGTTTAAAGTTGAAAATCAGTTTCAGTTCTGCAAATTTAATTTTACACCCGATTATACGGACCGTTTAATTAATTACGGTCCATCAAAATGAACCGTCGATTTCATTTTTGAAATTGGCGGCACTCTGTAAATTCTACGGACCGTATAATTAATTACGGTCCGTCAAAATGAACCGTCGATTTCATTTTTGAAATT
This sequence comes from Anisodus acutangulus, assembly GCA_029783415.1. Lineage (NCBI taxonomy): Eukaryota > Viridiplantae > Streptophyta > Magnoliopsida > Solanales > Solanaceae > Anisodus > Anisodus acutangulus. The sequence continues at coordinate 49,002,387 of CM056498.1, forward strand.
GGCGGCACTCTGTAAATTCTACGTACCGTATAAATTTATACAGCCCGTCGATCCCAGCCGTCAAATCTCCCTCAACTCTTATAGAACCTTGGAAAATTGGAAATTTACGGACTGTACATAATTTTATGGTCCCTTGGCAGACCGTATAAAATTCGACGGCCCGTCAAATTTGGCCGTCAATTCCACCCTACTGGGAACAGTATAAATACATGCCTTAGTTAAAAAAAATAGTTTCACTTTTTTCAAGCCCTAGCACGAAGGTTCTCTTCTCCCATCATCGTCCTACATCAAGGTATGCCTATTCCAAGTATCTCAAGTGAATTCTAACGTACATACATGAATTCTAAATAGAAATTCATTGTTCTTGACCTAAGGTTTTCAAGTTAAATCCAATCCAAGGTTTCAAGGTTCAATCTTTGGGTTTCTACTCCAAAGTTTAAATTTTTAATACAAGGCTAGGAGCGAACAAGGTATGTACAACTTCTATATACGTGTGAGAACGTCTTTAATCATTCCCACGCCTCGTTTATCGAGATTATTGCGAATTACTTCAGAATTTGAGATTATGCCCTAGTTCATGAAAAGACTAGAATGACTATCCTCAAGAATATAAATTCATATTTTTTCATAATTATCACTTTGACTGTTGTGAACTCAACGCGTAATCAATATATACATGTGTTTGATATCCACGAGTCTCAATCTAGAATACTCAGCATGTTTGTAAATTAGTTAAAGCTTCAGCACTCTTAATCAGTTCATGTTCAATATTTCATATCAGTATATTTCAGTATTTTAGTATCATGTTGAGCATCTGTATTTTTGGGCCCAAGGCCACAGATATATATTGGGCCTAAGGTCACAGTTTATGTATACGTATATTTGGGCCCGAGGCCACAGATTTGTGCACTCATATTGGGCCTAAGGCCACAATTATTTATTATTTCAGTTAAACATGTGATTCTCCATTTCAGTACAGAAAGTATTCATATTCTTTGCTTTCTTGTTCAATTATTAGTTTTCAGTTTCATTAATTTTATCTGTTTACTGATTTGGGTTGCCTTTTCCCGAGCACCCCACAAATATTTATTCTTTCAATTGCTTCACATACAGTACAATTCAAATGTACTAATGTCCCTTTGCATGGGGCTACACTTTACGGTACATGTACCAAATTTCAGGATGACGGATCTGCTCAGTAGGATTGCTTCAGTATCAGCTGCTTGGTGAGCCCCATCTCATTCTGGGTGTCAGTCTATTATTTCATTATTATATTTTATGATAGAGGTATGTTAGAGCCTTGTTGGTAGACAATTTTCAGTCAGACTCATGTTAGAGGTTTCATAGAATAGACTAGTTATCATGTCATGTCAATTTTTTAGTTACTCAGACGTATTATAATTACAGATTATTTCCGCATTATGCTTTCAGATTATAAATTCAGCAGTTTGAATTACATGTTTTAAAATTATTACTATAGCATATTTTAATGCACATGTTTATTCAACAGTCATGTGGTTCGCTCGGTCACATGCAGTCAGGCACCGAGTACCGTATTTCGCCCAAATCATGGTTTGGGGCATTACAAAGCTTGGTATCAGAGCACTAGGTTCAAGTGTCTTAGAGAGTCTATGAAACTCTGTCCAGTGGGGTCACTTTTGTGTGTGAGAGGGCCCACACATGTAAACAGCTAAATACCAAGACATCTAGGATTGTCTCACTTCTTTCATACTCTAAAACGTGCAGTTAGAGCTATACCTTCAGGACATACTCTCTCCGGGTGGTAAGATACTTGAAGAAGAACCATATGCAATGAATTGTGTTAAGGAAGGATTGTGATCTCCCATTGTATATGTGGTGTGATGCGGACTGGGCTGGATGTTAATTGACCCGAAAATCGCTCACCAGATGGTTTATCTCCCTAAAAAATTCACCGGTATCATGGAAAACTAAGAAGCAGCACATTATCTCTCGCTCGTCAGCAGAGGCGGAATACTGTTCAATGGCAATGACGGTTTGTGAATTGAAATGATTTAAGGGTATCCTACATAGTTGGACGCCGAACATAAAACTCCAGTAAAAATATATTTTGATATCAAGCAGCATTGTATATTGCACAAAATTCGATATTTCACGAATGAACTAAATATATTGAAGTTGACTGCCATTATGTCCATGACTCAATCCAATCTGGTATAATATTTCAAGTTATGTGTTAACTAACGAGCAATTGACCGACGTTTTTACGAAGTATTTGGGCAAATTGTAACATCAATATCTGCTTGGTAAGTTGGGCATTCAAGATCCTCATGCTCCAACTTGAGGGGTATTGAGAGACTGACACAGACAAGACTTGTAGTCAAATAAATTTATTTTTGGTAAAATCTTATTCTAAGTCTAATTGTAATTATTACAGTTTATTAGAATAGGATTTTCGTGTCAGACTAGGAAAAGGAGGATTTTACATCTATATAAGAATGTCATTATGATGAATAAAAGCAAGAAAGAATTCTCTTTTTCTTCTCTCTAAAATTCCGTCCCCTCTTGATTTTAACATACAGCTTATCATAATTCCAATGACTAAAAATTAATATTATGACAATGATTATGGACGTAATCAATCGCATCAACCCTTAAACACACACATGAATGTACAAGTTGTTCTTTATTTTATCGCCAATTTAAGCTTCAGTTAATTGGTATTTTTATTTCTCAAGGACTATCTTCCAAAATATTATAAGAAGTACAGTAAAAATTATAGAAATCGAAAGATTCTTTTCTTTCAACCCCTATTTATATTTTGACCAAAAGCAAAACCTCTTTACTTACTTCAAGGGATGGTGCGTCCGATACATGATTGGTTAATGACGATTATGCTGAGAAACTCATGAAGAATCTTTTCTTTTATTAAAATAAAATGAATATACCACACTACAAAAAAAAGGAATTAGATATAAAATTTGCTACGTAATAATCTATCATGAAATAGTACGCCGTAGGTAACACGATTTTTTTTTATAATTCATTGTTATTTGAACGTTGTTAAATAGGATTAGCGATGAATTTTACTGTTATTGTCAAAAAATTGTCATTAATCCGTCATCAAACAAGATTAGCGACGAATTTTACTGTTTGGTGTCAGAATTTTTCCGTCGCTAATCATCGTTAATTCGTTATGACAAATTAGTGATGAATTTCACCGGTTACTAACAGAATTTGTATGTCACTAATTTATGTTTATTTCTTTTTTTGGTAATGTCAACTATTTTATTATTGTAAGCTTTTAGACATTATTTCCCATTTTATATGGGAATTATATATAACACATGGTTGGAGATTCGTCATAATTGGAGTAAAATTAAAGTCTTATTATCTCACCAAACACATTGCCAACGGTTTTTGCTAGTATTGGCAGGTACATTGTCACATAATGAAATGTTCACTTCACCTTTCTGGCTTCTGTATTAAGACTTGTTTATTTATCTCCTTATTAGGCGAGCCAACAAATTTTAATAAAATATTATCAAAATCTCCCGCACTCTCTCAGTGTAATTAAGAAAGGAAAAAGCATTAAGGGTTATTTAATATTGGACCAATTAAACTTCATATTTGATTCGTTATTAGGTTTAAAGGTAACAAAAAATAAATCCACGCCGTTGTCTTGTTAATTATAATGTTTCTTGTTAGGAGGTTTATTTAGAGATTTAGTAAACGCTAAGTACATGTATTAGTTAAAAAAATCAAAATTGGAGGAAAAGAAGAAAGTACTATCTATAATAAATGCATGTTTGTTCATACAAAAAAATATTTCTTGGTTTGTTGTATAAATGTCTTGTCCAGTATATGGTTAATTTAATAAGAATATTTATTAACTTAATTTGTGCACCAAACTGTTTTCTTTTATTTATTTATTAACTTAATTTGTCTAAGCCATGTTGGGCAGAAATACCCTTTTTTTTTGTTGACAAAGGAACCCGCAGTCGCTACTCTTTCGAGTGCGCACAGGGTAAACCCCGGACTGACGCAATAGCCTGCAAACCACGTCAGCCGATTAACCACACTTGGCAAGCCATGTGTGACAGGCTCAACCAAGAAGGTTTATGCAGGGGATCGAACTCGTGACCTTGCGGTCCCGCGCTCTACTGCTACACCAACTTGGCTACCCTTGTGGGTTTTGTTGGGCAGAAATACCCTATCTATATGTTGGTGGGTGATAAAATAGTTGAAACATAAACTTATTTACATCGGGTGATCACTTTGGTAAATTGACAACTTTTTCAAAATTAAACACCTGATCTGAATATTAATTTTAGATTTTAAACTTCAAATTAGGTGGCGACTTTCGAACATCCAAACAACTAGTCTAATTTTAAAAATAGTGGGTAACTTCTTAATACTAGGCCACAAAAGTGTCTACTAATGTGTAAATCAATCTTGAGATACTTATAAACTGGCATGAACACCATCGTAATTAAAAATGAGATTTTTGCTGTATCAATCCAACAAAATCCACAAGATTAAATAATCATAATCTTTATCTTGTAAAAAATTTCAGGTAATTAGTGTATATACATTATACAGTAACTATATATTGAGTATATAATGGCGATGATTACAAACTATTACGGGTAGCGGGTAAAAAACTCTTAAACACCTAACTAAAAATGTTTTAAAATTAGAGTTTTCGTTAACCTAATGTTAGTCAAATAATGGCTCTGCTTATAAAAACCGTTAGGCCTTACAAACTAACCTAAGCTAAAATTAACGACGCTATATAACACCAACCACACTCCAACATAAGTCTAAATAAAGGCAGTGCAAATTTCTTTCTTCAACACATTCTCATAAAAGCCACAAAGCTCTCCCTCTCAAGTCTCAACCCCACACCCAACAAAAGAAAAAAAATCCATTCTATCTCTTCAAATTTCATTTGTATAATCAACACCATCACATTTTGAAGAGGTAATTAATCTCCATTATATCCTTTTAATTTCAATTCCATGTTCTTTGTATTTGTCTTTCTATTGTGTTGATATTGATGGTGTTTTACATGAATTATATAACTATTAAGATGGAAATTGAAAATTTGTAAAGTCAAGATCATATCTGTTTAATAATAAAAAAAAAGGGGCATTTTCGGCCCATTTTGAGTTTGGTCTCTTAGTGTCAAGTATATATATATATAGAACTTAAAAAGTTGGGATTTCCGATATATTTGTTTAACTATCGCTGGAAATACGAGATTTTTTATGGAAAGTCTGTTGAAAATATTTTGGACAAGCCATACATTATGTGCTCAGACACAAAAGTTCTCTTTTTGCTGGACATTAAGTTATTACCTTATTTAAGTTTCAAGAGTTCATGTTCCTGTTTTTATTATGACTCCATTAGATCACTTTGGTTCATTCACCTTTTCCCAAAAGAATATTTATAAGTATAAATCTAATTAAGGCCTAGAAATATTTGTGCAGACTCGTGTTGTGTAGCGTCTATTTAAGGGGAACACGTTTTCTATCAGAGATTTTTTCATTTTCAAAGCTCGAACCTAAAACATCTGGTTAAGGGTGGAGGTATTTATCTCACAACACTCTTTGTGGCGAAATATTTGTTAATAAATTATATTATATAAAAAAACTAGAGTATGATTAGTTGTCCAATTTTTTCCATATTAATCAAAGATTATATCAGCTATCAGGTGATTTTCTTCTAATATTCTTTTATTACTTGTGGTTGAGGAAGATGGGAGAAATGACAAGTTTCCAGTTGGGTGTGGTGGGAGCACTGTTTCTATCAGTAGCATCATCAGTCTCCATTGTTATTTGCAACAAAGCCTTGATGAGTAATCTTGGTTTTCCCTTTGGTAATATTAATTTCATTTTCCTCTTAACTTGCACTTATGGCATTTGGTACAACCTTTATCAATTAAAAAGTTAAAATCTCATCATAGTACTCACCGAACTTTCAATAAGATAACAAATATTAGTTGTTCATACCTAAAAAGTTAGTCTAAAATGGGATAATTGCACTTTTTGTCTTTCAGTTATCGATGAATTCTGGTTTTGGTCTCTGTAATATTTGACTAAGTACATTTAATCTTCAATTAATTTAAATATGTATTTTTGGTCTCTTTATGTAGGAAATATGTGATATTTATAGTATTTTTATGATTATATCACCTCAAATGTGGAATGATAGTACAAATTTAACATAATATGCCAAAAATTGAATGGTTTAGCACATAATTATTCATTAAATTTGTGGAGATTCACAGTTCGAGAGATTAGAACTGCACATGTCAATCAATTGAATGTTAAATGTGCTAAACCAGATATCACAAGTAACCTAACTAAAATTTATCATGAGGGACTAAAAGTGCTAATATCCCCTCTACAATATTCAAGATCAGTTATTTATATATTTTTTCGGATTAGTAAATTGTAATTTGTTTTATTATTTTTGTTTGTAATTATAGCCACAACATTAACAAGTTGGCATCTGATGGTGACATATTGCACACTTCATGTGGCACTGAAGTTCAATTTCTTTGAGAACAAGCCCATTGACATGAAGACTGTGATGCTCTTTGGCATATTAAATGGTGTATCCATTGGCTTTCTCAACCTTAGCCTTGGCTTTAATTCCATTGGCTTCTACCAGGTAAATTATCAATATCAAACTATACTTACGTCTATTTAATTTAAAATAGTATGTGAGCGAAAAGAAACATATGTATAGTGCATGTCATATAATTAAGTGACAAATGGACGGGTTGAATTAATTAAATTTAATTAGACAGGTCAAAACGATCAAAATAATAAATGGGTCCCGACCCAATTTATCCAAATTTTAGTTGGGGTCATACCCAACCTGTCTAGCATGATCCAACCTGCCCTCCTTTTATCTTTCTTTTTTTTGAAAAAAAATGTGTAAGATAATGTATTTATCTTGGATTATCAGTTTAAGTTTTTTCAAATTTATATAATTTTAAATTTCCAAAGTTGATTGGGTTTGGGTTGTATTTGGACCTGTATCCGATCCGTTTTGACCCAATTATTTGATACATTATTTCAGATATAACATGTTTGGTCAAGTCGATAAATGAGTCATAATCCAACTCCTTTAAATTTTTAGACGGTTACCAAAAAATGTGTTGATCCGGTCGCCTCTAAGATACATATATCATAGTAAAAATTGTACGGCCTAACCACTTTTCGAATAGATACCGGAAAATAGTCAGTGTTTGAAAATTCATTGAAATATAGCTACTTTAATGCGGTAATATTATGTAATGAATTTTAAAAAATGGCTATTCTTCAATGACTTTAGATTTATATCTAATTTTTTATTACAAATTCAGAAATGGTTATTTTTTTAATTTTACCACGTCTGCCTAACGTCTTTGTATGATTTTATGTTGTGTTTGCAGATGACAAAACTAGCAATTATACCTTTTACCGTATTATTAGAAACCCTTTTCTTGAAAAAGCAGTTCAGGTAAATCCATTATACTATGTTTTATTTTCCACTATAAAAGAAAATAATACTCTTATTGATTCATCAATAATTGTTTTTCTACATATGTGCAGTCAGAACATTAAATTTGCACTGTTCATTCTGCTGATTGGAGTTGGCATTGCCTCCATCACTGATCTTCAGCTCAATTTTGTTGGAACAATCCTTTCCCTTCTGGCCATTGTTACAACTTGTGTTGGACAAATTGCATCCTTTTGATGATCTCTACTTGTCCAAATATTTATTTGGATTTAACTTATATACAAAATCTTGGATCCAAGATTTATATATATATATATATATATATATGCCCCTACTGACAGTGTAATCATGGGGAGCCAGCAGTTCATCCTAACCCCCTTCGCGGGGAAGTTACATTGTACACAGTGGCGGAGCCACATAGGGTTGAGGGGGTCATCCGAACCCCCTTTGGCGGAAAAAAATACTATTTATATATGGTTAAAATTATTTTTTTATGTATATATAGTAGATATTGAATCCCCTTTGACTTCTTCGTATGTTTACTTTTTTATATGTTGAACCCCTTTAGTGAAAATCATATCTTTGCCACTGATTGTACATACAAAATCAAAATTATTTTATGTATATATAGTAGATGTTGAATCCCCTTGACTTCTTGTGATGTATTTTTTTCTTTATATTTTGAATCTCCTTACTGAAAATTCTAACTCGGTTACTGCATGTAATGGATTTTACACAATCAGTATATTTTAACTTGCTGCAACAAATTGCCTGCCTTATTTTCCCAGTTAGGAATCTCTCTTATTATAGACGAACTACCTGATATAGTAGAAATTTGTTATTTATAAATAGTAGTAATATTTTTATGTTGTGTGAACTTTCTTTTTCATAATTTGACCTTAACTCTCCAATTTAGCTGACCAACACAATTCAAAAGAGGCTCAACATCTCATCAACACAATTGTTGTACCAATCAGCCCCTTTCCAAGCAGCTATTCTATTTGTGACTGGGCCTGTTGTGGATCAATTCCTCACCAAACAAAGTGTTTTTGCCTACAAATATTCTCCAATTGTCGTGGTAAGAAAGCACTAATCACAAGTATAAATGAAAAGTTTACAGTTTTAGCCACCGGCTAAGGACCGTTTGGACATGAGTTTTTTCTTCCTCTTTTTTAAATTATATGTTCAAAATATTTTCTGGTTATATATTAGAATGATTTTTAGTTACTTTTTGAAGAGTTTTGCGAACTTGAAATATATGTTCAAACTCAACTTCAACTTTCAAATGCCATTTTCAACTTCAATTTCAAATACAACTTTTTTTCTCCAAATATCACTCAATTCATGTCCAAAGGCCTACTAAAACTATTTATACGAACCTAGACGTAACCTTTTGTAGCAGGCAACTCCTCAAGTATATACTCAATGTATAACAAGTGTACATCAAATACATAAATAAGTTTATAATGGTTGTATACTCAGTGTATATACACAGATTACATAGTGATTAAACTTGTTAAATTTTGCAAAATTATACAAATTAGGGTTATTTTTTAAAATGTGTCACTTTGGATGGTTGTGTAGCGTAAAATTACTTGAAGTGTATTATCGGACTTACTAATTCTAAATTCAAGATTAGCCTCTAAGTTCACTTTTTGTGTTGTGTGTTCTTAATGCAGGGATTTATAGTGTTATCATGCTTGATTGCTGTGTCAGTGAATTTCAGCACATTTTTAGTGATCGGAAAGACATCACCAGTTACATATCAAGTGTTAGGCCACCTTAAAACATGTTTGGTTCTAGGATTTGGCTACACATTATTGCATGATCCCTTCACTTCAAGGAACATTGTTGGAATTCTTGTAGCCATTGTTGGAATGGGATTATATTCCTATTTTTGTGTCAATGAAACCAAAAGGAAACAAGTTGGAGACCTTTCTTTCATGGCCCAAGTAAGATTATCTCGTGAAAAAGTGTTTACTGGCCACTTTTCCACCCATTTTTTTAAGAATGGCCAATGTCATATAGTGCTACATTTAATAGGTGAAACTCCACGCAATTCTGGAGTTCGATCCGTAGAATTTGGAACTCCATGACATTGGCTATTTGACAATTTTACCCGATTTCCCCTCCCTTTCTCCTCCTCGCGACAATTTGAAGGGTGTTGTACATTATGCATAAGTGGTGTACCTTATCCGTGCTAAAATACATTTTTTGTCATTTGCAGGTTAAAGAGAAAGATACCACTGCACCACTTCTAGCTGGGAAAAATGGCCAAGTTAAAGAAAATAACTCCCTTGTTTAAATTTTAGGGTTGAAATGAAGATGTTTTTTATCAAAGAATTTACATTTTCAATTCAGAGACATTATATTCTAGTTCATGGATGTAAATGATTTTTGGTTCATAAAATACCATGCTCCTTTGCTACAAGATTTGGTCATTGCTAGATTGTATTTACTTCTTACATGTAGCAAAATGTGATTATGAAAAAATCCCACTTTCTTTAGATATGACCCATTGTGTTTAAATTTTATGTCACCCGACTAAGCAAAATGGTCGATCAACGTGATTTTTGGCATGTTTAACTTTCAATTGATTGATATGTGCACTTTTGATTCTTTTTAAGTGTGAATATTCACAAATTTAACAAATTGTTAAGCGTCTAAACGTCTAATTATCTCTGTGTAATGTTTAATGTTTATTATTACTTCATATTTAAAAGTAATGTAGTTCTAAAAATAGTGTAAATATCAAATATTTCCTATATAATGAGACCAAAAATGACATTTTGGTTAATTATTTTAGGCTGAACATGTTAAACCCCCAAAGTTAATTGTGAATGACACACTAAAACCCAATTTGACCCAATTACTTTGCCCGAAAGACAACCAAACAAGCAAATGGAAACGTTTCAAGGGCCCAAACCATTGATTTGAGTTTGAAAGCCCTTTACAATAAACAAGTTACCGATCCTGGTCCCTTTGGCCCAACGTAGACTTTTGCAAATTTAGCAATTTGGTGCAGTGCATCTCAAACGTAAAAATTTCACGGGGCAGCTTGTTTTGTCATCGTCACTTAATTTGTATCCGTCTTTTTAAATTTTCTGCAGATACACTCACTTTTGCTCCATAAAGGTAGGAATAAGATTTGCATACAATCTATTTTTCTCAAATTACACTCGTAGGATTACAGTGGATATGTTGTTGTTGCTGCTGCTCACTTCTAACATATGGTGTCCGAAGTTAGGTTCGACAAAATCAATTTTTAGACAATATGTATGAAGTTACATATGAGTGAGTTCATGCATTTCTACTTGAAGTTCAGGTAAAAATGATTGGATTTCAGTTATTTTCCCTTGAATTTCAACCATATATGAATGAAGTTCAATCATTTTTGTTCGATTTCAACTTTTTTTGTTTGAACTTCAACCAGAAACTTGAAGTTAGACTTTATCACTGAAGTTGTTCCAAGATAAGTGCACGTGCAAAAAATTAGCAGACAAAAATTAAATGACAATATCAAAATCAGTTATATGTGCACTTCGCTCATCTCAAACAAGCAAGATCATAATTATTAAATGCTTCCATGATATTATCTCTGTTTTGTTACAAATTCCAAATTCCAACCTAACAAAAAATTAATTATAAAAAAATTATTAAATCTTAGTTTTAGAGTAAGACTTAGTTTTTAGTTTATGTGATATGCTTTGTCTTTTTGTGTATTTAAAAAAATATTAAATCTTAAATTTAAAAATAATTAATTTTATATTTTATTCCTCATGACAGATTTTTATTTCACATAACATCATATTATGTTTAAAACTAAAATTCTAAAAACAAACACACAAATAATATATTACTATATTTTATATCACAGATTTTAAAAGTATTTATTTGATTGATTCAAGTTACTATTAGGGTTGTGTATCGATCGGTTCGGTTCAATTTGACTTATTGGTTATTAGTTTGTAGACATACTAAACTGTTAAAACATCGTTAAGATATCATTTAATCTGTTAACGAATATTGATCGTTATCGATTTTGTTATCAGTTGAACGGTTAAGATTTAACACAAAAAAAAATTCTATTTAAATAAATTGGTGACACAAGAGTTATCTGATAGAAACTACGTTAAGTTCAAGTAACCCAGTTCGAACATGAATCAGCTTCTTTGCAAATGCATCAGCGTTGAGAAAGCGTTGAGAAAGAAACAACATAAGTTCAAGTAAAAGCTTTTCGGATAAATTGAGCTTCAATGTTAAAAACAAACAATAAAAAGCTCAAGCACTAACCCATTAGATCTTAAATTTCAAGAAATGGATGTATATGATAAAATTCATATAAGACAGTTGTATGAATTATGGTATGACACGTGAAGCAGGAGGCTGAGTCATACCCACGTCAAATTACAGCGGTACTATTTTGGTATGCACGGTACTGGAAGCGACACGAGCATGTCCGGTACCGGTTATAAAGAAGGTTAAGAGCCGTTTGCATCGTAACAAACGACCGTTACCAAAATCGGTCATGCGACTTCCGAAAACCTTTTAATGTTATTTATTGAGAGATTGATTGTCAAATTATTACAACATTTATTCTCATGCATTTATGGGGGCATATTTCGTGGGCTTTGTATTCGTGTAGCTCATGTATAAATAGGACACTTCATTTAATTGTAATCCATCATATTCTAGCTATTACAAAAGACTTCTCATTATTCTTTGATTTCTGCGATTTTTATACACGTCACAATTACTTTGCCCAGAAGTTTTCACAAGGCTTAGGCTAACCTTTACTTTATCTTGTCTCGTTATTATTTATTTACAGTATAATTGATATTTAACGTGTCACTTGAGATCCACGTGTCCTTGACCATGTATACAAATTCAATTGTACCATTTTACAAGTTAACAGTTTGGCGCCTACCGTGGGGCTTGGACAATTGTGGTTTCACAAGTGACCACTCTACTAATCTAATTTTTTCTTTAAGTCTTATTATTTATTCAGATCAAACAGATGACAGGAATAGGTAACATCATAGACAACATAAGCAGTCTGGGGCCAAATGATTTGACAAGATGAACCACAACGTCCAGAGACCCGAGGCATACGGACGGAGTCACTTCAGAAGAAGGTCAATATGATGATGTACCCACTGATGAAATACCCGAAGAAGCCATACAGAATCTTCAGGCGCAGAACGCTGCAATGAACGAAGAGTTTGAGCGTTTGAAGTGGTTTCAAGAGGAGTTCTTGCCCAAAAATACTGACGACATAGATGCACGGATTACAAATATATCATTCATTTGGCTACAGACAATCTGTACCATTCTTAGTTATTACAGACCTGTTGGACCAGTCTCAAACCAGCTTGACCAACAGCTTCCCTGAAACTAAGTTTGGGATATGCATCACCTCCTTTTAGAGTGATCCCATTCCCTGAAGTCCTTTTGAGGACAACCTCTCCAACCCCTTCTACTTTAGAGGTGGCATTGCTTCACATGAACAACCTCTTGCCCGTGGTTAGGGCGTAACCGGATCATATGTGATCTGGATACTCTGGCCCACTCCAGTTGCTTTGGCAGACTGAGTGTCCAATTTCTTTTAGCCTTCAGATCATTTAAGACCTGGAAACTCTGGCCCACTCCAGTCGCCCGTAGGCTTTGTACGACTGAGTGTTCAATATCATCCTATCAAATAAAGGATCTTCTGTCAGATAGTGTGACAGGTTCAACGTCTTAAGATACGCCATTATCTTTTAGTCTTCTTCCTTTGAGATTGGTGCCAAGATAATTCATGTCGCTTGTTTAAGAGTGGTAACAGTTTTCGCACAGTCAGTGGATCTCTCTCCTTCGCATGTGCGAACATACGTTACACACTTTTAATAATTACACCTAAAAGAATGAATCTTTTATGTTTTGTTTTCCAGTACCAATCTTTAACCGGGAAAAGGGGTGCTCCAATTTCTGATTTTAGAGTGTAGGGAATATAAGTTTTAATGAAAACACTTTCATATTCCTAGCCTTACTTTACACACTTTTATTAATATATTATCTAAACACATTATAGATAAGGAAGGATAAATTAACTTAGACCTTTTGGATTCTGGCCCACTTCAGTCAGACTGCGTGTCCATTTCCTCCTTACCATAATTCGGATCCTTTGTCTGTGACAGATATATGCCTTCTGCTACAAGATAAAACAACATCTTCAGCCTTCTCCTCTTGTCCCAGTTGACATCCTCAGCCTCTTTTGGGCGCTTGTTTCCACTACTCTCGGGAGCGGTGACACCATCAACACCTTGACCGTCAACAGCATAATCAGAACTGTCTTCTACCAGAAAACCACAACCATAGCCAGATTTGGTCACACATCTGTTGACCGACATCTTTCGAACACTAATACAATCTTGTCTTAATATTGTTGGATATAAAGTAATATGAAAAGTAAATAAATATTACAAGTGCTTCGAAGCATAAACAACAAAGATTACAATAAAAAGTTGTCAATCTTTTAAACTTGAACTAGAACTTCAAATCTGGATCTTGTATTCAGAAATACAAGAACATGAACTGCTACACTTGTGGCTTATAGAACCGCTGAGAATCCTAACGGTTAGAGTCCTTTGAGTTTCAAGTTCACACTTGAAACACTTAACAACCAATTAGATAATCACAACACTACCGACTGAGTCGATAGATGACTCTCTGTCTTTAAGACAAGATTGCCCCATATATATGCTTTTACATTAGCGGGCAATGGTTTCCTAAGATAAAACAGTAACTAATTAACTCTACAAAGCAAACAGGTTGATTCTGACGAAGAAAACAAACATGAAACGACTTGCTGAATAATGGAAAATTTAGAGGAAAATAAAGAGTTTCTGTTCTTGTTCAAGACCTGTGTCTTCTCTTTCTTTTCTTTCTCTCTATTGTCTGTCTCTCTTCTTTCTACTTTTTATGTCTACCCTAAAAATTAGAATAAGGTCTTCACTTTATAATGTTTAGGATGAGGAAATGTATTAAGAGGTAGAGTCATGGCTAGAAACGTTTTGTAATAAGTGCAAAACGTTTCAGACTTTCCGGTTGCTTGCAGCATTCCTGAAACTCCAGGGACCAAAAGATAATATCATAAGCAGCCCACATCCTACAACCCGAGCCCGGACCGAACGGGCGGCAGCGGCGTGCGTGTGGAGCTAGCCTTGAACCCAAGCACACCTAGGTCCTCCCTCATTCAAACACATGAGTTACCCCTTGGGGTCCCAAACCCTTATCAATTTTTTTAGGCTTATAAAAAGAATAATTCTTCCTTTTTCCACCGATGTGGTAGATTTGTCCCACACCATATTTTCATGCCTCAAACACCTTACTTAGTGGACCAATATCTCTTTCATTTCTTAACGAAATTTGACGATCATTGGCCCTACGGTCATCTACTCACTCAATAGATTATGCACGTGTGGAGAATCAAATACTCCAACATGCGGAACCCGAGTGTTTAAGTCATTAAAGATGAGTGAACGCAACCCCCATCAAAGACAAATTTCCAACAAAATACACATCATAGCTGGTAAATACTAGCTACGAAATGTAATAACAGAAACTATAGTTATATCATGTTGGGCGCCTATAAACAATAGCTATTTATGTAAGTTACCAATAACTTAATAATTATGTTCTTTTTCCTTTCTTTAAATATTAAATAACTTAATAATTAATCTCTCCTTAAGTATCTCACTTAATAAATATACTTTACTGATTGCAATAAAAAGGCGACAATTGGAGAAAAATGATAAATACTTTTTATATTTTCAAAAAATATCAAATATTTTAAAATAAATTTAACTTGTCAAAATGATTAATATTTGCTAGTAAATGCCATTATATATTAGGTCACATTGTAGGCACACCAATTACCTGAATTAGCTACAACCTTAAGTATAGGGAAATTAATGCTTTGATCACCATGTTGTAATTTGTTGAAAGCAATTGCAATATTAGCTCTTAGCGCATCGAAAAGCAACAAATAGTTTTATGAATTATACGTTGTCCAAAATATCTAATAAACGGATAAGGATTCTCTGATTTTTAGCAAAAGAAATTGCTGAAGATTAATCTTGCTTTTTTTTAAAACTATATATAACTAGAAAATAGAAACGGTATTAAAATATACGTAGCAATTTCCAGGAATGCTTTGCATTATTCATCAATTTAAATATTCTTAGCAATCACTCAAAAGTGTTTGCTTAAATATGTGAAAGGCAAAGTTGCAAACCCTTTCATATAGTATTATTCCGTTTGCCCAAAATATTATTATTATTACTGAGAATAAATATAAAGTACAAAAATTACTGAGTAGAACACTTTAAGTTATACATTAACTTTTGAGAGATAAATAATAATAAAGAAAATATGGTGCATTGAGAAATAATACACGTCCCATCAAATTTTTGTAAAGTGCATATGTTAAAAGTCAGTACACCATTTTGGGATTGATTAATATAGAAAATAATGTTTTTTTTCATCCCAAATAGAAGAATTCAAATTGCGTGGATTAATGTATTAAATTTTGGTTCGAACTCATATTTATAGAGATATCATCTATATAATTAGAAATTGCATAAATAGTACTACAAATTACATTATTATATAGCTAAATCTATTGTAAAAATGTATCAAAAAAAAGGTAAAAAATCATCTATTTCTTTTACATAGATATACAATATTTACTTTGCGATACAATACAAGTATATTTTATTTATTTATTTATTTATTTTAGAATAACAATAATAGTGTTGTAATAATATCATGACTGGCGTAGTGGGGTGGAAGAGAAGCTTTTCACTTTGTAAATGTAGAAATTGTTAGTAGAACCTACTCTTCCATCTTCATACCTTCCTGTTTAAGGCCATCGAGCCGATGACATATGGGTTAAATAAAGAAAAAGTAGTGCAATAATTATTTACCCTAAAAAAGTACATATAAATTTATTAAGTGATTTAAAAGATACATGGATTAATTTGAGCGATAAATAAAGTAATAAAAATAGTAAGACAATAAGAATAATCGAAATGAATTCAAGTAAAGTAAAATGGAGTAATTGATTAGAAATAGCTTGACAACCTAAGCTAGGAAGAATTTCCTGATGAATATGCCTCTGGAATGACTTCGGACCTTGTTGAATAGTACGAAACCGATACAAAAATGACAGAAACGACTTATAAGTTGCTACATCGCTTAAACAATAATTGTTAAGCAGAGAATTTGATGCCCTCCCGACATGAAGGTCGGACTCCTTTTATAGGTGTGAGTTCATAAGTTTGAAGACCGAGAATATCTCCCTAATAATATACAATAAATGCCGATCAATTAAAGGTCTTTAACATCGAAGGAGTAACATTTGACGCCATATACTGACCGAATAATTAACGACGGATACTCATAATATCTTTCGACTTTGTCCATAGCAACTTGTCCGGTCTCGTTCCCTCAGTTACTTACTCCGGACTTGCACTCTAACTGAACTTATAAGCATCATAACTTGCCTCGAATTGAACATTTGGCCTCGCTAAATCTATTATTGTAAGGATGTATCAAAAAATTGAAGTCAAAAGATCATCTATTTCTTTTACATAGATATACATTATTTTTACTTTGTGACACAATATGAGTACATTTCATTTATTTATTATTAGAATAACAATAATAGTGTCATAATAATATCACGACGGATCGATGTGATGGGGTGGATGAGAACTTTTTCACTTTGTAAATGTCGAAATTGTTAGTAGAGCATACTCTTCGATCTTCATACCTTCACGTTTGAAGCCATCAAGCAGATATCATATGGGTTAAATAAAGAAAAAGTAGTATAATAATTGTACCCCCAAAAATGTATAGTTGAATTTGCTAAGTGGTTTAAAAGACACGTAAATTAGTTTAGACGATAATAGAGTAATAAAATTGATAAGACATGAATAATAATCGAAATAAATTCAAGTAAAATAAATAATTGATTACAAATAGCCTGGACAGTCTAAGATTGGAAGAATCTCCTAGTGAAGATGTCTTCGGAGTTACTTCGTGCCTTGTTGAACCGTACGAAACCGATACAAAAGTAACAAAAATGACTTATAAGTTGCTACATTGCGTAAACCATAATTGTTAAAGAGAACTTGATGTCCTTCCAACATGAAGGCCGGACTCCTTTTATAGAGATGAGTTCACGGGTTCGATGACTGAGAATCTTTCCTTAATGATGTACAATAAATATTGAATTAAAGATCTTTAACATCGAAGGAGTAACATACGACACCATATCCGGACCGAATAAGTAACCGTTGATACTCATAACTTCTTCCGACTTTGTCCGTAGCAACTTATCTGGTCTCATTCCCTCGGTTTACTCCGTGCTTGCACTCTAACCGAACACATAAACATCCAAACTTGCCTCGAACTGAACATATGGCCTCACCACGTGTCATGATAATACTCCCTCCAAATTAAAAATAGTGTTCACTTAGTCATTTGTAATTTGCACACCACTTAAGAAATGACTAACTTCTAGATAAAATAGTTAATTTGACTAAAATGACTCTAATTAAATAAGTATTGAGATTTGATCACCTATCACTTACTAAAGACAAAGCTGAAAAAACAAGACTAATTACTTATTGATTTGATAATCAGAGACTCTTTTTGGATTAGAAAATAAAGACTAATTAGATAATTTTTTTAATCAGGAGGGAGTGAGTAATATTTTTTAAATTTGTTACTCCCTCCGTATTGGCATACACGACTTTTAACTTCATTGGCATACATGATTTTCAATACGTCTACTTCCCTACTTTAATTTGTAAACTTTTCCGTAAATCAAAGAAAACACCTTTTACATCATTTGGCAGCCAAACTTTTGTCTCACATATGCACAAATTGAGTTTCCTTCTTTCATCATCACATAGCAAACAAAAAGAAAAAAAAAAGTATTCTCTGTCGATCACAACAAAGTAATTGTACATCTCTGATTTTCTTTGGGGATCAGAGTTGTTTTTTTACAGTAATTTTGGGGTGG
>CM056498.1:49625951-49832231 GCA_029783415.1 Anisodus acutangulus
ACTTACAAGACCGACTCATTCAATTGCTCATACATTCATTCCCTTCGCTCTTCGCTCTTCGCTACTCATAAATATAGTACTCCAATAACTATTACTCCTCCCGCCCCAATTTATGTGAACAAGTTTGATCGGGCATGAAAAATGAAAGATATTTTTAAAAAAACTTATGGTCTAAAACAAACAATAGATGTATGTATGGTTGTAAATCATTTCATTAAGGGTAATAATAAGTTTAAAGTTAAATTATTACTAAATATAGAAAGGTAATATTATATTTTTTAGACTGACTAAAAAGAAAATAGTGTCACGTAAATTGGGACAAAGATAGTACTATTTCATTTGAAATTCAAGTATCTTCACCGCCAAGGGTTGTGTTGGGGCGGATAGGCACACTCTTAAGTAAAGGTTTCAACTTTGAATCCCGTAAATGAAAAAAATCCTAATAAAGAGTCCTTTTTCTTTCCCTTTTAATGAACCTTATGTTGCATGTATGTGAATTAGTCGGACTTCTAAAGTGGGTACCAGATCTCGAATGAAACCTAGTTTATGAACCCCCGAGAGCAAAATCTGATGAATTTGGAACCAACCTTAGAGACCATCCCAATGATCAAGAACTACAATGATCTCAGTTGAAGCTTCTTTATAAAGTATATGGCAAAACTAGTCACTGCATAGAAATTGTACACAAGCAAGTGTAAGCTCAGCAAAATCATATTAAACTTACTTTGTACTATGTCCATTAATTGACATCTCTATGTTCCTGCCTTTCCAAGCAAAACTATGAGCTATCATAGTTCCTTAACCTTCACTCAAGCCTCAAGCCTTTCCATTCTACTCTCCCTTTGAATGAAAGTGGAGATCTCTTTTCCTTCTTGTAACCACTACAATTGTAACTTCCCACCAAATCTTTTTTTTCTTATTTTATGTTAGGGAATGCTATACTAGCTAGGATTTGGTAATACAAAGAAATTTTTATACTATGTTTGTATATAGAAATTAAGCTCTACTAAAAGATATTTTTGGCTTAAATATCCCTCTTTACCAAAAAAAAGGAGAGAGTACACATGGAAAGATTTCTTTTCAAATCCAAGTTTGTCTATGATTAGAGCCTTAGCGCAAGTTACCTTATGTAAAAATTGATGAAAATAAAGAATGTCAAGTAGAAAGGAGCAAAATCTTATGGCACTGCGTACTATAGTTTTTATTTTTCTTTCTCTCTCTTCTATGGAAAGAGGGGATATTAGCGTGGCATACTTGATTGATCAAGAAGAATTTGTAATTAAGTCGACATAGCTCACTAATTGGATTTAAAACTAAAAAGGCTCCCCCCTCCGACTCTTGATTAGATCCTTAGCGTAATTTACCTTATATAAAAATCCAAAAAAATAGATAACGTCAAATAAAAAAATACAATGTCTCGCGACAGGATTATTATATCTTGGATTTTCTCTATCTCTTTTATGAAAAGAGGGGATAATACATGATGTAATATACCTGATCGTTTAATCAACAAGACGTAATAAGTTGACATATCTCCCTAATTGGTTTTAAAACTATAAGAAGCCTACCCCCTCTCACCTAACACACATTCTTTCCATCAATAAAAACCCAAGTCTTCTCATCTATCATCATTCCCCTCTCAAACTTCAAACTTCTCTTAGTACATTCCTCTCTATATTCCACACATCCCATTCTTTTCATAAAGAGAAAACAACAACAAAAAAAATGAAACACCAAATTCTTTCTTCTCTTTCACTTATTTTACCTATCCTCCATTTTTCCACTTCAACACTAGCTCAAACAGTCACAGCCCCAGCACCCTCTGGCCCAATCAACATAACACAAATCCTAGAAAAAGCTGGCCAATTCACCACTTTAATCAGGCTCATGAAAGTCACAAGTGTTGGTGACCAAATCAACACACAACTCAACAATTCTAACCAAGGCATGACTGTTTTTGCACCAACTGATAATGCATTTTCTAGCCTAAAATCAGGCACTATAAATTCTCTAAATGCTCAACAACAAGTTGCACTTTTGCAATTTCATGTTCTTCCAAATTTTATTTCTATGACACAATTTCAAACTGTGAGTAACCCTTTGAGGACACAAGCCGGTGATGCTAGTCCCGGCGATTTTCCGTTAAATGTGACGACTTCCGGCAACCAAGTGAATGTGTCCACCGGTGTTGATGATGCTACTGTGGCTAACACAATTTATACTGATGGTCAGCTTGCAGTTTATCAGGTTGAATTATTATTAAGAAAGCATGCTGTTTATTTGTACGAGGGGAAATGTTTTTCAGAAAATAAGTTATTCTTTTAATGTTTGGTTGCGAGAGAATATATTACAGGAAAATATTTTATCAATAGGTGGAAAATGACTTCTCTTGCTTTTGGGCAAAATTCATTTCCTTGTTTGGTTGCGAGAGAATATATTATAGGAAAATAGTTTATCAAAGCCTTTTGGACAGAAGTCATTTTTCTTGATAATATCTCTACTTTTAACTTCATATCAATATTTAACCAACACTTAAATATTATTTTTAATATTTAAAACTAAAATATTTTACCAAAATATTGCCTGATTTGCTAATTAATACTTATTATTTTGAATCTTCACGAAATAATTTTTCACGAAAATATTTTTCACTTTACAAACAAATATCGGAAAACATTTTAGAAAGAATTACATAAAATTTTTCAGAAAATAAATCATTTTTTCAGAAAATGTTTCTCTAAAAATGACCACCATCATATCAAATACACCCCAAAAGTAAAATATTGATAGATGGAAATTACTTCAAGATTTTGATGTACGTTAATACCCTTAAAAAACTAAATTACTCCCTCACATTGACATGCAAATATGTAATTTTACAGTGAGTTTAAGTTATATATTATTAAAGAAAATTTTATACCATCAGATCACCTTAATTATTTTAGTAGGCAACTTATTTTATTTTTAAGATAACAAATTAATTTCATATTTTTTAAGAAAGTTTACTTGTAAATATTCTTTCAATAACCTGATAGTGCAAAAATTATTTAGATTAACGATATATATGTAACTTAAACTCTTGTAATACCCCCCGCTATTAGAAGTTAAGTGCATGTCTCCAACCAATTATTTTTCATGTCAGGTTGATAAAGTGCTTCAACCTATGAGTATCTTTGCTGCTGCTGCTCCGGCAACTGCACCGGCTCCGACGATGTTGAAATCAAAGAGAAAGTCTCCGGAAGGATTGAGCCCTAGCTCCGGCAGTGACGACTCGCCGGCGGATGCTTCAGGTGCTGAGAGAATTGCCCTGCATGGTGCGACGGTTTTGGTTTTTGGAGTTTCCTTATTTGCGTTGTTGTGAATTATAGAAATTGGACGGTGAGGATTTATTGTGATTTTTGATGCGTTGGTTCAACGGTTGTGATTCATTTGAACCCTTTTTATTTTAAATTCTTCTTGTTCATGTACCCTTTGTCCCTATTGTCTTTTCTGACATTTGTATTACCATTTCGTATTAAAATATTTTGGCCAAATTCCCATAATCACACCATGACGTAAAATACTTCTATTTCTTTAAAAAAAAAGTTTTTCTTAGCTTTTAAACAAAAAAAGTTTTTCTTAGCTTTTAAACAAAAAAAGTTTTTCTTAGCTTTTAAACAAAAAAAGTTTATCTTATTGAGTGGTAAATTTACTGATAGAACTGTTACCAGAATGGATAAATTACTGATAGGAAGTGCTGCGCTTCTTCTAAAGTAGAAATTCTTCGAACATAAAAGAAAGACTAATCATATTTATCAGTTGCTACATATAACATGTGTGAAAATAATGGTATCGCGTAGATCATTATCTTTATATGTGTATTACTATGTTGCGTTATTTGTTTTGTATCTTGATATTTTGTTATTTTGTTTTTCATGCAATCCTGCATTGATTACGTTTCTTTTGAGCCGAAAGTCTATCTAAAATAGTCTTTCTACCCCACAAAATGTAGAGGTAAGGTCTGTGTACATCTCACTCTCCTCATACATCACTTATAGAATTATACCGAATATGTTATTGTTATTGTTATTGTTGTATACATCAGGCATTAGAAATTTATTCAACGATTGATGGCTCTGATATTGTCACAAGGTTCACTCAAGCAAGAAGGTTATTGCTTATTCAAGACTCAATAAATAATATTTTTTTTTTGTAAAATGACTTGATTCCAGTTCAAATATATCGTTTACTACAATTCATTCTACTTAACTGCTCACGATTTTTTGGGATATCTTTATCTTAAAAGCTTCGAAGTTCTATAATGTTTTAAGTAGTACTAATATCTTTGTCCAAGTTTTATTTTTGCAATAAAAATGATCATCTATTGCATTTCAAACTATGGATATATCCATTCCACTTGTAATTTTTACATTGGGCTATTGACAGAGTAGACAAAGTTTTGTTCCTATATAAGCTGAAAGCCCATAGAGAGAGGCCTCTCATGTCGTGGGCAAACAGGTCTTCCAGCCCACTATAGTGGTGACTACATTGAATTGCAACGATTATTTGCACTTTTTCCATATTTTGTGCAGCTCTTTAATTTTTTCCCTTATAATAAATAAATTTTTTTCGGAACATAAATTTATATTTTTGCATCATAACATTCTACAAGTTATGCCCCATGTCCTTAAAGAACTTATGTCCCGCTAGACATAAGTTCGATTTTAAAGGGTAAAAATTAAAGACCAACCCATTTGAAGGGAAAACCGTGCAGTTACTTCTTGCAGCGAATGGGTTAAGCATCTTGTTAATGGGCCAAATACAGGACAGAAGAGGAGAGCTCTGACTAAACAACAGTACTTACTAAACTAGTCTCTTCTTTGAGTCCTTAAGTAAAAACACTAAATAAGTGATCATCAGTCTTTAACTTGGAATTAGTGGTAGAAATGACACGAGGAAGCTACTGGTAGCAACCATATTTAGAATAAATTCAATTTTTGAATCTATTTAAAGTTAAAACATTATAAATTTCGGCTATTCGTTAAATATGGAGCCGGTTTTAGACTTAATATAAGCAAGTAATTTAAAGTAGTCGCTAATTAACAGTTTAATCTTTTGTGTAAATCGTCTGTTAAAATTCAATATGATACACAAGGTAATCGAGATCCAAATTTGGGATTTGAATATTGCTATCAAAAAATATTTCCACATTATTCATCCAAAAAAATGAATCATATCTACACATATAAAGCTCTTGCAAATAGATACCACGACATAAAGCTAGCTCAAGAGATAAGAACTAATGAAGATTATATAAGGATACCGAAAAGCTACATCCCGCCAATGTGGAGTAAGTTGCATGTGAGACTTCTATTTTTTTTGGAAAGTGTTTCTCCAATTTCTTTACCAAACACGAGTATCAATCAGTGTTTTAAAAAATGGGAGCGTGAGGCGGGACATTTTACTTAGAACTGAACGAGACGTAATTCCCTAGGCATGGGGCGTAAGCCCATGAATATTTAAAATTTTAATTTATAATGTAGCAAAATAGTATAATAATCACGTTTTTTCATACTTTGATCAAAGATTAGCCATGTCTCAAAACTCTAGAATATCATATATTTTATATAGAGCCTGATATCTTTTTCTGCAAACAATAATGTAGGCTCAATACATCAAATATACCTAAACGTTTAGATCATCATTTTAGCAGTTGTAAAGTGCCCCGAAGTAAGTTTTGTTTGAAACTTATTATCGTTAGGTTTAAGTGTTTTATTTTATATGGTTTTGATTTAAGCATTTTATTATTTAGTCAATTCGAAATAACTTGTGCGACGTCCTAAATTAATTATGAAAAAATTCTCGACATATTCGAAATAAAGTAATGCCTTGACTAAATAATAAAGGGCAGCCCGGTGCATTAAGCTCATATCTTGCGGTCAGGGAAGAAGCGGGACCACAAGGGTATGTTGTCTGTGACCTTACCTTGCATTTCACCGTGGAACACAACCTCTGCGTAAATGCAAGGTAAGGTGAGATCAGACCTTGTGGTCCCGCTTTCCCTGACCTCACAAGATAGGGAGCTTAGTACACCGAGCTGCCCTTTTTTATGCTGCATTATACAGGAAAATAACACAAGCTTATACTTTTTATAATATATAATAATTAGTACTAATTTTAATTTAGATTTTATTAATACATTATCTTTTGGTGAAAAATCAAACATGTGTGTCAACGGGCTCCTCAGTGGGTTCTTAAGCGGGCCACGGAGCCGGGGCTGTAAATGGTGTCGGAGTTGAAGCTGGATCCTAAGATATGAAAAATTATTAAATAATCAGTATGAGTATTTTAATTTGTTAAAATAATTATTTTAAACACTTACTTCTAGGCTCTGAAACATGTCGAAGTCCATGAATGGATCATCGTACTTAAGTGTGTTTGACAAATAACTTGGTCGGGACAAGGCCGCGATCTACTACCCAACTAGTCTGTACAACTATACCACAAATGACTCGACTCGGCTACTCCAGGAGCAAGTGGAGCTCACCAAAACTCTGATGATCAGCTGGACCATCTACACATAAATCTTCCACTTGCGAACCTGGACTTGCAACTTGACATGCAGCGCCCCGGCAAAAGAGACGTCAGTACGAATAATGCACTGAGTATGTAAGGCGGATAAAACAAATGATAAACTCTAAAACTTAAAGTAAAACAAGTAAGCGAGTAACAACAAGTATAGATGAACTGTCACTTACATGTAGGTC
Organism: Anisodus acutangulus; assembly: GCA_029783415.1. Taxonomy (NCBI): domain Eukaryota; kingdom Viridiplantae; phylum Streptophyta; class Magnoliopsida; order Solanales; family Solanaceae; genus Anisodus; species Anisodus acutangulus. The sequence continues at coordinate 49,632,698 of CM056498.1, forward strand.
GTATTCTACTAAAATGTTTGCCAACCATGTTAATTGAAATGCTACTACAGGTCCAAGTTACATCTATATGGACACTAGTCTCTATCTTGCAACTATGTTATGCTTGGGCGATAAATGGGCCTTAGATCTTTTCTACTTATAAGATCAAACTCGATCTTGCAAATACGGTCCGTCTCGTGGGCCAACTATTACTAACTCTGCAGTGTGAAGTACTACAACAATTCAAGTTACGCCTACTTATACAATTAATCTCTGTTTCGCAAATATGCTCCACTAGAGCGACAAATGGACCTTTGGAGGTCAGCAAATAGGTCTCGCTGGCCGCCAAATAAGCCACGATGGCTAGCAAATGGGCGCAAGCTGTCAAATAGGTCGTGAGGGCCAACAAATCGTATCACATAATTCAACTAAGTTCTTTATACATCAACCCGTTAAACTATTGTTCCCCTTCTGAGATGACACAACCTGTTATCCATAATTACTTTTGAGAAATGCAATTAAATACTTGCTTGTCCTCAGAGTTTAACCAAGTACACAAGCTTCCAACCGGAGGAGTAACAACTACTAAGGCAATCAACGTTGACAACTACGCAAATGCATAGACATTTAACTAGGGAAGTCGAGCAACTAGTGCAACTGACAGGGGGCAACTATACAATTAGCAAATACGCAACCCATCGCCTACTACACTCGACCTCTGAGGACTTTCATTTCAGGAAAATAACTAATATCTCCAATTATTGTATACGGGCACATCAAACGGCATAACCTCTAATAAAAGTTCACTAAACTGGAATGGGTCCAATTTAACATGTCAAACTATCAACAAATATCAAGATTGAATTTTTACCGACAATTACCTTTCAATTATGCAACTAAGGACTCGTTTACCTTCTAAGTCCAACCAAATACACGAGCATCCAACTAAAGGGGTAGCAATTACAATTGCCATCACTACAGATAACTATATGAAGTCATATGTATTCAACTAGGTTACAAGTGTAACGGACGAGGACAACTATCAACTAGCATTTAGATTAGATTCTTACGAGTCCTCGACTCTTATCACTACCAACAACTATTGCTTACTATTGAGATTTCAAGATATAAGCAACATCATTCCGTACAAGCCGATTCACCTACTATTTGCTAAGAACATTTTATAGCGCGCACGACTAACTACAATTGATGCAACTATGGCTAGCTTTCCCCTCGAATCTCCAATCAAGTACTATAAGCACAATTAAGGCGATATTTCTAATAATGCAACTAACATAGCAACTATGCAACGAACACGTATTAACAACAACCAACAACATACACAGTGAAATCCCACAATGTGGGATCTAGGGATGGTAGAGTGTACGCAGACCTTACCTATACCTTGGTAGGTAGAGCGGTTGTTTTCGGGAGACCCTCGGTTCAAGACAACGCATAATCACACGCAAAGCAAGCAATAGAAACGGTCAGACCCAGACAACGAACAAGTATAAAATTCGATTCTTATTTTAAGGAAAACACTAACTATTCCAAATGCCTTATGGTCACCTCATATGATATGACGTCTAGTAGAGATCTAATGGTTTAGAGTAGATTCTGCTCAATGACACACCTATCAACGAGCCGAGTAATCTACTTCAACTATAAGTATATACTTGCGCAATGGACTAAATAGAAGGTTTTGAAACTTAAAAATAGCTCGCATTCCCAATCTAACTATATATCATACAACCGATAGTGAAACTAACATCAACTAAAGCGTAGGATACCTATGACAATTACGCTTTCTAACTCCGCTAGACAAATACGCTTTCTATTGAGTCATGCCAATTGAAAGAAGAGATAGCCATTACATACCTTATCCTTGATGCTACAACCGTCTTACAAGTCCTCGCACTCCTTACAGATAGTTATCTATATCAAATAAAAGAATCGATATCAATATCGAATCCAAAAATTTATAGAGAACTTCACTTAGTCACTTTATCGACAGCCTTACGCATATAGAGTTCTTAGACTTCTTTACGAGGGTTATTTATGCATGTTTGCCCCATCATCCTTTAATATGTACTTTCCTAAGCTCCACAACATAAATAATTAGTTAACCTATTAATTCAGTTCATACTCCACACAAAACAATCCTCAAATCATAGCACAATGATTTCATATGTTTACGAGTGTCCATTACGAAAATCCTTTCATAGCTAACTTCAAATCATCAATTAATCATAGAACTAGTTAGAGGAGGATATAATTTACCTTTACGTATCAAAATCCGTCTAAAACAACAACTATTTCATCATCCAAGGGTTTCCAAAAATTGATCCTTCAAGGAGACAATACTTCCCACGATAACCACGGGGTTTATCACGTAATCTTGCATAATTCGGCTTAGATTTGGTCTTGAGGTGATATACTATGTTGGAGAGGGTTTAGAGAGAATTTATGGACTGATTTTGACGAACAAATGAGCCCCAAATCGTGAGGACCCATTTATAACCCGAAATTTTTTTCCACAGTCGTAATTTGACGATGGGATTGATGGTACCGTCGAACATTCGATGGTCCGTCAATCTGGACCATAAATCTTCCTCTTGAGAATCTTAAATCTATCGGGATTTCGATGGTCTGGGTCGGCACTTTGACGGTCCGTCACTTCTGCCGTCAAACTATCAAGTTTTTCGATTTCATCGAAACATATTTTTTCCGATCCGTTTGACTTCCAAACACTCTTAAACTCCCACCAACAAGCTGTAAACCTTCATTACCCTTTTGTAAGGCCGTACATCTTTCTCGAACTTCGGTATTCACTAATGTCATGGCAGGACGTGAAACTACGCGGTGTAACACCTATATATTTGTACATATTTTTTAAAAAAAAATCAATTTATATAATATTCTTTTATTTTTAGTTAATTTAAAAAAGAACAATATTTTTTATACATAGTAATACTTAATTTTAATATCTTTACGATAAGCTCTTTGACCTATGCTCTCGGCGTACGTTAGTTGAATGGCACCGGAAGTGATAGCAATGGCGAAAGGGCGGAGATGAGGGCAAGGACGCCCAACTAATTATTGCATTTGGGAGCTCTGTGGGACCTCAGAACCCACCGGTGGAACGAAAAAAAGGAGAAGAATGGGAAAAACCTAACTCAAAAGGCAACGATGATGACACCGTCAACATCTGGGACCAAATCAGTACTAGATGGAATGACGGAAGCAAATATGATTACTCTAGAGGCAAATGCTTTCAATTGCACAGCGCAATCTACTCAATCAATTCAAACCGCTACAAAGGTCAATGGAACAGTAACTAGGCAAATGGCGAAGCAGCCGATGTTGGAGGTTGTACCGCTGCAATTGCCAACTCCCAGCCCTCAAATACAACAAGTAGAAGCTTGAATTGAAGGAAAAGAGGATGGAATGGCAAAGCCATAGGTTAATTTGTTTATAAAGAACAGGGCGGCAGCAAATGGTCTATATCCCTCCACAAGTTATTGATGGTAATGTTATTGTGCAGATTACTAAAGATGCATATGAAGAGGAAGTAGGAAAATGGAGTTGTGCTATGATATCTTATTTCATAGGAGACACACCTGGGTGTAATGTGATGACGAGATATATTGGTCTAATGCTGCTGAACCAGATCTATATCTACATGATGAAGGTTATTATGTTATACAATTTCAATATATAGATGATATGCATGAGGTGTTTGATTCAGGACCTTATACTATCAATAATAGACCTATCATCCTAAAACCATGGACCAACAACTTTGATTTTTCTAAAGAATACCCAACTGAAATTCCATTGTGGGTGACTTTTCCCAAATTGCCTATGTCTTGTTGGCATAATGACTCTCAGTAGGATTGCAAGTGCTATTGGAATACCAGTTTACGCTGATGAGTGTACCACAAAGAAATCCAGAATTTCGTATGCTAGGATGCTGATTGAGGTCAATATTACTCAACCTTTACCTGATCATCTGCTGGTAATGGATCCATTTGGCAAGCAATTTTCTCAGGTGATTGACTATGATTAGAGGCCTAAGTATTGTGAGAAATGTAAGCAGATGGGTCATAAATATAATGTTACCACAAGACAACCTCGAGAACACCCAAGAAAGCGGTACAAGAATGTCATAATAAAGGGATAATTCGACCTCCTCAGCATGTAGGGGACCAAGAGAAAACCACAGGTCCTGAGGCTGTTGTGCCAGTTGAACAGCCAAGTACTTCAACAAATCCACCTCAGAGCAAACAGTCAATGGTTCAACAAACTGCTCAAGATGTTGCTAAACAAGTGCCTGGTTTTGTGGAACCTTCACCTAGGGTGGATCATGCCAAACAACCTAGTCCATAATTGAAGCTAATTAACTTTCCTGCATTGTCAGTTGTATCATTGAGAAGCAAAGGGGCTGGTGCACAAAAGAGTTATGGAGGAACTAAGAATCCATTGTATGTGCCCCTATACAAAGGACGGGGGGGGGGGGGGGCTTCCCCTAATTGATGCATTGGTTGTTTTGGAATATTAGAGGTGTAAATAAATGATATAAGCAAAAGAAACTTAGGAATTATATGGTTACTAATAGAATAAAGCTAGCTGGAATAATTGAGACCAAAGTAAAGGAGCACAATTGTAAAAAGGTGCATACAAAATTGGCAGCAACTTCGGGTTTGCATACAAATTATCAGAAAGCTAGCAATGGAAGAGTATGGATCATGTGGGATACTAATATCTACAATGTCACACTTTTGAGTACTGATGCTCAAGCAATACGTTGTGAGGTGTCTAGTAAGTCTGGCAAGTTTGAGTGTAAGTTGACAGTCATTTATGGTTATAATACTCAGGAGCAAAGGAAATCTTTATGGAATTATCTTCATACAATAGCTCAAAGTATCACTCAACCTTGGCTATTGTGTGGAGATTTTAATGATGTGTTACTCAGGATAAGATGATGGGGAATCCAATTATATACACTGAAGTTAAAGACTTCTCTGAATGTGTTCATAATCTCCATTTATCAGAATTGAAGTGGACAGGGGAATACTATACTTGGAGCAACAGGCACCATGGGAAAGATAGAGTATGTAGTAGAATTGACAGGTCAATGGACAATCATGAATGGATGCTAAAGTGGGGACACATATGTACTGAATATGCCTTACCAAATATTTTTGATCACTCACAAATGCTACTGAATATATAGAGGAGGTCAGATGGAGCCCCAAGATACCATTCAGGTTTTTAATGCATGGGCTGAACACAGTAAATTTCAAGATGTGGTTAGAGGAGTTTGGCAAGAGCATCACAGTAATGGTATGGGAGATATATGGAAGAAATTACAAAGACTTAAACCAGTGTTCAAGACCCTCAATGTGGAAGAATTTGTTGGAATATCTCAAAAGATCACTACCACTAGACAGGAACAACACAGTATACAAGAGCAGATGAAGATCCAATATACTGATAACCTGTTGGATATGGAAAATAACTGCTTGCTTAACTTGGAAAAATGGTCATTGATTGAGAAAAAATGCTCTAAAATAAAAATCCAGATTTCAGTAGATTAAACTAGGTGCTGCAAACTCCAAGTACTTCTCTGCTATGATTAAAGAAAGGTGCACAGGAAACAAATAATGGAATTACAATCATTGGCAGGCTCAAAGCTGATTGAGCAGCAGGGGATCGGATAAGAAATTGTGAATTTTATAAATCATTGATGGGTACATCAAAGACTTCCCTACCTGCAGTAGACAAAGTGGTGATGAGAAATGGTCCTACCTTTTCATATCAGAAAAGAGTTGAACTATGTAAAGGGAACACAGAGGATGAAATCTACAAAGGGTTGTGCTCCATAGGAGAAGATAAAACTCCAGGTGTTGATGGATTTAATGCTTGTTTTTATAAAATAGCCTAGCATATCATCAAGAAGGATATCATTACAGCAGTTCAACAGTTTTTCACCTCAGGTAAACTGTACAAGGCCTTTAATTGTACTTCTATCATATTGTTACCAAAGACTGCTAATCCTGTCAATGTGAAAGAATATAGGCCTATAGCCTGTTGTACTGTCATTTATAAACTAATAGCAAAGGTATTAGCAGCTGGAATGCAAGTTGTTATTAGTCAGGATCAATCAGGATTTATTCCAGGCAGGAAAATTACAAATAGCATATTCCTAACACAGGAATTGGTGAAAGGTTATACTAGAAAACATGTGTCCCCAAGATGTATGCTGAAAAAATAAATTCTTTCAATTCAACGAAAGAGATTCTCATATTCCCACAATTGTTGTAGATGCGAGATATAGAAATTTGCCTTTCGTAGTTGTGGAAGCAGTTTTGTTGTTGGAATCCTTTTTTTTGAAAGAAGAAGTTAATGGTCGAGTGACAAAAGGCCAGAGTGGGCTCAGCGGTCAGCCTCCATTCGAATTATGTTAGGGGGTCTTTCGCTTTTGCCAGATTTACAAAAATCATATGATTCAGTGGAGTGGTCATATTTAGAGCAGATGCTACTATGTCTTGGATTTTCAGAACAGTTTATTGATTGACTCATGGAATGTGTCAAAACTGTTCATTACTCAATTGTAGTCAATGGAGAACCATCTGCCCCATTTGATGCTAAGAAGAGTCTTAAGCAGGGAGATCCTATCTCTCCATATCTATTTGTCATTGCAATGGAATATCTAAGTAGGTTGTTGTGTGATCTAAAGAGGAAGAAGCAATTTAAATATCATCCAAAGTGTAAGAAGCTGGGAATAACACATATGTGCTTTGCTGATGATCTCCTTTTGTTCTCTAGAGGTGATCAACCTTCCATTTTTGCCTTGCATAATTGCTTCATCACTTTCTCCAGTGCATCAGGTCTTCAAGCAAATATGGGAAAAAGTTGTGTTTATTTTGGAGGAGTCTCAATCCAAGAGAAAAGTCTGATTGTTCATCATCTTGTCTTTATAATAGGGGACTTACCATTCAAGTACTTAGGCATTCCTTTGCCCACTAAGAAATTGTCTCTAGTGCAGTGGATGCCTTTTAATTGAGAAAATTGTAGCTAGAATTACCTCATGGACAGCAAAGCAATTATCTCATGCAGGAAGGGTGCGGGTGCAGTTGGTACAAGCTGTGATTTTTGGAATACAAGCTTATTGGGCATAACTGTTTGTCATTCCATCTAAAGTATTGAAGACAATTGATGCCTACTGTAGATCATACATCTGGTCAGGGACAAATGTCATCACTAAGAAAAGTCTAGTAGCTTGGGACAGAGTTTGTTCACCCAGAACAACAGGAGGATTTAATCTGATTAACATTCAGTTATGGAACAAGGCCGCACTAGTTAAAATCTACCAGGACCTAGTAAACAAACAGGATAAACTTTGGATAAAGTGAATTCATGCTTTCTATATAAAGGATCAACCTTTCCTCACTGCTTCCATTCCCAAACAAGCCTCCTGGATGACCAAAAAGCTTATGGAAGCTAGAGAAGTTTTACAGCAAGTGCAGATCAGCCCTACAGTTAACAAGAGTGTCCTTAAACAGATATATCTGCAGCTGATTGGAGACAGGCCATGAAAAAGTATGATCTTTAATAATGCAACAAGGCCAAAGGCACAATTTTCACAGTATGGCTACAGATTCAGGACAAATTACTTCAGATAGGCTAGTCAAATGGAATATGAGTATAGTGTTTTCTGTCAAACTCACAATGAGACCAGAGATCACCTGTTCCTTCATTGTGAATTGTCTCTGAAAGTGTGGTACAAAGTGCTGATGTGGATTCAACAACCTCATTTTATGAATTCGAACTTGTTTTAGACTATAAATATTAAAAGTTTGATTTTTTTTCTTAAAATGTGCCTAGTCATGTTTGGACTAGTTTGATAGTGTCACAATTGATCCACATGATAGAGCCACAATAAAAGTCATAGTTTGGCTCAAATTCTATATTTTGAGTAAGAAATTTATCTAATATATATAAATAAATGAAACAGAACCAAATAAATAAAAAACAATTATACTTCAAAATTCATACATTAAAAATTCCGAATTTACTTATGTTGATCCATCATTATGATTAGCGTCACTTTGTTTTATTTTGTCTTAGCAAAATAAGCTCATATCTGACTTGGCAAAATAAGCTGGATCTTCTGATATGTGTTTTCGGTGTGGGGTAGCTCTACATGACATTACTAAAATCAACTTATTTTGTCAAGTTTTATTTTTTATGACTGAAAATAATAAATTCAACTAGAATGATTTTGTAAGAAAAAACTCAAAAATTGAATGATATTATTGATACAAACTAAATTAATTAAATGAATTTACTAAATAATTACATATAGTTGATTAGCCGTTTGAGAAATTTACTCCTTAGTTTGGCTGTGCATAGAACTTAAGAAAGTAAAGAAAAATTCTTGAATTTTGTAGTTCTTAGCGAAAAATATGAGTATAATATATTAAAATGTTGTTTGAATTTTATGATCTTAAATATGTCATGTAATTAGAATTTTAAAATTACTAAATAGAAAAAGTTATATTTCTTTAATACTAAGATTTAATTAGGCATATAGAAAGAATCACTTCCATCGTAAAATTTGTTTCTGCGATAATTTAAACCTTAATTTTCCACGAGATTATTCACCAGGTGTCGAGAAACAATAATGTCATAATCATTTCTATCATATGAATAAACTGTAAAGGCAACATACTTTTTTCGCTCCCTCAATAATACTATCTTTTTTGAGAACTTAGTTTTGATTCTGTCTTTCCTTTTCCGGTTTACTTTAAATATCTACCTTATTATAATGTGACATTTTTCAACCTATCTACAAATTCCTATACTAATTTATCTGATCGATATTGATAGACCGCAAAATTTATGAATGACAAAAAAAGATTTTTTGAAATTTATTTTTTAAAACAAATCATATATTTATATGATTATAATCTAGATAAAATAAAAAGTTTCAAATTTAAATAAAGTTTAAATATAAAAAGGTATTTTTTTTAGATTTAGAATAGACTAAAATAAAAATAGCATCACTTAAATTGAGGCAGATAGTATTAAAGAGCCATCAAAAGGTAGTCGATATTGCTCCCTAAGTCTCAATTTATGCGATATTATTTGACGTAACATAAAATTTAAGAAATAATAAAAAAATTAAATTTATAATTTGAAATAAACCATATAGCTATAATTATCTCACTTAAGAGTAATTATAAAAATGTAACATTGAAAAGAAACTATAGCACACAAACTCTGACAGCAAGAGTAGTATATATAATTCAAAAGCAGAATCTTCAAATACTCAAAAAATAAAAAATAAAATCTCTCAAATATTAACTTTTTAAAGGCACACCTCATGCAAAGCTGTGGCAGCAGTATATTCACATACTGATACAGTTATTCTCTTCACTCACCCCACTGTAAATTATAGTATAAAATTACTTGCAGGGTTCTGTTGATTGGGGAGAGGAGGGAGATTTAGAGAGGCGGATTTAGAGTATAATATATAAATTTATGAAAATTTAGTAATTTTTGTTTATATCTTGTTACTATTAATTTTTTATTTTTATTGAACTTTTCAATGAAAAATGTTCAGTGATTATTTCTCACTTAATATCGGTGGGAGAAACCTAAATAGTAGTGTTTTCACACGGAAAAATTAAGAAGTTTCCCAACGTTTCAATGGGAACCTACTTCCTACCATGCGTTTTTCCAGTGATCCGGTTCGGTGAGAATGAGGTGAAAAAATCATGTTTCATAGCACAAATTTATCACTGAATATCGGTCAGAAAAACCTCTTATAACTTAAATTTACTAGTATAAAGATTTATAAATTTTAAATTCTTAATAAGTCTCGAGTTGATAGGAGGGAGAAGTGGTCCAGTTGAGTCTATAAAACAAATAGTACAGAGAAGAGAAAATATTCTTTCTTTTTAGTAGCTGCTGCCATAGTAGTATAAGCCAATATTTTTGCTACTTACTAAAATCAAACACAACCTCAGAGAAGTGGAAAATCAAGAAGAAGAACCATATATGCGGTTGTTATAACAACTATTGTTTGTTTTGGTTTTAAAAACAAAAACATTGTACAGTGTGTATTCTTGGGATTTAGCTGTTTTAAGCAAATCTTTTGGTTTCTCCTGCAGTTGAGCTGAGCTGTTTTTTTTTTTTCATTTTGTTCTCTATAATACTTGGTTTAGTCCAAATTTTTGAGCTTAAAAAAAATGATGTCTGATAATGGACTTTCTTCTATCAGAGGTTTCATTCAAGATCCAAAACCTAGTAGTAATAATCATCCAAACCCTAATTCAAATCCGGCTTCTAATAAGAGAAAGAGAAATCTCCCAGGAAATCCAGGTAAGCAATTCGAGCAAGTTTATTATAAGCTTATTCTGTAATAGAGTCGGATTCAGAATTTAAATTTAATGAGTTTGAGGTTTTGAGTTCTTTGAACAAAACATGAGTTCAGAATTTAATATTTATACCAATGCTTTTCGGGGTTTTTCACCTATATATATATAGTTGAAAATGATCGAAGACGTGAATTGAATTCACTCCCAACACTCTAAATCCGCCAATGAGACTCAAGAACATGTTTTATGCCTCAGCTAGACTGATGCTTTTGCTGAGTCTTAAACTCTTGACTTATAAACACAAAACTGGCCGAAAATGTCCATTTTGAGCTTGCTAGGTAGATATTCCCGCTGATCTTCGAGATTTTCTTTTCTTTTTAGTTGAATATGATAGACGACGTTAATTGAACTCACTCACAACACTCTAAATCCGCCTCTGAATTCAATAAGAACATGTTTCATTTCTTCTAGATTTTCTTTTTGTTTTCTTTTTTCTCCTTTTTCTCTTGTTTTGTCATAATTAACAGTTCTTTTTTCTTTTTCTTTTTTGCTAAAACGGATCCAGATGCAGAAGTGATAGCTCTCTCACCAATATCCTTGATGGCGACGAATCGATTCGTGTGTGAAATATGCAACAAGGGTTTCCAGAGGGACCAGAATTTACAACTCCACAGAAGGGGTCACAACTTGCCATGGAAATTGAAGCAAAGAAACAAGGAAGAAGTGATAAAGAAGAAAGTTTACATTTGTCCAGAAAAATCATGTGTACATCATGATCCTTCAAGAGCACTAGGGGACTTAACAGGGATTAAAAAACATTTTTCAAGAAAACATGGTGAGAAGAAATGGAAATGTGAAAAATGTTCAAAAAAATATGCAGTTCAATCTGATTGGAAAGCTCATAGTAAGATTTGTGGAACTAGAGAGTACAAATGTGACTGTGGCACACTCTTTTCCAGGTACCCTTCATGACTTTTCTTTATTATTAGAGAATGTATTTAGTGAGTCCTATGATTAGTTTGTTGAGTAAATAAATGCTCTAGCTAGCTGATCTATGTGAAGTTTAATTCAACCCAATCAAGATTCACTATAAAAATAACTAAAATTAACTATGAACTTTATTGCAGAATTGCTCCTAGCTAACCAATTTTTTTAAGTATGTCACTAATCCGCTGCTAGAGACAGATTTTGTTATTAGCTTATATAATTTGTTTGTCGCTAATTTCTATTTTTTAAGTAGTGATTTTTGAAGGGCTTTTAATTATTTTTTTTGGTTCTTGAAAATGAAACAGAAAGGATAGCTTTATAACACACAGAGCATTTTGTGATGCATTAGCTGAAGAAAGTGCAAGATTTACATCAGTCCCAACAGCAGCAGCAGCAAATCTTAATAACTTAAGAAATCAATTGCTTAATGGCGGGATTAGTGCTAATCTCCTGCAGCAGCAGCACATGAGTGGAAATTCTCAATTTGGTTCTTTATTTAGGCCTGAATTAATGGGATTGGTATCAGACCCTTCAAGTCATCAATTTAATCTTGACGGACAAAAACCAAGGCTACCACTTTGGCTTCATCATGACAATGCCGATTCAGGTAGGCGAGTTCAATTGAATTCAGTATGTATACGTGAAAGTTACTAAAACGTCGACGAATTTCAAATTTTGACCCTTTATTTCAAAACTATGGTGAGTTCAATCCAATAGCTTATGCTGCTCGATCGGATTCTTTAAAAATGATGTCGGGTACATGCGTGTCGGATGTAGTGTATTTTTAGATAATCCGCACTGGTGCGATAACATTGTCCTAGCAACATAGCTAGAAAATACATACGTGTAATGTTAAACTTTTTATTTAAGTTTAAAATTTTGAATTCATCTCTTCTGCAGGTAAGCCCAACGACTTTTTATCAGCACCATCAAGCACAACAAGCAACTTGCCTCATGAATTAGGTCAAATAGCACCACATACAAACATGTTGGGCTCGTCTTCGTTACAGAACAATAACAACAATAATAATCAGTGGTTCATCAATGGAAATGGTGGTGCCACCTCATCGTCGTCGATGCCACGAGTGCTAAAGGAGGAAGAAGAGAACAAAACTATTAGCCCAATGTACTACAATAATAACCAGCAGCAAGAAATAACAACTCCACCAGCAGCTCACATGTCAGCAACAGCACTTTTACAAAAAGCAGCCCAAATTGGATCAACAAGGAGCAACAGCAGCACTTCACCACTCTTTAGCAGTCAATATGGGCTCATGGCCTCATCTACCCTTAGTAATTTCAATTCTTTGGCTAATATTGATAATATTCAGGGAAATGGACAGCTAATAGGGGCAACAAATTCAACTTCTTTAGCGGTCAACAATGCAAATACTTTGATGATGATGATGCAAAATAAAGGGAAGCAAGCAAATATTCCTAGTGGGAATATTGAAGGAAGTTTAACAAGGGATTTTCTTGGCGTTGGAGGCAATGAAAAAAGGCCATTTTTGCAACAAAGTCATGAGCTGGCCAAGTTTGGTAATAATTCTGGGACTTTTTAATAGGTTACTATTTTTTTTCTTTAATCGGAATTGTATGATATTCAAGCTAAAAAGAGAGTAGAAAGCAGATATTCTTAGAGGTCTTGTGAATGTGGGGGCCACTGTAGGAGACTTGACAAAAAGCGACGACATGGCTTTTTAGTTTTTACTTTTTACTCACATTGTATTATTTTGTTGAATGTAGAAAGATTTTTACCTTTTTTATGAAGAAAGAACTTTTTAGTGTTATTTTATGCTAGTGTTTTATTATATATGGACCACGAACTGTGAAACCTGTGACTATCTAGGATCACTGCCATTGTGATAAAAATCAGATTTCTGAATAGTTAGATTTATTGGTATCTTATTTTTACCCTTTTGAGATTTTATTTTTGTTCATGTAAACCACTATTGACCTGAAACTTTAAGATATAGTACAATAAAAGACGGTTTAATTTGGAATCATTACTTCAACTGTTAGTAGGCGTCTGGACATGATTTGATCAACATCTGGAAAAAAAAAATATTGAAGTTGAAAGTTTCCCAACATTATTCAGTATGTTCTTGAATCTTGAATATTTCTAATTATCTATTAGCTTAAATTTTTGGTTAGACCGTTGTTAATTTAGGTGTTTACACAATTTGATCGTCTATAAGGTAATTTTACAGGTTAAACTACACTAAATGATTTAGATTATTTGTCTCATTATATAGAGGGAAAATGTGAAAATATACCCCTTAATTTTGCGAGATAGAGTAGATATATCCCGTTTAAAAAGTGATGCATATATACTCCTGCCGTTATACAAATGGTGTAAATATACCCTTTTACTGACATAATATTGTTAAAAATTATTTAGCTTATTTTTTAATTAAAGAAGTATCACGTGCCTTAAAAAAATCTACCCATTTTTAGCAGACTTATTTTTTTAAAGTCACGTAGTAATTTTTTTCTGATGTGTTGGGTCTGATTCATTTAAAAAAATTGATGGACTTTTTTTTTAAGCCACAAAGATATTTTTCTTAACGAATTAGACCCGACCAGTGACCACCAGGAAAAAAAATGAACATGTGGCTTTAAAGAACTAGGTAGACTTATTTTTAGAAAATTTGTTAGCGAAAAAGGGTATATTTGCACTATTTATATAACGATAGGGGTATATTTTCACCATTTGTGTAACGGCAGGGGTATATATGCACTATTTTTTTAATGAGAGGTATATTTACACCTTTAACCTCATATAAAACCCAAATCCTTCAATTACTTTTTATCTGATGTATATATTTGAAAGTATATTTATGTCCTAGAGACAATCTGTATTAGGACAAATGTACTTTATACACATTCGTATTATTATTAATGGAGATTAATATTTTGGCACTTGCAAATTATTGAATTATTAATTGATTATTTGTAATATTCTATAATATGCATCCCAGGAGATTACACTGTTATTAATAGTGCGAGATACTAATATTATAACGTAACTCTTAAAATAGCCTCGACTAATGATCATCGAGAATGTGATATCGATGATAAGTGATAAGTCGACATGTGGTTTGCATCACATCCTTAGAGGATGCAGTATGTCTCACATGTTACGAGTAATGACTACTCGTGATGGACACATGGATACTTTGGAAGTATTGGTATACCCTGCTGATATATTGTTTGTTATACTTGTCTAAAGTATGATCAGCGTGTGGGAGATAGAAGTCCTTAGACTTGAGGTCAATACACGCCTTGCCTACAAAGTAATGTACTTTGATCCCGTCCTAAGCTCAAATGCCTTATAGGTTGAGATACGACTTGTATTGGGTACATTACGATGTGGATTAAAGGTAGTAGTTGAGCCAAGATTAGGATTCATTCCTCGAATGTATATTCGAGAGAACACTCGGATTCTCAGTGATATTAGGTTGACTAAGTCATTGGCCAACGCAATAGACATATTTAGAATATGGTCTAGTTGTCAACTAATATAGATGAGATACAATGATTAAGCCATTTGGATAGACACTTGACAAATCCTAAGCTTGATCGGGTGTGTCATGAATGAAATGATTTTATCTTACCACATAAAGGTTAAGTTTACTGGATTCGCGTAAACGTACTTCACATATTGAGTTCGTCTTCCGGTGACGTCTAGGAGTTCTGTGTAGACCTTAATTTGATTAATGTCGATATGAGAAGGCCTGTAGGGTCATACTATGTCGATTGTCCTTTCGATCCAAGGATGTATTGAGAGAGTAATTAAATGTTCGATTTGGAATCAAGATATTTAAATGAATAATGATTATTTTAATTAAGTCAAAATTGAATTTTGGATTTAATTAAGAATGCGCGGAAAATAAATCGAGACAGTGCAGGAGCACGTAGAGCGCCACGACGCCCATACCCTAGGGTCGCGGCGGCTCTGTCTCGAATTTTGGGTCAGGCCCAAGGTCAAACCCTAATCCGGTTTGATCTAATTTTCCACCTATAAATAGCGGCATTCTCTTCATTATTCGATATACTAATTTCAGATTATCATTCTAAGCCTTAGAGACTTAGAATTAAAATACTCTCTCAAACCTCTGCCGGATTTCCTAGCTTTCCAAAAGAGAAATACATTGAAGCTTGGAGCTTGCAATCGTAAGGGCATTCGCGTGCGCACCTATAGTTGATAAAGATTTCAGATAATACAACCTGTAAGTTTTATGCTTTATGTTACAGGTTTGATTGTTGTATAACCATACCAGAAAAAGTTGTTGGGGTAAGTAAGAAATAAAATTTTAAACTTCCGTTGTGTCTTACTTATATGTTTTTGAACCCAATAAAACCCTACAATAGATCACGCGTTCATGCTCATGCACCCGTAATTGAAGAAATTGGAAAACACTAGTTGTAATATATGGTGCAACTAACGGTTAAAATTTATGGATTCGGAACTTGTCATTGAATTCATACCTCATTTTAGTTATTGAATTTATAATTAACTATTTATACATATTTAATGAATTTTCTAATACAAATAATATTACAAAACTTTATAAATAAAAAATATTAAATTCGTCCAAACTCATAGTTAACATTGTAGCTCCGCCTGATGAAAAATCTGGTGAACAAGGTTAAATCTCTCTTTCACACACAGAGGGTACATTGGCCAAACTTGTCGACTTGCTCAGTGGCTTGTCTTTTGTTTTGGCAGCATTGTGAGAAAAAAAGATGCCCAAAAAAATTATTCCAACTCTTTCCCAAGCTCGTGATTTAAAGCTTAATGAACAAAAGGACAAGTTTCGAGCTCAATTTAATTTTTATGTAATTATCAGAAGATCAAAATGAATCTTTATTTCAAATAATGCAGGATTAGAAGTATAGCTGTCACATCCTCCGGGTAATACAACTACAAGAGCTGTCCTCCACAAATTATCTTTCTTTTTCAAAAATATGTGCACATGAAAATTGAAGGCATAATAATATGATATATATTGTAATTTGTCGGCACCCTATGTGTAATTTAATATTAGTACGTAGTTACTTTTTTCGTTTTAATTTTATGGCACTGTTTGAATCGATATAGGAGTAGAATTTAAGAAAACATAAATAATTTAAAATTAAATTATATTGACAGTAAATTATCTTATTAAACTGAGAAATATAAAAAAATTAAAATTAAATTATTTCTAAATATAAAAATATGACATTATTTTTATGACAGACTAAAAGAAAATTCGTGTGCCACATAAAATGAAACATAGAGAATACATACCACTTATGACTTAACTAATAAATTAATATATGTTTGAACGACAAAGGTTATGCATTCTTTGGTGTAAATGCCGAATGCCAATAAAGTATTTTACCAAGAAACGTTTCGAGATGAACTTTCTTTTTCATTGGGTAAAAGTTGATAAGTTTGAATTGTCGTAAGGTGGTGAATATGTTCTGACCTTATATTGTCTAGGTAATTAGGTGAACGTGGATACGTAAAATTATGCATGAAGTTTCAATAACTAAATTGGAAAGACCTAGATTCCAAAAGGAGTTAAAAGAAAGAAAGAAATAGAGCAGACAGGAGAACACCTAGGAAACCGTAATATAAGACTTTTAAGTAGACCTATATATGCCCTAAGTTTATTCAACTACTCCAAAGTCCCAAGTTTGCACATGAGCTATGTTTTAAGCCTTTAAGGTTTAAGGCACTACAAGAGAATATGGAATTAGCTAAGAAAATTGTCGATAATCTCTAGTTAATCTATCGCTAAATAGGGAGAGGGAGGGTGATCGAGGGGACCCAGACTTTTTTGATATTTCAAGGTGGCATCTCCTGCTTAGTGCGGAAATGCGTAAAGTAGGCTCATTCTTTGGTTTATAAAGGGGCTCCCACTAATTAATTTTTTTATAATCCATCACTAATTCATAGCTAAATAAGATTAACATGGAGTTTTTGTTGTTTAACTAAGAAATTATGTCCATAGTTAATTTCCAGTTTTCTAGTAGTGAGGGAATCAAAGTATATGTTTTAGGTATCGTGTAAATTCACTTTCATTCTCTAGTTTAGGTATAATAGTATGTTTGGTTGATAGAGGACATTTTAGAATCTTTCTTGTATAAGAAAATCATATGTATATTGACCATAAAATTCTCTATTGTATATATGAGATCAGGAGCGGCTCAATAAAATCGGTGGTCTAAAGCCAAATTTCTATAAGAGTTCTTAGATTTATCTAATAAATTTTTATAATTATTATTTTAAATTTTTGTGAAGATGATCTACGAATCATCTTGTATCTATCTGGATTATTCACTCATTTATACGCTAGCTTCTACCATTTGAGATATTTAGTAACTCTATTCACTAAAATTTAAATATATATTTGTATAAGAAACATATATTCCCCAGACCCCACGTTATGGGATTTCACTTGGTGTGTTATTGTATAAGAAACATATATTAACGGTTACAAAAATATTTTTATAAATTCTCATAATTTTCTCAATTTTGTACTATGTAGATGTCAAAATAATCATACATTTAAAATAATTCAAGTTTATTTCAAAGTAAAACAAATCGTTTAATCCATTATTTATAAGAAATAATCAACTCTACAAGAGAGTTCATCTTTTCTAAATTATCAAAGTCGTCATCAATTTGTTCACTTTTATATGTTACATAATGATTGTTATTCTCTAATTAATGTAAAAGTGTTTGACCGGACACAAAGTATAAGATAATAAGAAATATTTTTAAACTTTTGATTTAAAACAAGCCATAGAAATTTTGTGGCTATAAATCATCTCATCATAAAGCGTAAAATGAGAAGATTAAAATTATTTTTTATTAAATATGAAACGATGTCATTTTTTTTTGGAAATAAATAAAAGAAAAGAATGTCACATAAATGAGACGGAAAAAGTATAAAATTCAAATTATTTATTTCAATAACCTCTATCACATTTCAAGAAAAGAATTATAAAATTTAATCTTTTTATTAATAGTTTTATAATATAATATATAAAATAAAATGGGACCTCAATTTGAGGGGGACCTAAAGCAATTGTTTTACGAATGAGTCTTATTATATAAGATTTGAAAATGGATTGAATATGTCAAACCTTTGGTAGGAAGTATGTTAAGAAGATATGTCGCCATTTGTAGAGCATGATGCCAAAAGAAAGGGGGGACAGAAGCATGGACCAATATAGCACTTTATATGATTATCATATAAGTCATGCCAGGATCATTGTTGGGTAAGTAAAATATTAAACTTTCGATGTGCTTACGAACCCAACAAATCCATACAATCCCGACCCCGTCCCGTCAGCCCCCTTCTCCTTTGCAAAAATAACCGTTGCAACAACGACCAAATTTTGATTTTGGCCGTTGTGCAATGGCTATAACAGCCATTTTTACCCCCAATCCCATAAACCCCCTACCCCTTAATATTTATTTTTAACCCTTAAATTAATATATTTACACTTTAACCCTCTTTCTCAACTATAAATACTTCATTTTTCTCTTCATTTTTCTCACAAATCTTCTTAACATCTCTCTAATCTCTCAATTTATCTCTCTATAATTCTACACTGCCTATTAAATATTATATTTTTTTGCTCATTTATATGAAAGTTAAAAAATTGGGAGTGAAGTTGGCAACTAGCTTGAGGATCATCCATCGAGCAAAGTTTTAATTTTTAACGTCGATTATACGTCGACATTTGGTACCTTCGTTCCTTCTTTAAATTATTATTGATACTTTATTTTTATTATCACACTTAATTTCATTATCTTTAATTAATTATTTGCATAATTAAAATGAAAGGATTAAGATGTATGTTTAAGGGCAAGTGTAAGGGTGCTTCTTCTAGTAGGGGTAACAAGGGCAGGGGTACTTCTTCTCGTAATCCTATTCCTAGTCCCGATGATTTCATTGATTTCACTCATATAGATGAAACTGCTTTTTTAATGATATACCATTAGATGATGAGGTAGATGAACCAAATTTTAATTTAGATGATAATCTAGATGACACCCACTAGTGCACCTCAACCTCAGGCTCAGACTGAGTCTAAGTCTCAAACTGAAACTGGAATGTCTCTTATTCCCCCTAGTATGAGTCGAGGCCCCACACAACAAAAATTAAAATCATCTGCATGAGATTTTTTTTATAGGGACCAAGAGAATCAACTAGCTAGATGTAAAAATATTTATAAATTTAAAATCGGAAAAGGTCAAGGTGGGGTGAGAGGTTTATTGAGACATGTATAAGGCGAGCACACAACTAGGTGGAATCAATACCAGGCTAAAAAATCGGGTGTGCCAATGCCATCTGAGTTGGGATAAGGTTCACATAGTGTCCCCGACCAAGTACATAATCAATTAACCGACGACGGGGGGAATTTTTTATCCTAAATATGATAAAAACAAAGATATGGAAAATATGACAAAATTAGTTGCGGTGGAGGGTTTGCCTTTTTCATTTTCTTCCTCTCCTGATTTTATTCATTACATTCGAGAAACATATAATCCTGCTTTTAATGTTTTTCCTAGATGAACTGTTAGAAAGGATGTTTTTAAATTTGCAAGTGAATATCAACAATATTTACGTTATGCATTGTATCATTTTAATGGCAAGGTGACTATCACTTCTGACATAGGCCGTAGTACTAACAACAATGATTATTTAATGGTAACATTTCATTGGATAGATCAAAATTGGTCTATGCAAAAACGTATTTTAGCATAAAGATATATTGATGATAGGCACACTGGAAGTTTTATTGCACAAAATATTAATGAAATTTGTGATTATTATGGAATAATTGATAAAATTATGACTATTACATTAGATAATGCTATTTCTAATGATTATGCTATAAGACTTTTAAAAGTCTGATTAACTCCATGTTTTCCTAATCATTTTCATATAAGATGTGTGCGCCATATTTATAACTTAGTTGTAAAGGATGACCTAAAACTTTTTGAAAGCATTCTTGATAAAATATAATTTGCTATAAATTTTATTTTTAAAGGTAATAAAATACAAAGACGCAAAGAGTATAAAAAAACTTGTCATGATTGTGGATTACCTTATAGAAAAATCCCAGAAGAAGTTTCGACTAGATGGAATTCTCTGTATGAACAACTACTTGTTGCTTACGATTATAGACAACCTATAACTTTATTATTTAACGCCATAATAAAATTCCAAGGAATATGCTTGTAGATAATGATTGGAAAATGTTTTTAGAACTTAATGGATTTCTAGAGAAACTTTTTCAAGCTACTAAAGAATTTTTCGGTATTTATTTTCCTACTATTTCAAATATGTTATTTTATACAACTCTAATATATTTGTTACTTAATGAATATATAGAAAAACCATCTTACGCTCGATCTATTAAAAACTGTTTTTTAAATTAAAAAAAATACTTTTTTCCTATTCACACTATTTATATTATTGGTGTTGTATTAAATCCGACTATTAAAGTAGACGGTTGTAAAACACTTGTAGAAATGATTTATGATTGTATAGAGTACTTCCAACAGACTCAACTGAAGAACCAACTCACAAATCAACTAAAGAAGAAGTTACGTCTAACATACATACTGAATGCAAACAAGTATATATGTATTACCTACAATAAAGTGCAAATAATCAACCGGCTTCTGTACCAGCTTCTACTACTTCGCTGCAACCTTATAAAAAACATATGATTTCTGCTGCTAGTATTCAAGGTCTTAGAAATTAAATGTTTAGTGGTTCAACTTCTTCACAAGTTAGCGAATCTGATGTTTATGTTTTGCAGGGTGTTGTACCGTACACATTAATTGTCAATGATGAAGGACATGAAGACTTGCTGAAATACTGGAGGCAGAATGAGAAGACATTTCCGACACTAGCAAAGATGACCCGAAATGTGTTGAACATTCAAGCGTCATCAACAGCGTCTGAAAGTGTTTTTTCTGCTGGAAGATTTCAAATAGGATAGCACATACATTCATTGGCGGGAGACACATTGGAGATTGCAGTTCTTTTCAAAGATTGGATTTGAGCGGAGTGTAGAAGGTGCGGTCAACCAGAGATCAACGAAGAAGAAGACTACAACTACAATAAAATCTTGTCCGAGGGAACATGAAGAGACGTCGAACAATTTGATCAACAAATTCCAATTCCAACCGAAGATCGTCAAGACATTGTGATGAAATTCAAAAAAGTATGGTTAACTATGTAGTTTTTTTAATTGCAATTTTACTATGTGATTTGCAATTTTTGAAAAACACCACAAAGTTGCAATTTTGAAATTGTATTACAAAAAAATTATATTTCTATTAAATAATATAAGTGGCACAAAAACAGTCTTGAGATGTTTTTATTACACTATATTGTTCAATTATTGAAGTTTGTATATATTATTTTTTAAAATTAAGTGGCAAAAAAAAACTCAAATCCCGGTCCCCCTTCCGGTGGGACGTGGGACCTCTTCCCGTCCCGCCAATCCCAGCCCGTCGGAGCCTGCGTTCGGACCCTCCCCCGTCCCGCCGGGATTGGTCCCGGCCCGCCCCGACCCACTGGCCACCCTTATTTAAAAGTATAAGACATCTTAATTCTACTTAGTTGGTATTACATAAATACATGGATCTTTTGCTTCTATTGTGTTGCAGTCTTAGCTATGTCAATAATGATTCTAAAAATTGTAAATCTGTTTAGATAATTTCCCCTCAATGTGATTTTAAGTTTATCTTTTAAGCACAATTTTTTGCTTCTCCAAAAGGAAGAAGCAGAAGCAGAAAATTTGACTCATGTATCTCTCAAATCTCAATTATAAATGTAACATTCTTCCATTCTTTCAGGGGTATTATTAATGAAGCGCATATCTGCTTAATATCACATACTTTAAGGACATATTTGGCCCCTTTTGACTTATTAATCAGCTAACTAGATTAATTGGGGTCTTCTGTTAACTTAAGAACATATTTGGATCAACGATTGGACGGTAATGATATATTTGAGCTAAACTATTAGCAAATGGCGTATCTGCTCAATTTTAAATACTTTAAGTGCATATTTGAACTTTTTTCATATTTATATTTATTGAAAATTATAATATATACTTTGATTTTATGTTTTAAATTTTAATTGAATAAAAATAAAAACTTAATGAAAGTCTTTCATTAAAAATACTTAAAATTATTTTTATATTTGATACTTGTTGTAAAATAAGAGTGAAATATACAAATACTGAACAAAAAATAGAGACAAGAAATATGAGAATTAATGCCTTTATTATTTATTTCTTCTGTGTTTATAAAAGGATGAAAAACATCTCTTTTATAGGGTATGAAGCCACCGAATGTTACATATCGTTATGAGAGTATTAATAAGATAAGTTAGATAACAATTAATAACATACATGTATATCTAAATGACATCCACTCTCAATTAATGAATACAATGAATTCATAACACTTCCCCTTGGATGTCCATAGATAATGTGTCTTGTTAAAACCTTACTAGGAATAGGATTTTTCTATTATGGAAAATTGTATATATGCTCTTTCATTAATG
The DNA here is from genome assembly GCA_029783415.1 of Anisodus acutangulus. Taxonomy (NCBI): domain Eukaryota; kingdom Viridiplantae; phylum Streptophyta; class Magnoliopsida; order Solanales; family Solanaceae; genus Anisodus; species Anisodus acutangulus. The sequence continues at coordinate 49,655,646 of CM056498.1, forward strand.
AAAATAATGAAGGGATTATTTCTTTCATGGCATCAGAAGTCTATGTTATTTTTTCTCCTAGCTTTCCGTCGACTTTTGCCTCGTTTCCGTGCCTGGCGGTGGTTTCTCTTTTTCTCTTTTCCCAAATTTACTTCCAAATTCCTACATCACGTCTTGCGTTGATATTATGGCTAAGAACACATTTCACCCTGCGCTTACTATTTCTAACATCAAGAATCACATCCCTATCATTCTTGAAATAGAAAACGTCCAATATGCGACGTGGGCCGAACTGTTCAAAGTTCACGCACGCTCGCATCAAGACGTCCATCACATTATCCCACCGGCTCCTACGGCTACGGGATTCCTAAACCCGATGATGATCCTCAACTATGGAGGACTCTTGATGCTACCATTCTTCAGTGGATTTACTCCACTATCTCTACCGACCTTCTGTGAACGATTATCGAACCAGACGCTACGACCATTGCTGCTTGGGATAGAATACGTGACATATTTCAAGATAATCAAAATTCTCGAGCTGTTACACTTGAGAAGGAATTCTCCCACGTCAACATGGAAGACTTTCCTAACGTTTCAGTTTACTACAAAAGGTTGAAAGAATTGGTGGACCAACTCTGCAACGTTGGCGCGTCCGTTACCAATGCTCGTTTGGTACTACAAATGGTTGCAGGCCTATCTGAGGCTTATAGTGGTGTTGGTACGTTTTTTCGTTAGAGCAGTCCTCTTTCGCAATATTAGCAGGCCCGTTCCATGCTTACGCTCGAAGATGCCGGCTTGGCCAAAAAGGCAGCTACCGGTGCTAGTCTCGTGGTCAAGATGACGTCCTCCATTAATTCTCAAGGTTTTGTTGATAATTCGGGTCTAAACCGTACTCACGGTAGCGGAAAGAATACTCGAAAAATAATGGCAAAAATCGCGGGGGCAAATGCGGTGGTTCCGACAGTGGTGGCGGTGGCCAGAACAATAGTAGTGGGCCCTATCCCGGTAACAGTGGGCCACCGTCCAACTTGTCCCAGCCATGGGCCCCCTAGCAGTGGGCCTGGGCCAGTGGACAGTGGCCCAACGACCCCTATTCTCCAGCGTTTCAAGCCCCTGGACAGTAGGGTGCCCAGAATTCTTTTCGGCCCAATACACATTGGTCCAGTGGTTTCCGCAAGCGAGCAGATGTGCTTGGGCCTCAGCCTCCACAGGCCCATCATACAGCGGGCCCCACCCCTACCGACATTGAAGTCGCGATGCACACACTTGGATTGAATCCCCCGGACCCGAATTGGTACATGGACACTGGAGCCACTACCCACATGACGTCCGACCAAGGTAGTCTCTCGTCTTATTCCAATTTGAGCAACAATCATGGCATAATTATTGGTAATGGAAATTCAATTCCAATTCGTGGTTACGGTCATAAAACTTTGTCTCCCCCCATCCACCTCTTGTCTTAAAAAATACCATTCATGCTCCTAAATTAATTAAAAATTTGGTGTATGTCCGTAAGTTCACCACTGATAATTATGTTTATGTTGTGTTTGATCCTTTTGGATTTTCTGTGAAGGATTTCAAGAGGGGATTCCTTTTATAAGATGTGATAGTAGGGGAGATCTTTATCCTATCACGCCCACATCCGAATTCTTGAGTCAAGCCTTGCCGTCTACTTTTGCAGCTCTAGCTCCGTCCTTATGGCATGCCCGTTTGGGTCACCCTAGGTCATCTATTGTTTCTTCCTTACATAATTTTATTTCTTGTAAGGGTACGAGTAGTACTCCAATTTGCCAATCTTGTCCTTTAGGAAAACATGTTAGATTACCATTTGTAGCCTCTACTTCTCGTACATTAATACCATTTGATATTATTCATAGCGATTTATGGACATCTCCCGTTTTAAGTTCTATGGGCCCTCATTATTATGTTCTATTTTTGGATGATTATTCTATTTTTTATGAATTTTTCCGTTAGCGAAAAAATCTCAAGTATTTTCCACCTTTTTAAAATTTAGAGCATTCATCCGTACCCAGTTCGACTGAGAAATAAAAATTATTCAATGTGATAATGACAAAGAATATGATAATGGGTTGCTCAGGATTTTTGTGATACTAATGGAATAAATTTTCGTTTCTCTTGTCCTTATACGTCCTCACAAAATGGGAAAGTCGAACGCAAAATTCGTACCATTAATAATATTGTCCACTGGACAGCCCTACTTTTAAAGAGTCTTTTAAGTTCATGATTAGATATTTGTATGCATGTATAGGACATTTCATCGAACACAATTATGAATGCTCAAGGTCTTAATGTATCTGCACTATAGGAGAGATTTCTGCAGTAACTGATGACAACTTCCCAGCAGACAGACAAAATCTTCAAGGAATGTGGTTAATTATAAGCAAAAGGCACGTCATACTGACTAGACATTTCAATCTATCAATGTGTGGTTTAAGGTATACATTGGTGTATTATGATTCTGTTTTGTATGTTGTTTCCTTCTTGGAAACATAAATAATTCAAGCATACATGATAAACTCGTTACGGTTTGCCAAATAATTTGATTTTTTTAGTCCCATGTCTTTAATATATTCCAGTTTAGTCGTTACCGACTTTTGGGAATTCAGAAGTCATGCTGCGTCGACACTGAGCCAGGATTCCAATTTTATGTATTCTGGTTTTAGAATGATGATATCAAGTGAAAATAATTGGTTTCTAAATGTAATATGTGTATATATTTAATGAATGTCTTAACACAATACATCGTTTGAATAAAAATTACTATGTTTGACCATACCCGTATCTAGACTTCTACCTCCGCCCCTGACGTTGTTGCCTTACAAACATCTCTGATATGCTCCCCTCCCCTTCCCTTCCACCAGAAAACAAACACTCTTCGTATATGGATTGGATTCTGTTCAATTATCTTTCTTGCTCATAAGTTTGTGGTAGAAAAAGTTTGACTGCTCAATAAAATTGATTTATTTTTAGTCCGCGTCGTCACTCTTGATTGGTTTGAAGGCCTCTTTAGCCACGTTAGCAGAACACTGTTAAAAGTTGACGAACGCTAGAAAATATATAGCACTCAGTCAGCTAACCCCCTACTACGAATGAGAATGATATACAAGCTTCTTAGTTCCTCAAGACACAAATATTAGATAACAGTAATACCGGGAAGGAGGGTGGTGGATATAAGAATCTAGAAAAAAGTAACTAATTTGGCTTCTATAAACAGGCTGTTATATAAGAAGACAATAAAAAGATAAAAGTATCCAAATATACATCCTTAACTGTGAATTCCTGAGGCTGGTACAATATGGAATTAGCAAGTTCTCGAGTTAATGAATCTTACACCAGATCATGGGAGATCAATCCGGGTCAAATGAAGCTCTGGTACTTACTTCAGTACACTGCACCAATAAAAAGTTTTTGTTTAGAAATACTTTAGGCACGATAATAACAAAAAAAGTTTGTCTATATATTTACCCTTTACTTTCCTTTCCGCGGTCAGGGAGTAATATATTAATTTGTTCAAGTTCATAGATCAGCAGCTCTAGTTGGTACATTTTTAAACAAAATTCAATCTAATGGCTTAGCCAGCACTTCAAACCAGAATCTCTGCTGGTATCATCATTTTTCTTCTAGGCAGGATAAAGATATTACTGACAGCAGGTTGGCAAGTAAGTTCTGCACATAATTTTCCAAAACTGCGGATTCTTGTTTTGATCATTAATTAGGTGATATACTTGCTTTATCAAACTTAACTGGCATGTTCTTTCTTAGATCGTAATACATTTAAGCAAATTAAACCAATCATAATACCGTGTTTCCCTGTTCATTTTCTTAGCAATGTCTTTCCGTACTGGAAATAATGAAATTCAGATTCTCCTAGGTTCAGATTATGATGGAACGGTCATGAAAGTGCAGTCTTTTTTCCTAACTTTTGAGCATAATTATCAAGGAAGATAGCATAAAGCTGAATAAGAAGAAACAATGTAAAGTAATCAAGAAAGATAGATACTCACTTGTAAAGATACGCCAAAATTCCCAGAAGGATACAAATAAGTATTATATCGATAAAGATGTTTCTGCTGGACCTTATCTGGAGAAAAAATTACAAATGTTAGATAGAACTCATAAAAAATAATTGTAACTGACTCAAAGAAAAAGTAATCTGGTTTGTGAAGTGGACAGGAAACAAGGAATTCTAATGAACTTTAAGAGTACCTTGTTGATGTTCTCCTTGAGTCTGACATTATTGTTTTTGATGTCGCTAGTTGCCTTATCCACCTATAAGACAACCGAAGTAAGTTGAATCATGAACATTGTTTGTTATAATCCAATAAACGGAGATTTAAGAAATCAAATCTAACCTTTGTATCGATTTCGTCAATCAAAGGAACTTGCCTATCCAATTCCTGAAACAAAGTGGAAATAAATGACGATTAAGAAACAGTTTTATTTCCTAAAACAGAATGATGTTTAGGAAGCAAGTCGGGGGATGAAGGCAACCTCGTTCATATCACGAGCCAAATTTTTCAGTGTATCCAGACCTTCTGAAATAATATCTAATCCTTCATCCTGAGGAATTCAAAATTCTGTTATGTAATAAAAAACAACAGAGCAAAAGGAATTAAAGAACTAAATGAGTAAGAATTGACAAGTTACAAACCTGTTTCAATTTCCGCATCTCGTACTCTGATCTAAACTGAGTGGCCTCTTCTGTTTGCTCATAGAAACCATCGTCGAACTGTCCCTCTAATATGCGTTTTTGACATCATGAGAAACAATCTAAAATGTAACGAAAGCTTGAAACAACAACAACAACAACACACCCAGTGAAGTCCCACAACGTGGGATCTGGGGAGGGTAGAGTGTACGCAGACCTTACATCTACCTTGGTAAATAGAGAGGTTGTTACCAAAAGACCATCAGCTCAAGACAAAGCATAGGCACAAGCAAAGCAAGAGAAACGGTCAGACCCGGACAAGAAATTTAAAGCAGTATGAAAATGAGAGTAATAAAAGCGAATAATCCATGATAAAACATTCTGGAAAAAAAAGCAGTAACTAAAAAACAGATTTATGCATTGACTGATACCTGAGTCGAATTTTATATTCTTGTTGAATGATGAAGTCCCCCAACCTCCTGTTTTCTTGGCTGCATCTGTACTCCCATCTGGTATTGCTTGAATTCTCTCTGATAGCATAAGTACCAAATCACCACGAGTCTCCAGATCCTCTTGGGATAGTCCTTTAACCTGTTTGTAATCTAGTTATAACTAACATTTTCCAAATGTGAAAATTTTTATACCTTGACCTAAAATTCCAGAAACGGAACTAGCTGTCAAATCCTAACCTAATCAGAAAACAGTAAATAAGCGAAGAACAAATAACACACAGATTTATAGTGGTTCACCCTCAATACGAGAGCTACGTCCACTTTACTGCTGCAGATTTCACTATAATCAGAATAGGGAGTTTGTGGTTTTACAATTCTCTTTTTTTCTCGTCACACACGCTCTGAAAAAGAAAACGACGTCCTAGAATATATATAGCGAAAACTAGGGCGAACATAATGAAATTCCGCTCCACAACTTAACAATAGCACCTTGAAATAATTGGATAATGAAATTCCGAAGTTAAACGTTCTTTATACGTACCAAATATAACTATAATACAGCGAGCAACTTGATACTCAGGAATGTTGGAGCAACAAACTTTCTTTCCTAGGCGATCATTTTGCTCAACATAACCTTACAACAGGAAAATCTATGAACCACTTTCGACTTTATTGTTTCTATAATTATAGCGTCCAGACCAGTTTGCAAGCACCTCAACTACTTTCATGCGGTACCAACTACCTCCCATTAGCACAAATACCGGATAACTCTGTCCACCAAGACTTGGTTGATGGGAAGAACCATTTTCCACCTTCTTAAACATAAGAAGAAATGGACTAAAGTCCTTTCCAATTCAACCCCTATTGGCTATTGCTCAACATCACATCTAGCATATATTTCCTTCAACATTTGCTCATAGCTTGCTTTGACACAGACTTTCAAAGGATTATTCTTGAAACCGAGCTTAATAAAAAGCTTATGTTTTATCCAAGATCATAAAAAAAATGTCAAATTTTTTGTTCAAATTTCAATTGATTACATCTGCTATTTTATGCAAAATTTTAGAATTTAGACATAACAAGTAATTTCAACTATACATTACATTTAAACACAAAATAAGCAAAATATTAAGAAAAAAAATATACCTTTTTCTGAGCAAGCTTTTGCAACCTTTTTATTTCATCCATTAGACGTGCCTTCGTTCGTCGTACCTCTGCCTTCATAGCCACAGCTTTAGCTCTGTTCATTTCCATAGCAGCCATCTCTGCTTTCTATAAAATCGAACAATAAAATTAAAATTAAAAAACAAAATCAAACTAAAATAAATACTCTTTTCTTTTTAATTTATCTTAAAGAATATTAAATAATTAACTTCACTTTAAAAATTTTGTCTACTAAATAATTTATTGACGCTTATTTTAGATCACAAATTTCAAAAACTTTCTTTTTTTCTTGAATTTTGTCCGAACGGTGCTAGTACATCTTTTGAAAATATTTACACACATTGTCCAATATACAATATTATACCAGAAAATGTATAATAGCGTATATGTTCTTATTAAACTTGTGGGCTCGGAATAATCTACTATTTGTTTATGTTCTTATTAAACTAATGTTTCTGCTTTCCTGATTTTCTATTTATGATCACAGTTTTACAACAAGGAAATATTTACACCACGTTACGCAATGTATAATATTAAATAACATTATATCTGAGAAAATCATTATACTGTATAAAAAAAGTATCAACTATCAAAAGGTGTTTATACATAAATATATTAAAAATCGATGTTTATACATAAAAATATGAGTTACATGTTTTAAAATAGATTTTGTCGAGAAATTCATTACCTGAGAAGTGGCGTCAATTTGAGATTCAAATGACGAATAAAGGCGAACGAAGGCATCGCTAGAGGAATCATTACCGGAATGCTTTTCGACGTCATATTTTTCGTACTTATTGCATATCGAATCAACTCGAAAGATAATGTCGATGACGCTCATCTTCGATTCCGGTTAACTATTTAGGAGAAGTAGAAAAAAAAGAGAAAGTGTTGACGTACTTTTTCCTCTAATTCTTCTCCATTCTTTGTTGTTTGTAATTTTTTTGCTTTCTCTTTGTCTCTCTGATTTATCGGAGAAATGAAGGTTTACCGTCGCCATCGGCTTTGTGTGAGAGAAGAGTGAATATAGGCGGGACAAATTAATTAGTAGTAATTCGGTTTTAATTTTCACTTAAAACAAGAGGTAATGTTGGATTTGTGTTTAATTTACTTTCTCACCCCTTAACTTGAGTATAAACATGCGTGAAGGACTAAAATAACTTTTCCAGGCTAGAGCTTAACTTTGATCCTATGGGACCATAAGCTTAAATTTTGGGTTTAATTCACAAATGTCTTTCATCAGGGTGGTCTTGATTTTTAATTTGTTAGAACAAGGATAATAAAATTTTCTAACTTAAATATTCTCAAATTGTTAGAGTACAGATAATAGTAATATTAGAGAACCAAAATAAATTTGTTTGGCTTAGAGGCATATCAAGACTTTTTTTTAAGATAGTTGGAGTTTTTCCCACGAGCAAACGAAAGAATAATTGACAACTCTATCTTCGAATTCAACTAAGTCACACAACAAGTAGCATTCAAGAACGTTGTTCTTCTATTCTTGAATCAATGATTTCACCTTTTGATCAATATCTCTCAAATATTTTCAAGGAGAAGTATTTCTTGAAGTGCTTCCTCCTATTTCAAAGAAAAGAAACACTATTCATAAGATAAAAGAATACATAAGATAAGAGTTTTATTAAATAATATTTATTAATAGGTTCTTGTATTTTGTAGAACAATGTATCTTTCAAATGAACCTAAACGTAAAAAACTCAATGAAGTGAAACTTATGAATTCACATTCATCCACTTTGAAAATTAAAACTCTTATCAAATGTATTGTTTCAAAATTAATTGAAATATTTATTCCAACAATTTCCTCACTTGTTTCAAGAAATTTTCAGAAAATTCGAGACATCAATCTAGTAACATACATCAATCATGGTATTTCTTGGATTTGAACCATTAGCTAGTGAAGAATTTCAAATCATTGATTACTTAGTGAACGAATCTTCAACTAAGTAGTTCATTGAATAAAGTAAAAAATACCCTAACGCACATTACTATGTTGCGGTGAAAATCGAAATTATTTGACACCTTACGGCCATGTGTCCTGAATCCTTTTATCTAAGTGCTTTAAGATTTTCCTCTTAAAATCTTATTGAAGCAATCTCCAGTTCGCACTTAGCGCGATGAATTTATCAATAGTAACTTTGCATACTCCGACCAAATAGTCAATAAGAGAACTTAATTTCATCATCCTTTATAGCAGAAAGTATCGGTAAATTTATCAAGAGTGTTTCTACACACTCCAACCGAAACCGGTTTATAAACTTATTAAGATCATATAATATCATCCTCATCATTAGTAGGAATATCGGTAAATCTATCAAGAGTGTTGTTACTAATTCCAACCGAGATTAGTCTTATAGATTTATTAAGATAATAGAATCTCAACCAGTGGACGGGATATAAGCTCTCTTTTAGAAAATGGAAATCTTATTGTTGTGATCCACAAATAGTAATTTTACTTGTGTTTTTTTTTTTTTGATAATCCAGGTCTCCAGGCTTGCGCCTGACTATGTCCTGGAGGTAATAGCACCGGTCCTTCAATACTATTACCAGGTAAATCGCGGGATGTGCTCCAGTGGTCAGTTTTCTGGGAGCGTACAACTGATCAATGAGACAAGGTCAAATTCCCCAACATGCAGAGTTCCTTCGTGCTTGCGGGGAATCGAACCCACGTTGTCCCATGCCAGAGCGCCTTATAGCGCCCAGGCTTTGCCACTGGACTATGCCCCGGAGGACAATTTTACTTGTTTTTTCGTTTGAACCTAAGATTGCATCATTAGTAGGGTTATCATAACGTACAATCAATTTTCAACATGCTTTATTCCCATCCCTTTTACAAGTTTTCACCACCAATTATTTATCTTAAACTTTAGACAAAGAATCTACTAAATTAAATCTGAACTTCACATATAGAAGAGAATTAAACCATCCTCCAATAATTTTCTCATGTGATTGTATTTGAGACGAACTTATCTCGATTTGCCATTATAACAATCACCTAAAATAAATATTATAGCATTTTTGTTATCACAATAGATAATCAATAAATGAGGCATCAACTGATTCCATACTAGAATATATAACATAATACTTCTTATAAGCGAGTCAATTTCTTCTCAAGTAGAAGGTATAGCAATAAATTCTAATTTCATCAACTAGTCGTCATTAATGCACCAGTTCAATATATCCACCAAAAATTACGTGAAAATGACATAGCAAAGTTTATGTCCTTAAATTCATCAAAATTATATCAGATATTCCATTCTATTATTGACTATTAAGAACTAGTCAAATGTTTCATATTTCCAATATTCTAATAGATTTCCCATAGTTTGAAACTCAAAGATCATATTATTGCCGAGTATAATGCACCATATATTTATATATTATACTCATCAAAAGAAGACATCATAATATTAATTCATAAAAAGCCTTCAACTTGTAATGAAATCAATATCATTTTCTCCGTATCTCAAACTGATATTTTAGATTTCAAGTATTGATATTGATAGAAGAAATGTTTTCCTTACATGTATTCTTCCATAAAAGGGAAAATATATACACAATATACAATTCAATGAGAAGAGGAAATCAAGCCTCTAATCTTCCTAATCAATATCAATCCCTAATAATCTTCCTAATTAATATCATTTTACTACTTACCATACATAAAATGCTACTACATTAATAATAATATAATAATATTCTAACACTCCCTCGCAGTCGAAGCTGGAGGGCGGCGAATGCTGAGACTGTCCCTAAATCTTCAAATAGTATCAGCGGAAGTCCTTTTGTGAAAATATCTGCGATTTGATGATGTGTCAGGACATGTAACACTCGCACTTGTCCGCGAGCCACCTTCTCACGAACAAAATGGATATCTAACTCAATATATTTAGTGCGTTGATAATTGATTGGGTTCCCTGAGAGATAGATTGCACTAACATTATCACATTATACTAGTGATGTTGTTGGAATTGGGCAATGAAGCTCAAGTTACAGATTTCTAATCCAACATGATTCAGACACAACATTGGCAACAACACGGTATTCTACTTCAACACTTGAGCGTTATACTGTGGCTTGTATTTTTTAGGACCATGAGATTAAATTGTCACCGAGGAAGACACAATAACCGGAGGTGGAGCGTCTGGTTTTCGGACAGCCTGCCCAATCTGCATCTGTGTAAGTGACAAGTTTGGAAATGGAGGATGGGTATAGATGTAATCCATACTCCAGAGTGCCTTGAATATATCGCACAATGCGTTTTAGAGCATGCATATGTTCTTCCATCGGATTATGCATGAATAAACACATTTGTTGCACTGCATAAGTAATATCCGACATGGTGAACGTGAGATATTGCAAAGCTCCTGCTAGGCTACGGTATAATGTTGGATCGGCAAATGGTTTTCTTAAGGTGGCACTCAATTTAGACTTAGTGTCTACCGAAGTTGCCGAAGGTTTGCAAAAAGACATTCCAGCTCGTTCCACAATCTCAGATGCATACTTCTCTTGGGAGAGAAATAATCCACATGCATGTCGTGTCACAGCAATTCCTAGAAATTCCTAGAAAGTAGTGTAGTGGACCAAGATCTTTCATAGCTAATTCAGAACTAAGTTGTGACATGATACTCTTGCGAAGAGAGTCTGATGATGTTGTTAGGATAATATCATCCACCTATAAAAGAAGATAAGCAATATTATTACCCTAACTATAAATAAACATAGAATTATTGGAACGGCCGTGAGAAAATCCAATGTGTGACACAAAGTCTGCAAACCGCTTATACCATGCCCTGGGGGCCTGCTTTAGTCCATATAATGATTTGTTGAGCAAATACACGTGATTGGGATATTTGGGATTTTTGTATCCCAATGGTTGGTGCATGTATACAGTTTTATTGAGGTGTCCATGGAGGAAGGCGTTTTTTACATTCAATTGATGAAGAGGCCATCATTTTTAGAGAGACATGCTTAGAACTATTCTGATAGTTGCTAGTTTGACCACTGGAGTGAACGTCTCCCCGCAATCTGCACCAACATGTTGTGTCTTCCCATCACCTACAAGACGGGCCTTATGCCGCTCAAAAGTTCCATCAGATTTTTCCTTATGGCTGAAAATCCACATAGACCGAATTATATTAGTATAAGATGGACGAGGTACTAAATCCCACGTCCTATTTTTAATTAGAGCATGATATTCATCATCCATGGTCATTTTCCAATTCGAATCCTTTAGAGCAGACACTGGGTTATGAGGCAAAGGTGATTTTGAGACCTGGATGTGTAGGCTATATTTGGTATTGGGTTTGACAATTCCATGTTAACTACGGGTGACCGGATGATTTGCATGGCCAGTGGACTGGACGCCACTAGGCGAGAGTGGGGGATTCGGGATTGGGTCTGGAGCCGAGAGGTGGCCCAAGCCAGTGGACTTGGCGCCACTGGCCAAATGAGGGGAATTTGGGATTGGGCCCCGAGCCGAGAGTTGGCCCAAGTTTCTCGTGGGTTGTGTCATTGAGTGTTGGTGACCAAGCCCAAGAATCGAAGGCCCATGCTGATGTGCTGAATTGTCACGCGACTGGGCCATCGTTCTTTGGTCCAGTGGGCCCAAACTCGAATTTCCGGCACTACCCGGGGGTACCGAGCTGTGGAAAAAATGTGTTAAGACACAAAATCTTATCATCATCCAAAAAATCATAGGTATGAGTCCCGGTTTCAAGTATCTTATCAAAGGGAAAAACCATTTCATCAAAAATTACGTGACGACTTATAATTATTCATTTTGAAGAAATGTCGTAGCATTTGTAACCACGATGATTAGTAGGATATCCCAAAAAGACACATGGAGTAGACCGGAGTTGGAGTTTTGTGATTGTGTGATGGAAAGAGGGGGTAGCAAAGGCAATCAAACACTCTTAAATGAAGATAGGACTTAGGAGGGCTCTCGTAAATAAAGCATTTTTAGTAGAGCTTGGTAGGACATGTTTTTATTAGGAAGTATATTCAACATGTAAGTGGCCATTTGGAGTGCATGATGCCAAAATATGGGGGGTAGGGAAGCATGAGTAAGAGATGTTCTAACAATATTATTTATTGTTCTAATTTTGCTTCCCGCCTTCCCATTTTGTGATGAAGTGTGAGGACAAGACAAATAAAAATTTAGACCAGTTGTTTTGAAAAAATTCCAAAACTGATTATTGTCAAATTCCATCCCATTATCACATTGAATACTTTTAATCTCCCGTTCAAATTGAGTTCAGATGAATGCTCTAAATGTGAGAAAAGTGGAAAACACTTGTGATCTTTTTGACAAAGGGAATGTCCACAAGTAATTAGAGTAATCATCAAGTATGAGTAAATAATATCTATGACCAGAAGAACTCAACACAGATGATGTCCAAATATCACAATGTAAAATGTCAAATGGCATAAGAGTGCACGAAGTAGAAGAAATAAATGGAAATTTAACATGTTTACCAAGTGCACAAGCATGACACTTATTTAGATTCCGTATTTGGGTACAAGAAATAAATTTATTTTGTTTAAGAGAGGCCAAAACAGACTCTCCCGGATGCTCCAAACGTTCGTGCCATAAAGATGGTGCCAAGGCTGCAAAAGTATATGGAAACTTGGACTGTTGATTTGGTAAACTAATCGAATAGAGCTCCCCTTGCTATCACATCTCATGAGAAGCTTCCCCGTCTGAAAGTCATGCACAGAAAATCCAAAAGGGTCAAAATGATCAGATACCCAATTATCAGTGGTAAACTTTCTAACATAGACCAAGTTTTTTATTAACTTTGGAGCATGAAGGACATTCTTTAAAATTAGTGATGGGTTTGGTGGTGACAATTTGCTAGAACCATACCTTTTTATTGAAATTGAATGGTCATTTCCGACAATTATACCATTATCATTGCTCAAATTAAAATACGATGAGAGATTACCTTGGGAGGACGTCATATGGGATGTCGCTCCGGAGTTCATATATCAATTTGAATCAGATGGATTGAGTCCGAGGGTGTACATGGCGGACTCAATGTTTGTGGGTTGGGCCACTACCGAGTGGGCCTTCTGCCACTGGGTCGGCAGTGGCCCATTAGCCACTGAATTGCCCCTGGAATTTCCTGTCTGTCTTGGCCCAAAATTGGGAGGCCCAGAATGCTGAGATTGGTGCTGGCCCGTCCCAAAACTGAAATTGTTGGGGTTGTATCCACTGGGCTGGCCAGTGGGCATGTAGGCTGGTCTGGCCCAGTTTCCTGTTGGGAATGGACTGGGCGGCACAGCCCACGGCTACTACCATGTCCAATGGCTTGTCCCGCCATTGTGTTGTCCCCCGGAGTTGGTTCTGCCGCCCTGTCCACCGTCGCCACCAGAATTTTTATTTTCGCCATTTTTGTTATTTCAGTTATTACCATTCCGGTTTTTATTACCATTTCGTCCTTTTTGTCCTCTGTTTTGTTATTCAAAATTCATGGAATTGTTATTGGTGGCAATAAAACTCGAATTCGGAACTGTGGCAGCTTTTTTCGCAAACCCCACCTCCTCAAGAATTAACATGGAACGTGCTTGATAGAAAAGATGTAGTGGATTGCTTTGACGGATGATCGTTCCCACACCACTATAGGAATCGGTAAGCCCCGCGACCAATTGTAGAACTAATCGGTTGTTGGTGATGGGTGAACCAACATTTTTAAGTTGGTCTGACAAAATCTTCATGCGTTGACAATATGCCGACGCATTTGGGAAATCCGTCATATCTATGGTGGAGAATTCTTGTTCCGATATGATGGCGCGGGAATTTTTATTATCTTGAAAAATATCCCGCAATCGTTCCCAAGCGTCCTTTGCAGTGGAATCTGGTTCCATTATTGTGTGCAACAAATCTGAAGAGATTATTGCGTAAATCCATCTGAGAACTGTGGCATCAAGAGTTTCCCACAGTTCCAAGTCATCACCTGTCAATGATTCCTTCCCTTTGCTATTTGCCGGCGGGATTATGTTATGAATAACCCGGTGAGAGCGGCAACATATTTTGAATAGTTCTGCCCATGTTGCGTAATGAACATTCTCCATCTCAACAGTGATGAAAACATGTGTTTTTATGTTTGAAACGGCTAAGGCTGGATGGTAAAGGGATTTGGATTCAGACATTGTTGGTTGGATGGAAAACAAAAGTGAAGAACAATAATGGAGTAAAAAAAGAAAACAAAAAAATATTGATAATTTTCGGCCAAGAAAGGTGTTGGACGGAAAAAAAAAGGAGAATTTTTTTTTGAATCTTTCCTTATGCTCTTGATACCATGATAGAAGAAATGTTTTCCTTGATGTATTCTTTCATAAAGGGAAAAATATATACACAATATACAATTCAATGAGAAGAAAAAATCAAGCCTCTAATCTTCCTAATCAATATCAATCCTTAATAATCTTCCTAATCAATAATCCTAATTATCATTTTACTACTTACCATACACAAAATGCTACTACATTAATAATAATAATATAATATTCTAACGGATATGATCCTTACAAATAACATATTCTCACGAACTTGAAAGTATATTTGTTTTGATCTCTGTGCACAACATATCTGTACCTCACTTTCAAGTATAGATATTGATACCTTCAAATAACATATTTCATAACTACTACAAGTTTGAAAATTTATCTTGAATAATCATTAATGAAATTGATAAAGTATCTCTTTTCATCTTGTCACAAATAATTCATCTCATGAATATTTGTGTGGATTAATCTCAACTGTGTGCATTTTCCTTCAACTATTTTAAAAAGATTTCAATTTTATCTTGACACTTAGCAGCATATTTATTTCTATAAATAATAATTAGTATATTATTTACCAATTATCAAATGGATCTAAAATTCACCTGATCAAGACGTTCATGCCTCAAGTAAAAAAACTTCACAATATAAGAAAATGTATTTTATTTTGTTGCAATCTCAAAATAATATTTAAGCTTCAGACATATATATATATATATATATATATATATATATATATATATATATATATATATATATATATATATATATATATATATATATATATATATATATATTATCTTTTCAAATAATATGCTTCATATCCTTTCACGAACTTGAAAAAACATATTTTGCAATTTTATGCCTGCAACAAATACGTGTATGCAAATCAATTTGCATTTTTCTTCTTCAAAAAAATCACATGTCACATTTTATCTCTAATCATGTACATTTAAGATTATGATCACAAAACGGTCATTTACTTAGTATTAGATTTAACGAGAAATCACAGTAGGTAGATAATAAATAGAGAATATAATTTAGAGATATAACTCGAATTTTATTGACAACTTTTCTTTAGATCATGTCTTCGTTGTCTAATTGGCCATCTACCCAGTCAAAGTCAACAAAATTCTCTGAAATTTTGAGACCGATTTCTACAACCATTGATCACAACTATATGGCTTCTATTCAATATCAATTGTTATGCTATGTTTGGTAACTCCCCATCAAATTAATAGAGCAACAAGCCCTCAAAGAATCTTCAAAATTCTATAAATAATTTTGATGGACCTTACATCTTCAAGATAGCATTTCAAGCCATAATATATTGTCCTTATTTTTTTTAAATAACAGAATTTTCATAGAGATATATCCTGACTCTATCTGATCCTCCACTATTTCATAAAATTTTAAAGCATTTCATTTCACCTCATATATAACATGTTTTATGCCAATGTATTCAACATACCAATTGAATTCTCAACATCTATATCTGCTCTAATATGTGTATTTGTTGTTCAACTCATAGAGACAATTATCTTCAAATTGTTAGAACAAGAATAATAAGATATTCCAACTGCTCAAACTGAATTATTATCAAATTGTTAGAGTACAGATAATAATAATATTAGAAAATCAAAATAGGACTTGATTGGCATAGAGCACGTCAAGACATTTCTTGAAGATAGTTAGAGTCTCTCCCACGAGCAAATGGAAGAATAATTGACAACTCTATCTTCGGATTCAACTAAGCCACACAACAAGTAGCATTTAAGAATGTTGCTCTTCTATTCTTGAATCTATGATTTCACCTTTTGATCAATGTCTCTCAAATATTTTCAAGAGGAAGTATTTCTTGAAGTGCTTGCATTTTTCAAAGAAAAGAAACACTATTTATAGGATAAAAGAATACATAAGATAAGAATTTTATTAAATAATATTTATTAATAGGTTCATGTAATTTGTAAAACAATGTATATGAGCCTAAACGTAAAAAACTCAATGAAGTGAAACTTATGAATTCACATTCACCCACTTTGAAAATTAAAACTCTTATCAAATGTATTGTTTCAAAATTAATTGAAATATTTGTTTCAACATATTTTGGCCCCGCTTAATAATTTTTTTTAAAAAATAATCTCTACTTCAAAAAATTAGCTAGACAAAGCTTTTGTTGCCTATCGAGTATAGGTTGTGGACATAAATTAGGTTTGCATATAAGGCAGAAGTTTAGAATATTTCAATACAGTAAATGTGTTCAATTGATCACAAGTTCTGCATTATAAGCAAAAGTTAGAACTTGTGA
This sequence comes from Anisodus acutangulus, assembly GCA_029783415.1. Lineage (NCBI taxonomy): Eukaryota > Viridiplantae > Streptophyta > Magnoliopsida > Solanales > Solanaceae > Anisodus > Anisodus acutangulus. The sequence continues at coordinate 49,672,527 of CM056498.1, forward strand.
CTGATGAGCAGCAAAAGCTAGAACTTGCCGATGATTTTTTTAATATTAAGCTCATTTTATAAATATTTTACTAAGCGGAGACAAAAATTGAATATCATACGCTTTTGAGTACACCACGTGCCATTTTTTTTTGTATATTTTGACATACATTTTTAAGAACACCACGCATCATTTTCTGTATATTTTGGCTCCTCATTTTTTTTGACCGATTTCTTATACCCATATTAAATTAATTAAATCTAAATTTGCACCTAAAATTTCAACATTAGGAATAAGGCTCTTCGTAATAAAGCCGACTTCATATGTGAAGTTCCTTGAAGTTGCTAAGTGTGATTTTAGCAAGTGAAGCCGACTTCATATGTGAAGTTGCTAAGTGTGAACTTCATATGTGAAGCCGACTTCATATGATAAATATAATATATCAGTTCTTTTTTCAATATATCTGTATAGAAAGAGGAAGGAGGACCTTCACATGTTGTTCATCGATCTAGAAAAGGCCTACAACAAAGTATCTAGGGAGGTTCTATGGAGATGCTTGAAGTCTAGAGGTGTACATGTGGTGTATACTAGAGTGATCAAAGATATGTACGAGGGAGCCAAAACCCGAGTAAGGACAGAGGGAGGAGACTCGAAGCACTTCCCAGTTGTGATGGGATTGCATCAGTGATCATCACTTAGCCCATTTCTATTTGTCTTGGTGATGGATGTATTATCGCGACATATTCAAGGTGAGATGTCATGGTGTATGTTATTTGTGCATGACATAGTTTTGATTGATAAGATACGTGACGGAGTTAACTCTAGGATGGAGGTTTGGAGACAGATCCTGGAGTCTAAAAGGTTCAGATTGAGCTGAACCAAGACTGAATACGTGGAGTGCAAGTTCATTTGACGTAATGCGGAAAGCTGCTGTGGAAGTGAGGCTTGACACACATGTCATCCAGAAGAGGGGGAGTTTCAAGTATCTTGGGTCTATTATCCAAGAAAGTGAGGAAATTAAAGATGATGTCTTACATCGTATTGGTGTAGGTGGATGAAATAAAGAGTCACGTCCGGAGTCTTATATGATAAGACGGTGCCACCAAAACTTAACGGCAAGTTTTAAAAGTAGTGGTTAGACCAACTATATTATAGTGGAAATGAGAATATTTCGGTGGATGTGTGCGCATAGTAGGAGAGATAGGATTAGAAATGAATAGATTCAGGACAAGGTGAGAGTGGCATTGATGGAGGACAATATGCGGGAGACGAGGCTGAGATGGTTTGGGCATTCGAAGAGGAGATGTGCGGATGCCCCAGTATGGAGATGTGAGAGGTTGGCAATGAATGGATTCAGAAGAGGTAGAGGTAGACTGAATAAGTATTAGGTAGATGTGATTAGACAAGACATGACGTTGTTACAGCTCACCAAAGACATGACCTTTTATAGAATGTTGTGTAGGGCATGGATTAGGGTAGAAAGTTAGTGGATAGTAGGGTGTTGTTTCGTATATCCTTCCATACTAGTAGTCGTAGTATTTCTTCTGTAGTTCTTTTCCTTTGATTTTTTTATTATTTGATGTTGCTTGTCCTTTTTTGAAATGATTTGTTTTGCTTTCTATAGTATCTTGCCATGATTTTTTCACTTTCGTTATTTCTTTTTTTGCCCTACCTTGATATGCTTTCTCTTGAGCCTAGGGCCTATCGAAATAGTCTATTTACCTCCCAAGATATGGGTAAGGTCTATGTACACTCTACCCTCTCCATACCCCACTTATAGGATTACACTGGAGTTGTTGTTGTATAGAATTTTATTTCAAATATAATATATCTATTGGAATTTACTTTACTTGCCATACTTTCTATATAAATTTGTACCAAGCTTAGTATAATTTTCATCATATCTTTTGGTTTCTTTATAAGCTTTAAGCATAGATATCAAATTAACTCTACATATCAAAATTTCAACGGATGTGAATTGCATATCATTTGTTATTTGTGGATGATACAATGCTGATTGATTATATGTGCAATAGAGTTATGATAGACTGGAAATTTTGAGACAGTAGAGTCTAAAAATTTTAGGTTAAGTAGAACTAAGACAGAGTATCTGTAGTGCAAGTTCGGTGACGTAATGCATGAGGCGGGGGTAGAAGTGAAGCTTGATGAACAAGTCATATCCAAGAGAGGAAGTTTCAAGTATTTTGAGTCCATAATACAAGGAGATGGAGGAATTGATGAGGACGTCGCACACGGTATTAGAGCGGAGTGGGTCAAATGGAGGCTCGCATCTAGGTATTGTGTGTTAAGAATGTGTTGCCAAGACCTAAAGTTAAGTTCTTCAATGCGGTGGTTCGACCAACTTTATTGTACAGGGCAGAGTGTTGGCCAGTCAAGAACACTCACGTTTAGAAGATAAATGCAGTGGAGATGAGGATGCTTAGATATTATTAGAAATGAAGTTATACGGGGCAAGGTGGGAGTATCTTATATGGCTGACAAGATGAGAAAATCAAGGTTAAGATGGTTCGAGTATGTGAAGATGAGGTGTGTGGATGCGCCAGTTAGGAGGTATGAGATATTGAATATATCAAGCGTTATGAGGAGTAGAAGCTTCAGCTTACGGAGGAAATGACCCTACTTAGGAAGGTGTGGAGGCAGAGTATTAGCGTTGAAGATTAGTAAGTAGTTGAGTGTTGTCACACTTCATGTGGATAGGAAGGGGCTAGTCCCCTCTCCGATTCTCCTTATTAGTAGTATTATTTAGTAATCACGTATTTTTCTCGTTCTCCGATATGTATTACTATTTATCGCTTCATTTGCTTTGTGTCATGTTATTTTGTCATCTTATTTTCTTGCAACCCTGCTTCGAATTCTTCTTTTCTTTTCTTTTGAGCCGAGGGTCTATCGAAAATAGTCTCTCTACCCCATAAAGATAGGATTAAGGTCTAGTACACTCTACCATCTTCGGACTCCATTTGTAGAATTATACTAAGTATGTTATTATTATTGTTGGTCATGATCACCAATATTTTCACTCAAATCACAGATCCAATTTTGAGTAAATCATAAATGGAGTCCGAAGATGGTAGAATGTACTAGACCTTAATCCTATGGTCACATAACTATAGTTGTTTAACTAAAATCACATAACTATGTTTTCTCAAAGAAAAATCACAAAATTTTACCCTACTAACACAAAAATCACAATTATCGAAAAATCTAACCTTTTGATGAGTAATAATTTTTTAATCTTTTTATTTTTAATTAAATAAAATACAGACACAATTTAAAAAAGACCATCCGTACCTAGGTCCTTACAACCTTCAAGTGCATTATTTATTTTTTGACAATCGTGATATCTGGGACAGCTTGCACGCACCTCAACTAATTTCATAAATACAAACCGATGCATTATTAACCTATACATTTTTTTTGGGTACATATATTTAACTTATACATACATGTACTAATATACATGTATCTAGTCTTGTTCAATTCTCAAGAAAAACTTTTTTTGTCTTTTGAACAAATACGGTCACAAGAGACTACATATAATTGCGAAAACTCAGAAAGGATAAGTTTGCACAAATATAATATGTAATCCGTATCTATCTTGAAAAATCAAATATGTTATCTTGCAAGCGAATAAATTAAACTATAGACTCTCCATCAAGAAATAAAATAAATATTATCTACGTCAATTCAATTCCATCATTTCATGCCAAAATTAAACAAGACCATATAACAGCGTCGTTGAAATTAAGCCACCGTTCTTATTCCAAAAACAAGATGATAAAACATTAGTAGTTATTGCATATGCCCTGCAACTAACCAAGAACATATACAATCATTCTCTATAACAAGATTTCAATATCATATTCATATTTTCTGTGAAACTAATCTTTCATATTAGTATGTTGTAGTATATATTCTCATAATGGTATTTTGTTACTCAATAAAAAATATTATGACAAACGATATTGTTATAAAGAGGTTTGACGGTATATAGTTTTCGTAAAGACACCAATTAAGGATCCAAGCTCAAAGGGGCGTTGTCAAATCCCACTATCACGATAGGTGAAACATTGAACGTATAACTTTGAATTTGTCCGTGCTTCGCGCGGTTGAGAAAACCATTACAATCATAAATTCAAATTATAAATAAACAAAATACAATTAAGATGATTCAAGGAGTGTTGAAAATAAAACGATAAAACTAAAATTACATAATTTTAATTTTATAACTATTTGTACCAAAACAATTTACTCATACTGCATAATAATTATCACCGATATTCTTCTGAAGTTGCAAAATGAGCCATAAGAAATTGACATAAAGAAAATGAAAATAGAAAAAATTAATCGGCTAAAAATCAATCTCAAATAATGACACACATTAGCGCACGAAAACAGTGATGCTTAATTTCATGTATTTTTTTGTAGTAAATGATAACTTGCATTTACAAAATTTGCAATTACAAAAGTTTTCTCGAACTCTCTGCATAATTCAACTTTTCTCAATCTTTTGATGTACACTGCTGTTCTCTCCTTTTGTGAAATGGTAAAATATGAAGAGGTCCTATCACATTTACAATACCATGAAATTAAATCTATGAACATAACCTAATGTTTGGCAGATGATTGCTAATGCTTATCGTTATCATTATTGTTAGTAAATCAAAAGACGTTATTTTATGATTTACAATGCTAATTAAAATTTGTAAATGGGTGTTATAGTTGCTCTTTTTGTTGTTGAGTTGTGTTTTTATTTCTATAACCCCTTCCAAATGGTTAATGTGAGATTATTATATATAATTAAAAGCTTCTGTCCGTTTCTTTTCTAGTACTCCAAATAGAGGTAACTCATAAACCTACTTTCTACAAGACTTAAATAGGGGAAGAGGAAAACAATCAATTTTGTTTAGAGTTTTGACACTCCTTTCAGAGAAAAAATAGGTTTTACTTTTGGAAAGAGTAAAAAGGTATACGTCCATATCTTTGCCTCATTATTTGTCACTTCATCTTTAACATTTTTTAAGATGCACACCTGTATGGAATATAAAATTTATTACTCCTGCCGATCAAAAAGAGTGTTTACTTAGTTATTTATACACCCATTAAGAAAGTATTAACTCCTACATAAAAATAAATGATTTGATTAAAATGTCTTTAATTAAATAAGTATTGAAATTTATCTATCTAACACTTAATAAGGGCAAATTAGGAAAAGTAAGATTATTTTTTTCTTAATTTGATAAGTAGACACTCTTTTTGAACCAAAAAATAAAAACTAAGTGAACACTCTTTTTATCCGGAGTGAGTAGCATATATATAGGAATGTAGGATAAATGTAATAAAAGGTGCATTTATATTGAAAAAAAGAAAGAGGCGAAGAATAGGATTTTAACCATACCTTAGTGTAGTTCTTTAACTCCAGTCCATTAAGTTCGACATAAAAATCAAAATAAATTTAGCCCTCGAGGATTCCTTATTATCCTTTTTTCCATTGTCTATCACGGTTGGTCTAATCACATGTAAGTTCTTTGATTTGATAAGATCTATTTCAAACTCATTCTCATCATACAAGTAACAATTTTCAATTTGTAGAGAAGAGTGAGAAGAGAAACTGCATGAATATTTGAAACTATGTGTTATGTAAAATAAAATAATGTTCTATAAGATCACAACTAAAACAATTGCAATACATAATTACCTGTTAGCTAAATTCCATAAACAAATATCTACACAGGCGATGAAATTGATTTTATTTTTATGGTGCTAATGTAATTTGACATGTTACAGTCCATAGCAGAATTATAATTTTTACTAAGGGATTCAAAATATAAAAAAATAACTAAATGCACGAAAAAATCAAGAGGATTCAACATCTATAATTAAAATATATTATTTTCATCTTAATTTATGTGATGCATTTTGACTGGGTACATAATTTAAGAAAGAAAGAATGAATGACTTTTGAAACGTACGACCATAGATATTTGTGTAGTTATAAATCATCTCATTAAGAGCAAAATGAGAAGTTTAAAGTTAGATTATTTCTAAATATATAAATATATCATTATTTCTGCTACAAACTAAAAAAAGGATAGTGCATCACACAAATTGGATAGATGGAGTATCACATAAAAAATAATTTTGATTTTGTAAATACATTGTAATTTTACAATAAAGGAAATCCGGATGAAACCCTGTACCCCTCCGCATTAGTTTTAAAAGGTTTTTTTTTACTTGCTTCTCAATATTCATTTTTGTAATGTCGCGATAATAAATTGTTTGTGTGACTTGAATCTTATTGTTGTGGTAACTTTGTTGATTAAATTAGAATAACATATGCTAAAAATTAAAGCCATAGATGTAAATTTATACAAACGCATATACTTGATTTACCTGTGTCACGAGGGTATATAGAGGAAGGGTGATATAGCTGCACAGAATCTGAGAAAGAACCCTTCTCAACTTAAACACCAACATTTTCATATATAAATACATTAGATTAAATTAAATTTCAATAGAAAAGGCCAAACTATTAAGACTTTTAGAAGATAATAATACTAACCCCATTGTCATTCTAATGACGATATTTTCAGTATGGTCGTGCAAATAAGATTTCAGCCCAAATTCATACTGTAATTATTTAGAGAGAAAAACAAAGTTAGATTTAGCTTTTATGGGTTTTTTTATGTCCTTTATGTTCATAGAAATTAGAGATAAAATTCACAAATAGCCACTTTTCAGTTCCTATAAATGCAAAACGTAGTGTAAAATTCACAAGGCTTTTGAGTGTTTGAAAGAAAAGCTCACTTCGGAACCCATCATTATTGCCCCGGATTGGTCAAAGTCGTTTGAACTCATGTGTGATGCTAGTGGTTTTGCCATGGGGGTTGTTCTTGGCCAAAAGAGAGAGAAGATTTTCCATCCCATTTATTATGCAAGTAAGACTCTCAATGGAGTGCAAATGAACTATACCATCACCGAACAAGAGTTGCTTGCAATTGTCTATGCTTTTGAGAAATTCCGAGCTTACTTGTTGGGAACTCGTGTTAATGTGCACATTGATCATGCGACACTTTGTTATCTCATGGCTAAGAAAGATGTTAAGCCTAAGTTGATAAGTTGGGTCCTACTTTTGCAAGAGTTCGATTTTGAAGTTAAAAATCGAAAGGGGTATGAAAACCAAGTAGCGGACCACTTGTCAAGACTTGAAGGAGGAGGAAAGCCAAGTGATTGGTTTGAGGTAAATGATTCTTTTCCGGATGAGTATGTCATGGCGGGGTCACGTGACATGATTCCATGGTACGCTGATTTTGTAAACTATCATGCGACTGACATTATCCCAAGTGATCTCACTACCAATCAAAAGAAGAAGTTCTTGAGTGATGTCCGGAAGTTTTATTGGGATGAGCCCTATATTTTTTGGGTTTGCACCGATAACATTACAAGAAGGTGTATTCCCGAGGTTGACATGATATCCATACTTGAGGCTTGTCATTCATCTCCCGTTGGTGGTCACCATAGTAGTGCAAGAACCGCGGCAAAAGTTCTTCAAAGTGGTTATTATTGGCCAACCATCCATCAAGATACCTATTATTTTGTGTAAGAGTATGATCAATGTCAAAGGCATAGAGGCATCTCAAGGAAATATGAGCTACCTTTGACACTTATTCTTGAAGTGGAATTGTTTGACGTGTGGGGCATTGACTTATGGGCCCGTTTGTGAGTTCATACGGAAATAAATATATCCTTATGGTGGTTGACTATGTGTCAAAATGGGTGGAGGCCGTAGTGCTTCTAAACAACGAAGGAAAGAGTGTCACGCGTTCTTGAAAAAGTACATCTTCTCAAGGTTTGGTACTCCTAGGGCTATCATTAGCGGTGGGGGTTCACACTTTTGCAATAGATTGTTCAAAGCTCTTCTTGAGAAGTATGGAGTGAAACACAAGGTGGCTACGCCCTACCATCCCCAAACAAGTGGGCAAGTATTAGTTTCGAATCGGGAGATCAAAATCATCATATCCAAGACGGTCAATGTCACAAAAACCGATTGGTCATAAAAGTTGGATGATGCACTTTGGGCATACTGGACGACTTTCAAAACTCATATTGGCATGTCGCTATATAGGTTGGTCTTTGACAAAGCTTGTCATCTCCTGGTTGAGCTTGAGCATAAATCCATGTGGGCCTTGAAGAAATTGAATCTCGATGGGAGTGATGCCTCAAACTTGAGAGTAGAATAATTGAATGAGATGGATGAATTCTGACTCAAAGCCTATGAGAGTTCGACACTTTACAAGGCTCGAATAAAGCACTTCCATGATAAGAAGATTTTAAAGAGAGAGTTTAGCCCAGGGGATCGGGTGTTATTATTCAACTCAAGACTCCGGTTGTTTCTCGAAAAGTTGAAGTCAAAATGGTCGGGGCCTTTTAAGGTCACACAATTGTTCCTCCATGGTGCCATTGAGATTACTTATCTAAGTGGAAATCGAATCAAAGTGAATGGGCAAAGAGTGCAGCACTACATGGGAGTGCCAAATGAGGTGAAGATAATTGAGATGATCTACCTCAACGAGTCCTGAAAATTGATAACAATATCGTGTTGCGACGTAAGATTTGGTGTTTTTTAGGAGGCACCCCAAGTTTTTGCTTTCTTTTTATTGTTTTGATATTTGTTTAAGTGTGTAGGATGTAAAGTTATAGGGAAAAAAACTAAAGCGAAAGAGTGTTGCGAGCAATCAAAACTTGAAAATCTGAGCATGAGAATTGAAAAATATGTTGAAGCCAAAAAGGTAAGGTTTGTGGAGTGCATGCGATGGCGTTCTCTGAATGCGGCCGCATTTCGCATCGCATATTGCCCCCATAAAATTTCAGTGAGCAAGGCAAAATTGATGAGACTGTGGCATAATTGCGACACCGTATTTCCAATACGGAGCCCTATACGGTCGCATACCGTCAATTGCTATTGAATCGGGTAAAGGTCAAATGCGAAGAGAATACGACACCGCATTCCTAATTTGCGATCGCATTCTCAACGCATCTTTGATGAGTACTTAAGATTATTTTGAAAATCAATTTCCCACTTTCCCTCTTCAAAGCACTCGTCCATTACACTTCCCCACTCATCCTAATCTACAGTATTTGGCATAATTGTGACACCGTATTTCCAATACGGAGCCCTATACGGTCGCATACCGTCAATTGTTATTGAATCAGGTAAAGGTCAAATGCGAAGAGAATACGACACCACATTTATAATTTGCGGTCGCATTCTCAACGCATCTTTAACGAGTACTTAAGATCATTTTGAAAATCAATTTCCCACTTTCCCTCTTCAAAGCACTCGTCCATTACACTTCCCCACTCATCCTAATCGACAGTATTTGGCTTAAATCTCGCCTAAACCTGCTCGTTCACCATTCTCACACCACTCCATTGTGAAATCACTCTCCAAAAGTTGTGAAATCATCCTCGTCCCTAATCTGCACTAAACATCAAAGGTATGTCTTCATTTACCCCTAAGTTCTTGAAATTTTCATTGTTCATTGGCTGAGTAAGCATGTTATTTTGATTCTATTGAGTTCTATTATTGATTTTGAAGTCACTATTTCCTTTATTGAGTCTTAATTTTGTTAGAGATATCTGAATGGGAATATGGGTACCTAGGGTTTGGTACATTTGGGGGTATATTTGAATGTGTGAAATTGATTGGTTGATAGATTTTCTAGTTGGTGTGTGAAGCATGTGGATATAGAGGACGACTTGAATTCCATAATGATAGATGGTTGACCACTTTTTAAAGGGAATTGCTCGTGGGTGTGTGTGTTGGTTGTGTGATTGATGAGTTTGTGTTAATAACAGTGTAGTGAGTGTGTTTTTGGATCTCTATTTAGGGTCGATAACTAGTTAGGGCTAGTTTCATTTTGGATTGTTTGGAATTTCTCTTAAAATCGCCATTGATGGCTGGGGAAAATGACCTGAATGCGATGTCGCATACGCCGTATGCGACCGTATTTGCTTCACATTCCCATGGAGGCCTGGCAATCACCAAGCTTAATTGTAGAAGTATGAGACAAGATGTGGCACCGCATTTATAGAATGCACAACATTTCACATCGCATACTTCGTTGCAAAATTAGGCAGTAAATTCGGATAATTTGATGACTTTGTGACATCTGTGCGACACCGCATATTGCGTATGTAGTGCTAAACTTAGTGAATTCGTATTTCACTCAGTGTAGTGCTGCATACTCTTTATGCAGCATCACTTATGCATCGCATACTGCCAACTTTCAGTGTTTTAACTATTTTTTCCTTGTTTCTTTGCGTAATTGTGGTTTCATCTAGAATGCTTTCAATAATATAAAAACAACAAAAAGATTTTATGCTTTTCTTTTTACATTTTGGTATTAATATTGCTTTCTCTGCAGAATGGTTCGAGGAAAATCTATTGTTAAAAGAAATACATGCAAAGATATGCCAAAATCGAGGAAGAATAGAAAGGCACCCACTCCTTCAGAGGACCAAGAGGAGTGGAAGGGCAATCTACTACGCCCTTCCAGCCTCAACCTCCATCTCAGGTTGCAGGGGGTAGTAGTATGAATCCCCGAGTAAAGAGACACGATCTAGAAAGACAGATACGTATGAAATATGCCCTCCGGTTCATGGATGAGGGAGTGAAGGAACGCTTTGACCAAAAGCGCACCTTTAATGTTGAAAAGCAAATGAGCCTTAGAGGCTTACAAGATTCATTTCCCCGAGTCCTCGAGCAAATGAATAAGAGGAACTAGATGGTCTTCACCAAACCTCTTGGAAAGTTTGTACCCATACTGGTAAGGTCTATGATAGTTTGGGGATTGCAATGAGGAAGAAGAAGCAGTATTTTGGGTGATTTCCATGTATGTGGGTGTAACGGTACCATTGTTCTATGAAGGTATCAACGCCATTTATTTTGACAATAATGGGACCCCACCTCGAGAGTATGAGGAGATAATTCAGAGTGACAATATTGAGAGCCAACGTGCATGGTTAGCTGAGTTAATAGCAGCTCTGGGCACCACACCTCCATGGATTCACCCTCATACTCCTATTCAGAAAGCGAGCCTCAACATTGAGGCCAAGTTTTGGCTAACGTCATAAGTAGCCGGTTCTGGCCTTCTCAAAATAAAACTTTAGTGGGTCTTCCAAAGCCAGTCCTCCTTGGATGCATCACGACAGGGGTCCACCTCAACGTGGGCAAAATTATATATTATCATATCATCGATCGAGCATGACAAACCACACGGCTATTACCATTCCCCTACTTGATTACTAATTTATGCCGGCGGGAAAAGGTTCTTATCTTTCGGTGAGTGGACAGAGATTGTACCCCCATGGGCTTTTATGATAGCCTCAATTTGGAGAATGATGAGAATTCAGAGAAAATGAAAAAGAAAGCAAGTATGCAATTTATTGATTTGACTGCTGGATTTGAGGAGATGGTCCGGCCCGCCACCACTACCATGCCTGCACCATCTGGTGCTGCTTCTTCTAGCACAGTTGTAGGATCCACCTCCAATGGTTCCCCTCCTACCACATCCGCAGCACCACCTCAGGGAGTCAGGCCCCCGTCTATAGCAGATTTCTAGTCTATGACACGCACCGTAGATGCGGTGGATTTAAAAGTTATAAACTTCATCAAGACCATTCCAGACATAATCAAAGCTGCAGTTGTTGAGGTCAATAAGAAATTGGGAGAGCATGTAGATGGGCTTGAGAAGGGAGTTGAAAAGGTTGAGGCATGTGATGTTGTGGATATGGCAAGTGTTAAGAGAGGCCTTGCCCAGCTTCAGACAGAGTTTCATACCTCACACACTTCATTATTCACGGTTACGAGTACTAAAACAGGACTACCAGATGAGAGTGTCTCGATGTAGACTGTAGAGAGTAGCCCAGAGAGAGAGAGGCTCCCGGGGATGAGTGAGATGATACGGGTACTGATCATGAGGCATATATGACTTTAGATTAATTTGAGCCCCTTCCTGACACCCTGGATGATGATCTTTATGCAGGGATAACTGCTTCATTCCAGACACAGCATCTGGTGGCCCGTACTGATGAAGAGTTGGAGCAAGACATTCAGGCAGCCCATAAGCATTCATTGACGGACCTAGCTGAGAAACGAAGGAAGAGTAATGAGGCCCCTCCTTCACCGACTGAGGGTGCTAGTTTATCTCATTCACATGCTTCTGGAGCCACCCCACTTAATGATACTATTGGTGCCACTCCACCCACCAAGCTTGGTTTATCTCCTTTCGATGCGATTCGACATGACGCTTGATGCGTTCATGGAGTGCTCACTTCTTTTTACTTTTATTTTGGTGCATTGAGGACAATGCACGATCTTTTTAGTTGGGGGTGGGTTACTTGTATATTCGTGGGTGGGAGTTGGATTCTGATATTTTTGTTACTTTAGTTTGTAAATTCAACTATTCGGATGTTTTATTTGTTTTATTAGTATGTTGACATTTGTCTTGTGTTTTTCGTTAGTATTTTCATATTATTTGTGTGTGTTTTGCCATGTGTCGTGGTATTAGCTATATCCTTAGTTTTCTTAGTCTTGGTTCTTTTTCTAAGGATGTTATTGATCTTTTAAACCCGGTATTTTTAGGTAGTGTTGAGTTGTTTTTCCCAATGATAGATAGTTGGGCAATTTCTTAAGGGAATTAAACTTTTTGGTAAGTCATTGCGACGTGTTTGGTACCAATACATTGAGATATGTGCATGTAAGATTAATACCCCTCCAAACTTTTCAAAGTTTCAAAAAATGGGCTTTTTAAAGGATAGGAATGATTGATTGGCAACATTTGGCTCATTGTGTGACTTTTGGATACCATTTTGATAAGTTTGCACTAGTGAATTTGTATTAAAGTTAACTTCCCATCTTTTAATAATGAATGTGCCATGTGTGGTGAGTTTTATTCAAATTGAATTTTATGCTTGCTTTATCTACTAGAACTTGCCCAGTCAGTCTAACGAATCTTATCTTGAAGATGGTTGTTGGAGAAATGAACTTAGGCATTCTTTGTTTGTTCGAAATGCAACCCTTCTAACCTTTCGAGCTTACCAAAGCATAAAGTCTATCCCTAGTCAACCCTTTTGATCCTTGACCCCTTTTTTTATAATCACATTACAAGTCGTAACCTTTTGTCATATCTAACCGCTTTTGAACCCGACATTCCTTGATCTTGAAGTCTCAACTTAGACTTTTGGCCTAAAGTGGGGGTGAGAAAATCAACTTAGGCTTTAAGCCTAAGTTGGAGGTGAGATGCAAAGTGTATGAAGGAAACAGTTCGTGATATAGATGTTCACAGGACCCCCTATGTAAAAAAAAAAGATATAAAAGAGAAATAAAAGATGATGTTTGTTTTTATTTGTTGCTTTTGATAAATTCATGGTGGGAATTTTTGGATAGAAGTTTGGAAATAATAGTGGCATCAAAAGAGAAGAATAATCTTGCAAAGATTGAAAAAAAAGGAAATAAACAAAGAGGAATAAAAGAAATAACCCAACATGAAAAGATGTATAGAGTTCAAGGAAGGTATAATCACTTCATATCCAAATGAGTATCCTACCCTACCCTAAGCCCACATTATTACTAAAAAGTCCTCAGAGATCTCCAAACTATAACCCTTGAGTTAGAATTAAATGAAAGTAAGGGCAAGCCTATGGTTTGATACTTGTTGCACTTAAGATTCTTTGTTGAGTGTGAGTGATTGATTCTTGTCCCCTGCTTAATTCATATATCTTTGTGTGTGAGACTTTCTTCTGGTGAGGGTACATGTGTTATGGCAAAGGGGTAACAATTATGCTTTCTTTACGAGCCAAAAGGAGTGTGAACAAAATAGTGGTAACCTCTAGTCACACTTTGAGGCTTGTGTTTGTCTTATCGTTCTATCAAATGCAATTCTGTGAAAAGGAAAGGTGGTTACGTGAAGTGAAGAAGCATGTTTATATTCTCATTATTGGTACCAATCGACAATGACATGCATCCATCATTTTAGTGGTCGGGTCTTGCGTGAGTCGAGTCTTTTGTTTGAGTCAGAGTTTTGTGTCGTTGCTTGAGGACAAGCAAAAGGTTAAGTTGGGGGTGTTGATAAGTCGTGTTTTTTTAGAATTATTAGCACTCACTCTTTATACTTTTAGATGTCTTTTAAGTAAATTTACTCTTTATTTATAGTCTTTTCATGTGTTTTCAGGTATTTGAAGCTCAAGGAAGAAAAGGAAATAAAATAGTAAAAAAACACTTGAATGCGATGGAGTTACGATCCCACAAACCCAGTGTGCAGCCACAAGGGGACCGCAAACTTGAAGCAGAAGAGTTGACAAAATTAAACACTATGCAATGAATATGTTACACCGCAATTTCGTATATGCGATCGCATACTCTCGAGGAAATCAACTGGTGAACTGAATGAAAAAAGGCATAAATGCGACGCAAATGCGCATCGCATACCTATTATGTGATCGCATACCCAAAGCTCAGACAAAATAAGGATAAAGGATAAAAGATGAAAATATGGTGACTCTTGAAGTATGCGACTGCATCCTAAAGAATGATGCACTGCATACATGCCGCATACCGATCAGGGAGAAAACTGGGCATGAGAATGCTACCAGAATGCGACCGCAAACTCCTAATGCGACCGCATTCCGGTCGGCGCATAGCGATCCGTCAGCGACTACTTTGTACTTTTTGTCCCTTCCATATAAATACTTGGCATAGATTTCTGAGCTCATTATTTCATATTTTATTTTCTGAACCTACTTTTACTTTTTGCATTGGAAAAAAAGCCTTTGAATTGTCTCTTTCAAGATATTATTTTGTCTTCATCTTCATTAATCATTATAAGGATATGATTTTCTTTAATTCAATTAAAGCTTTTGTGTATTTTACCTTGATTATGAGGAGTTAAATTCTTATCTAGGATTGTGGGGCCAAAAGAGTTTAGCATGTAATTGGGTTTGAAATCAATTCATTCGATTACTTGATTGTTTTCTAATAACTCTTTGTTTGTATTGTGTATTAATGGTGGCCAACATTAATAGTGCCTAAATTCTCTAACTAGCTTAGAAAAGTGAGTAGAGATTAGGAAAAGAGTTATTGGCAAGAATTTGGACTTTAAACCCCATCTAATAGGCTAGGAATAGTCTAGTTAACTTGAAATCCAATTGGGTGTTCCTAGTTGCACATCTTTAGGGCTTGGAAAAGTCTTTGATGAAATTTATCAATTGGGTTGGAAAACCTTTTGATAACTCATTAGCCCAATAATTTAGAACATGAATGTTTTTTATTTGAATTGAAGGATAGCCAAAGGTATCACAATCCTAGTCATCTCAATTTGATAGGAAAAAAGTCAATTTCTTGATATTGTGTTATTGGATCGTTCTTAATTCAATTACTTGTTACTTTGTCATATAATCGTAGTTAGAAACAAACAAACAATTATTTTCTTTCCTTTAATAAATAGGCTAATAGTTGATACTTAGTGTATGTTTCTTGTCGTATTCCCTGCGGGATTCGACCCCAACCTTCATTGGGTTCTATATTTGCTAATCGACGCTTTACATTTTTTTCGGACGTGTAATTTGGGAGTATCAATGCCTCCCTAAAATTATGACGACATGAGCGTAATGACGTCATCGCATCCACGCGCGCCACGACACTCTGATCTGGGAGAGCTGATGTGATAGAAGTTGTTGGAAGTGGAAGACAACTATGCAAAGACTCCGAAGCCATCAGGCTTCTTGAATATGATAATGCTTCCAGAGGCATTTCTACCCAATTCTTTCTATTTTAATATCTTTTGAAAAAAAGATCATTTCTTTATATTTAGTAAACCTTTAAATTTAAAATGAATTGGCCGATTTTACTTCAGTGCCACTCTCTCGTGGAATAGCATAGTATTATTAATTAAGACCAAAAAAGATTCAAAGATATTTTTGATATATGGCACAAAATGACTAATCAGCCAAAATTCATATAGAAGAAGATTCAAAAAAACATTAGAATATCACGCCTAGGATTTGAAGTGTATCTAAGGATATTTTAAGCCCCTTAATTTATCATATTTTCTTACGTCATGGATTCAACAGCTCATGTATAACCAAAAATATTGTTTATATTCTATTTGTGCAGTATAATTTTCGGGTGAAGAACATATGTGTAACTAGCTAAGATTTGAATTTACGGGTTTGAAATCTTAAAAAACAGCTTACTTATTTGTGAATAAATTATTTATATATATTAAATAAATTGAGTCAAAGTCTCTAGGTTTTGCCGAACTAGTAGGCATGTCTGTATCTCCGCCTTTGCAGGTGAACGCCCTTAACTCTCTTTAGTTACGTCACTAATTATACATATCTTTACTTTAAAATTTTATAAGATTAAAAAATGATCTTACATTATTAATTTTAGTATTTATTTAAATTAAGACATAAAATGAAAGGAAGGAAGGAAGTATTCTTTTTTCTTTTGATATATGTGTTTCATCCGCTTCATATCTTCTTTTAAAAAAATCATATTGGAATAGTCAAGATGTGTGTATCTTATATATTATTTTCTCGTTCTTAATTTATGTGATATACTTTTATTTGGCATGCACTTTAAGAAATAAAGAAAGATTTCTGAATTTTATAATCTAAAATAAGTCAAAGATATTTGTGTGGTTATAGATCATTTCGTTTTGCATAAAAGATAAAACTTAAAATTAAATTATTATCAAATAAAAAATATGACATTCTTTTTTGGACGAACTAAAAAAAGAAAGTGAATCATTCTTTTTGAGACATGACAAGGGAGTAATAAAGAGAGGTACAAGGGGGTGTCAAGTTCATGAGTAGAGATAGCAGTGGATCCTGGACCCGGTCCGGATCCGATGGATCCAGATCCATTTTATAGGATAAGGATCTTCAAAATTTAGACCCGACAGATCCGGATCCGTTTCTGACGGATCGTATATGGATCTGGATCTTGTATTTGAGATCCGTATCCAGTTCAGATCCGACCCGTGGATCCATTTTTTATTAAATATATTCATAACCTAGAATGTAATTTTATAAGTGTTTTCTTAAAATTGCTAAGCACATCCTTGCAAGTTTAATTCTCAAAACAAGTTTAATTCTCAAAACAAGTTTAATTTATCCCCGCGTTAACTCAAAAACCAAAAAATAAATAGGTAACTTTGATAATAAAATTAATGTTATATTAGTGAATGACTAACATCTCCATAGACACTGTAGTTAAAATTATATTCACTTCATTTGTGAAGATTCCAAGCACATGCAAGTTCTGCATTGTGGAAATACTAGTCAGCATTTTCCACAACTATTGTCATTGTCCAACATTTTCAATTAATAGCTCACAATCAAAACGAGACAATGAATAAAATATCTCATATGAACATTTCAAAATTGTAACACAATAAACTGTTAGCTAAGTAAAAATCGTTAGTCAGTTCAAAAAAAATCTTAGTAAGGCAAAAAATTTTACATGTGGATCCAGACCCGATCCGTGGATCCGAATTTGGATCTGATTTTTATGGACCCGACGGATCTGGATCCGGATCTGAATTCAGGTATGAAAAACGGATCTGAATCTGGATCTAGTAGGATCCGATCCAAATCCGATCCGTTGTCATCCCTGAGGGGTGGTTATCAAACAGTAAGAGGGTGAGACAGTTGCCAGCATGAAGTTCGAGGGTTCTATCTTTCTTTCTGTTTTTTTAGAGTTTTCTTTGGATACAACGATCCATTCCTTTCTCCATCTCTCACTATCACTCAGACACAAGCCCACTGTCTTTATAGGTTGATAAAAGACATTACCCATAGCTTCACTTTATTAAAGTTGCTCCATTATATGCCATCGACAGTCTTGGTGTGACATTTCATGTTTGTATCTATCCTATGTTAACAGTAGTGTCTCTTTTTCACCTTTAAATTTTAATAGATAAATAAAAATGAACATTAGTGTGACTTAATGATTAATGAATTGGATGAAATGAAATCAAGGTCAGGCCGGGTATATAGTTTATAGTACGAGTTTAGTAAAATCAATAATTTTAACTCAAGTTAGTATATATGTTGAAAAATTCATTAAATATGTACAGGTAATAAATGGAAAACCTAGCTAGTAGTATAAATGGGTTAGAAGTTTGTTGGCAAACAATAGGCCGTTAGAACTCATATACTTCAAAATCGATTGGTGACATAGAATTAGTCGATGCTTATTCTCTTGATATTGTCATTGTTTTTTCTATGGAAAAAAAAATCCACGGCCTGTGGGTGTTCTACCTCCACTGTATTGCATTGCTTGGTCAGACTTTCTACCATTGTGAAAATGTTTTCATTGCTGCCTTTTGTAGGATTTTGGGTCGTGTTTCAGTCAAAGTGTAGTTGATCATCCTTCTGATCAGCTACTGATTATTGTCTAGATAAGTTATTGCCTCACCAACTAGCTAATCGGGTGTGAGCCCCTCATGGGGTGGTTCCTTCTTTTGCTCATAAGCTTACCGGTATTAGCAGCCATTTTCAGTTGTTGTTTCCCTCCCAAGGGTAGTTTTGGAATTTGGAGTCGCCTCTGATTCAGGGATGTTCAATTTTCTGAAGAGACAAACAATATTATGTAATTTTCTTTTCTATTTGTCTAAGACTTGTTGGCAGAGTTATTAAGTATATGCGCCGGTGAAGAATATCAATTAGTACATATTTTTTTTATCCGGTGTTCGGTACCGCATTAGGGCCCGACTAATCCAAATTCGGACTGGGTAATTCTACATTAGGAGGCAAAGCACTCCCTAACAATGAAGAATTAGCACATTAAATAACCGAGTTGTATACAAATTATTCAGAACTCCGTCATTATAAAAAACAAATGATTTTTTTGAAAGACAAAAACAAAAAGACAAGATGAAATATGCAAAAAGGCAGGAAAAAAAAAAGAAACAGGGAAGTGTAGTCGAGAAGTGGGGTGTGATAGTCAAGAGCAACCTTATCACCATGCAAGTGTGCTAGATCTATCTATAATATTTGTTATCAATTTTGTTAGTTAATTATAAGCCTAAATTTCTCTTGAATTTTCCTTTGAGAGAATAAAACACTAGTATGTATGTTATCCATTGAGAATCTTAAACAAAGATGGAATGAATACGAATTTATGTTTACAACTAAAATAACACTCAATATATAAGGTGATTAAAAAAAAAGAGGATATTGAAAGTTGTGGACAAATTTAGTAGTAGTATTTATGTTGTCACAGACAAACTAACATTATGGCTCTATAAATGTCCATCTTTCTCTGGTCGGAGGACACTCAATTTTTGATATGTGACTAGAAATTCCTATTGCCAAGAAAGAGACCCTAAAGAGTTTTTGCTAGAGAAAAGAAAAATATCATTCTACTTAGACCACATATTTTTAAGGGTAATGCTACGTTTTCTTTTTCTTTTTTGAAGGTTTATGAATGTTTAAAGAAGAAGAGACAAATAACACTACTAAGAGGGCGTTTGGTACGGAGGAAAATATTATTTAACTTTTCAGTTTTTCCATAGTTGATTGATTAGAGTGCTAAGAAAATATCATTCTCTAGGATAACACATTTCTTAAAATAACATATTTCTTAAAAATTAGAAAAATGACTTGTATATGTGGCACTCTATATTGATTTTCTTACCCATCCCCACATTCTACCAAGAGGGGAAGCTAGGGGTTTCATTTTGAATCCCTTCGTTAAAAAATTATAATGTACATGCAATATGAAAATTATTTCTTATGACGTCGAATCTCATTGACTTATGTGTATTTATTTCTTTATATTTTGATTTTTTTGTGAAAATTCTGACTCCGCCATACCTCATCGCACCCCACACCGATCCCACCCACCCCACTTCCACCTATATTTGCCTAAATTATAGATAAATGGTTCTGAGACAATGTTTTCTATTTATTTATCAAGCACCAAAAAATAAATAAGACACTAATTAATTTCCCGAAAACCTTTTTCGTGAAAAATATCTTTTTCATACCAAACACACCCTAAGTTCATCTAACAAAAACACTCACTCTCTTTTCTTTTCTTTTCTTCTCGATTGTTCACGAAAAGGAAAATGCGCATTGGCTACACAATTTGTCCATTTCTTTATTTGTGCAAATGATTAGATTGAATTAATAATCGTTTCAGCAACCAGTTGTCATAGGTTACCATATATTAAAAAAGTATTTGAAACGTATACAAAGAGGGAAAAGCAACACCAAAAAGATTAAAAATAAATGAAGCAAAGAAACTAGAAGGAAAAAGAGATATAGTTTCTTTTTCAAAAGGCAAGAATCTTAGCCTACTTATACATGACCTTCAAAAAGAGAAAAGTGAAAGAAATAAAACAAAAGGAATTAAGAATCACGGTGTACTTGTTTTAGTAGAAAATGAAAGACGGTGGAAAATGCAACGAGTGTACGGCTATATATATTGTTAGTGTAAAAAAAAGCTATACTACTAGGTTATTCATATAATATTTATCGGTACGTTTTTTTAAAATGAGAGATTTTTAATTTTAAAAATAAGACAGATTATTTATTACAACAGATAAAACTAACCTAATAATATTAAATATCTTTTTTTTCCGGTTCCAATATTAATAGTGTTTACAAAATACAAATCAAATGTACAAAAATACAATAACTCAATAACTAAATAAAAGATAGTTTGGCTGGTGGACATACCGACCCACCAGTTTACAAATAAAAAATAAACTCTATTGTCTACATCATTTTTACCAATGATTGGGCCTTCTATTCATTGCAGCCGCTAGAAATGAGATGGGGCTGACTCATCTAATCCTATGTTGAGCTTGAGCCCAACAAGATGCGGAGGAGTCCAATGGACTCATCGTATTTCATGTATCAAAAAATAAAAGAAAATGAAATATAAATAATATTAAATATCTTATATTAATCGGTGTATTAAATTTAAACTCAGATATAATATTTGCATTCTTGAGTGAGAAAATTGTTAGGCAATAATGTAGGGTTCTTTAATTTAAGCCCTAAGATCAACCCTTTATTCCCTCATGCATTGACAAAATGAAGAAATTAGTCCGTCCTCATTCAGAATCTCTCTTTTTCTTTTCCTTTCATATGAGTAAGTCATTTTTTGATATAAATTATTGGTAGATTTTTCAAAAGTTTGTTTATTGATTCTCCGTCACTTCATTCTGTAATTTCTTGTAGAGTTTAAATATTATGCACTTACAGTGTAAAACAAATCCGATCATATCATTTAAAAATAATTACATATAATTATTCATTATAAAAATAATAATAACTTAAAAACTGAGATAGATAAATAATTACAACGAATTAAAATACACCGATAATGTAAAAAATCTTTATAACATCAATTTATAAAATTTAAATTTGTACCCTCTCGTCTAGAGCTAAAACTATTGATGAAGCAAGTAGAAATTCTGGGTTTACGTTTCATCATCATCTATTATCATAAGGGCAATTTGTCCAAATATGACAATTTCGTGTAATTATCTACTATCAAAAAGATTTTTTTTGCTCATGCTAAATTTATGAAAAATTTAGATCCGCATATAATTAAAGGAAAATATTAAGATAAAATAAATAAATTAATAAAATATGTTCTTTCTAATAAATTAATTAAATTTTTAAATGAAAGGTGGAAAACCAACATGTTCGTGCATGGGAACTCTTCTCAAAGGTTGCATGCCATTATACACTGAAATAAGCTTTTAATGGCAATTTAAATTGATTTCAATCAGATCTGAATTTTGAATGAAAAGTCTGATGTAATTACTTATGATTTGTTCACTCCAATTATAGCATCCTGAATTGACCTCCAACTATGAGAGATTTGAGTTATCAATTTGAACTACACTTGTTTGAAGTATGACCTTATATGCGAAATTGAGCAAATTTTCTCTATTAATATATACTTTAGCTCACCTATGTTTTTATTGTCAAATACTTAATCCAAATGCTCTTATTTTAAATGATTTTTCCACGTAACCTAATTACAAGATTAATTAGTCAATTACTATAGATTGACACGTGTCATAATTCAAAGAGACCTAGACTTGCACTATATAGAGAGCATATTTGATCCCACACGCATACTTTGAACTCAAACTATTAGGTTCTGATGAACTCGTAAATTTTTAATTATATTCGCCCTTGTGTCAAACACGCTTTATATGTGGACATGTGAGAATTCAATTTTTCATTTATAAGGTGAAGCTGAATTAAGAGAGAAATTTTCGAGTAGGTCGATTTATGTCTATCACAAATGTTTTTTTAGTTAAATGATTATTTTCATAAGAAAACGGTAAAAATAACACATAAATCTCTAAATGAAAAATAATACTCCTTCCTTCTCAAATTACTTGTTCCGATTTCTGAAAATAATTCTCTCAAATTATTTGTCATTTTAGAAGTTCAAGATAAAATTAATTATGTTTTTCCATTTTATCTTTAGTAGTAATTGCTCTTGAAGACTACAAAGAGTAAATATTTAATGAAGAGAGATTATATCTTACTCCCTCCCTCTCAATTTATTTGTCTTGCTTCCTAAAAATAGTTATCTCAAATTATTTGTCATTTTAGAAATTCAAGACAATTTATTATTCTTTTTTCATTTTACCCTTAGTAGTATTTTTTTTCTTGAAAACAATAAACATCTCAATTATGGAGAGATGACACATAAATAAAGTAAAGAATATATGAAGTGGGATCATATCTTCATACATAAATAAGGATAAAATAGTCAAAAACCTTCCTAACTAATATCTTTCTTAAGGAGTGTGTAAGAGAGAAACACGATAGATAATTTTAGACGAAGGGAGTAAGTCATAAATTAGGGTAAAATAGTAAAAAGAAAACTCCTGATTAATATTTTTTAAGGAGCGTGTAAAAGAAAAAGACGATCGATAATTTGAGACAGAGAAAGTAAATCTTTTGTCTCGTTTTTCAAATCACCAATCTATGCTAAGTTGCTAACTATAAAACTTTGGTTGTGAAAAAAAAAAGGTTTTGGTTGGGAAAAAAATAAATATAAGATTTTGGTTGTTTCCAAATTTCAAATACAACTTCAAGTTGTATTTTGAATTATTATGGTCAAACACTGATTTTTTTTAAAAGTGAAAAAAAATTGAAAAAAATTGAATAATTTTAATGATCAAACGAGTAAATGTAAAAAAAGAAGTCTTTAAAAGTATCAAAGTCATAAACAAAACCTAAAATTCTAGCAAATTTGTCCCACAATGAACAGTAAAAAGGTGAAAAGGATAGTTAAGGGCCTGATGGGCCGAGGTAAGTGTTGTCGAGCCCAAAATTAAGCAAACAGTACCTTTGAGCCCAATAAAAGTAAGATACTCTTCCCATGTTTTAACAGTCTTTTTTAAATGCTCGTGGGCTGCTAGAGTCAGTGTGTGTCATAAAGAGACTCAGCAGTGGCACTTCCGTAATAGTTGGAAACCATGAGGCTATTTTCGAACGGCAACTCCTAGGGATATTGTATGTATATAGTTCAACAATATTGAAGGGAGCATTGGAGCAAGTGGTAAAGTTGATGTCGTGTGATCAGGCGGTTATGTGTTAAAGTCATGGAAACAGCATCTGACAGAAATGCAAGGTAAAGCTGCGTACAACATACCCTTGTGGTCCGGCCCTTCTCCGGACCCCGCACATAACGGGATCTTAGTGCATCGGGCTGCCCCTTATAGTTCAATAATATGTAGGAGTATATCTATGACTTCGAAAAATTATTTAGACAATCAGCAACAATAACATATTCGGTGTAATCTTACTGGTGGAATTTTGAGATAGTAGAGTATTCACAAACTTCACCCTTATCTCGTGAAGGTACATAGGTTATTTCCGAAAGACATTCATATCAAAACAATTAAAAAAGAAAAATATTGAATTAAAAATTACATACTACATATAACAAATAATTAGGAAAGCAATTACATAAACAATCTTATTCCATTGTTTCCACTTCGCCTTGATATAATATCTACAAATCTATATTTATGCTATAATTGGTCTCATTATTTCAACATTAACTTAGAATATAGAACTAGAGCGGAAAAATTAATTTCAAGAGTATTTCTGCGAGAAATCAACTGCTTCATGAGTACATGTTACCTTATATAAATATAGATATCAAATAATTGTTCTCCAGAAATTTGAAAGATAGATAAAAAGGAATTACTTTTTTTCTGTTGATATTTGCATTCGAAATATTATTGATTTAAGTAACACATAATAAATACAATCATAAATTCAAAAAGAATTATAAATCAAAATATAATACTCCGTACTACTATACAAATTCGTATAAGGACTCCCCGGGAGTTGAGGGGTAAAAGATAGGTGGGGGTGGGGAGTACTTACCGCAGCGCCAAAAGCGCAGGCCATCCGTTAAACTCACTTTTCTCTGCTCACTGCAGACTATCTACAACTTGCTTCACTCTCTTCAATGAGCGTGGCTGCACGAACTTTTAAAATAAAAGGAAAGTGTAGCACGCGCCGCTAGAGGAGAGTAAAGTAAAGAGTAGAGTGTATAGTTATTGATAGCAACCGTATAATAGCAAGACAGTGATGAGACTTGAGGCTCGTTTAAAGTTGACACATACAACATATAGAGATAGAGAGTATCTAGTGTTTGTGCTTTTCTAGGTTGATAGTTAACTATTTTTTTTGTTTTCACCCTGGGTCAATTATCTGTATTGAAATTCGATTATATTCGGATTCGCACCATTTAGGATATCATTTATGGGAAATTGTTTCCTACCAATGAATTTTTCATACCCAACTCTCGAACTCGAAACATCTTATTAAGGAAGGAGGAGTCTCATACTATTAACACCTTATTTGGATAGTTGTTACATATTGTGAGTGAAGTTCACTTTATACCCTTAACATATTGGGTTAGGAAAACAATACGCCCTTCACATCTTCAATGGGACAATAAATCGCCCTTGATTTTAAATAAATGGCTAAAATAATTTAAATTATTACATATATTTTAAAATGTCAAAAAAATGAGCCTCAATAGTATAATTAGTAATATATTTTTTAGTAATTAATTTTTTTGAATAATAATATTTAACTAAAATTTATACATCTCTTTTTTCTTCTTCTTTTTCCTTTTGATTTTCAAAACCCAACCATTATGCTTCATGGTATATTTTTTTATTTTTAAAGTTCAAATTTTGATATACCTCATTATTTATATTATTATTAGTATTAAAAATTTATTACAATTTTTTGTAAAGCATTTTTGTTATACTTGAATACTCAAAGTTGTAAACTATTTATTGATAAATATTTTAACTAATACGTAATAATCTCAAATATAAATATAATTAATAATTGATACGATATTTAAAGTTTTTGAGAATTACTTACAACAACAACATATCCAGTGTAATTTCACATGATGGGATCTAGGGAGGGTAGAATGTACGCATACATTACCCCTACCTTAGGAGGTAGGAAGGTTGTTTCCGAAAGAAAACATGACAAAAAATGTTAGATACGGTTTGAAGAAAGTACAATAAAATAAAGTAAAGTAGAGTAAAGTAAATAGATCATGGCAAAATACTATAGATAAGCATTAATGGAGAAATTTTATCAGTGAATGCATCAACTAGTATGATAATCGGAGTACAAGAAATAGCAGACAGTAACACAAAATTGAAAGGCAAGAACCTACAAGGTAACACAACGCTCGCAAGTATGGGAGAATATACAAGACCCGTACTTAGAGATGGCAATGGATCCTGGATCAGGTCTGGATCCGGTGGATCCAGATCCGTTTTATAGGATATGGATCTTCAAAATTTGGACCCGACGGATCCGGATCGGAACCGGATCCGTTTTTGATGGATGATCTGAATCTGGATCTTGTATTTGAGATCCGTATCCGGTCCAGATCCGACCCGTGGATCCATTTTTTATTAAATATATTCATAACCTAGAATGTAATTTTATAAGTATTTTCTTAAAATTGCTAAGCACATCCTTGCAAGTTTAATTTATTCCCGCGTTAACTCAAAAATCAAAAAATAAAGAGGTAACTTCGATAATAAAATCAATGTTATATTAGTGAATGACTAACATCTCCATAGACAAGTAGTTAAAATTATATTCACTTCATTTGTGAAGATTCCAAACACATGTAAGTTCTTCATTGTGGAAATACTAGTCAGCATTTTCCACAATTATTGTCATTGTCTAACATTTTCAATTAATAGCTCACAAACAAAACGAGACAACGAACAAAATATCTCATATGAAAAATTGAAACACAGTAAACTGCTAGCTACGTAAAAATCGTTTGTCAGTTCAAAAAAAAATCTTAGCAAGGTTACATTCTTAGCAAGATAAAATTTTTTACATGTGGATCCGGATTTGGATCTGATTTTTATGGACCCGATGGATCTGGATCCGGATCTGGATTCAGGTATGAAAAACGGATCTGGATCTGGATCTGGATGTAGTAGGATCCGGTCCAGATCTGATCCGTTGTCATCCCTACCCGTACTACTACCCGCGTCCTCCACAAATTCCTATATGAGGTCATGTCATCGGTAAGTTGCAACTGCGTCATGTCTTGCCTAATTACTTCTTCTCAATACTTTTAGGCCTACTTCGGCCTCTTCTAAACCCGTCTAAATCCAACCTCTCACACATTCGCACCAGGGCCTCTGTGCCTCTCCTCTGAACATGCCCGAACCATCTCAGCCTCGCTTCCCGCATCTTGTCCTCCACCGAGGCCACTCCGACATTGTCCAGATAACTTCATTTCTAATCATATCCTTCCTAATATGCCCACACATACATCGCAACATCCTCATCTCCGACACCTTCATATTCTTGACGTGGGACTTTTTGACTGGTCAACACTCATCCCCACACAACATAGTAGGTCTAACTACCACTCCGTAGAACTTACCTTTAAGTTTTGGTGGCAACTTCTTATCACACAAGATTCCAGAGGCAAGCCTCAATTTCATCCACCCTGTCCCAATACAGTGTGTACCATCGTCATCAATTTTTTAGAATTGTTAAATAAAATTTACTCACTTATATATATTATTGAATATATTTTTTTAGTAATTTTTCATTCTTAATCGGGAAAGCGCATGAAAGGATATCATAAATTAAAAATTATTTTTTACATTGTATTTTCTTAAAAATCATTTGGCTTATGATATGTAAGAATGATATGGAAATAAAATATTTTTTTATATAAAAGTGAATAGTTGAAATAATTTTTTTTCTTTTTGGTCCGATCAAAATAAAATTTCCAATACTAAGAATACTAAATAAATGGATCAAGATAATTTGAAGGTCTACAAAAAGATTTATGTAACAAAATAAAACTTCAAATATCAAAATAAAAAAAAGTATGGAAGTTAATGTACAATGCTATTTCTTATTTTTTTTTATTTTTTAAAAGAGTTTTATGTAATAATTCATATTAATTGAAGGTCGTTTTGACATTTAAAAATATATGCAATAATTTAACTCATTTCTAACCATTGATTTAAGATCATGGGGGGTTATTGTCTCATTCAAGATGTGAAGGGGATATTGTTTTCCAAACCCAATATGTTAAGGGGGTAAAGTGGACTTCAACTCACATATTATTCATAATATATCGTATTGTGTTGTATTATTTTGATGAATACAATGTCTCGATAGATTGAATTATAATGCATTGTTTTGATTAATACAATATCTCGATAGATTGTATTGTTTCTTATTGTTACATAATGTCAGGCATTCACAATTTTGAAGGATAAACCTACAAAAGAGTAAGGTACGGTGTATAGCTATCATAAAATGGTACAATGGAGGATAAAATATGATTATCATATTATATTAAAATTGGAAAGTTCCTATCTTCAAAGTTGGATTACAATTTTGTCCCTGCAGTAAATTAAAAATTAATAAAACATCTAATTAATATCAATATTAATATATTAATTACATGAAGATTGAATTACAAGTTCAACAGTTAAATACTTTTTTCTTTATATTAGAATATAAAATGCTTCACACCCTCAAAATTCAATGAATCCAAATACGTATTTTATTGCTTCCGCAAAACGTTTTTTACCATTATTATGTTTATTTATTTCACCTCTTAACGCATGGTGAGGTGTAGCAACCGAGTGTCTTTTGTTTGGGTATACTGAAGGGTCATGTGTATTAAATTTCCTTACTTAGTACCTGCAGTTATTTTCTTAATTATATTTTTGTTCTATCTTCCATGATAACTTCTTTCTACAATACCGTTTTACATTTTCTTAATTATATCAATGTACATTTTCGTACCTGTAATTACTAATTACTGGTTTGTATTATATTTCATCTTTCCCGTAATATTTTTTGGACAACCTTTTCACAATCTTTAAAACACCCTATAAAGGTGCATAATAAGGTGTGTTTGTCCCATTATCCTGTTTCCTTATGAAAGATTCCTTCTTCCAAAAGAGTTTATTTAACTCAGCAATAGGTGCAACAAGTATACCAATTCCAATTAGTTTATTCTAGGGCGGGCCAGTGGGCCGGGTCTGCTCGGTCCCAACCCGACCCCGGTCCCGAACCAAGTATAGTGTCAAATTAACCCGACGACGGAGGAATTGTAGATCCTAAATACGATAAACATAGAGATATGGAAGTAATAACAAAATTAGTTGCGGTGGAGGGTTTGCCTTTTTCATTTCCTTCCTTTCCTGGTTTTATTCATTACATAAAAGATATGTATAATCATGTTTTTAACAGTTTTCCTAGATCAACTGTTAGGAGAGACGTTTTCAAATTTGCAAATTAATATCAACAATACTTACGTTATGCATTATATCATTTTCCTGGCAAAGTATCTATCACTTCTGATATAGGTCGTAGTACTAATGACAATGATTATTTAACTGTAACATGTCATTGGATATATTATAATTGATCTATGCAAAAACGTATTTTAACATATAGATATATTGATGATAGGCACTGGAAATTTTATTGCAGAAAATATTCATCAAGTTTGCGATTATTTTGGTATAACTGACAAAATAATTATTGTTACGTTAGATAATGCTTCTTTAATAATTATGATGTGAGACTTTTAAAAGATCTACTAACTCCATATTTTCTTAATCATTTTCATATAAAATGTGTATGCCATATTTATAACTTAGTTGTAAATGATGATCTATCATTTTTTGAAGACATTCTTAATAAAGTACAATTTGCTATAAACTTTATTTTTATAAAGTAATAGAATACAAAGAAAAAAAGAATATAAAAAAATTTGTCACGATTGTGGATTACCTTTTAGAAAAATTCCTGAAGAAATAGCGACTAGATGAAATTCTCTATATGAACAACTACTTGTTGCTTACGATTATAAAAGACCTATAACTTTATTTTTTAACGCCCATAATCGAAATCCAACTGATATGCTTATAGATAATGATTGAGAAAAAATTTCAGAACTTATTGGATTTTTAGAGAATTTTTTTCAAGGAACTAAAGAATTTTCTGGTATATATTATCCTACTATTTCAACTATGTTATTTCATATAGCTCTAATATTTTTGTTACTTAATGAATATATGGAAACCCCATCTTTTAAGGCACCTATTAAAAAAATATTTATCAAATTAAAAAATATTTTTTTCCTATTTCCACTATTTATATTATTGGTGTTGTATTAAATCCGACAATTAAAATAAACGGTTGTAAAACACTTATTGAAAATATTTATGATTGTATAGCAGTACTTCCACCTCTAACTCCAAAAAATTCAAATGAACAACCACCTATGAAACCAACTAAAGAAAAAGGTTTGTCTAGCATACACGATGAATGCAAAAAAGTATATACGCATTACCAACAAGAAAGTACAAACAACCAACCGACTTCTATACCATCTTCTATACCATCTTCTTCTTCTTCAGTACAACCTTATAAAAGACATGTTGTTTTTGCGGCTAGTAATGAAAGCCTTAGAAATAGAATGTTTAGTGGTTCCACTGCTAATCAAGTTAGCGAGTTTGATGTTTTTGATTTGCAGGGCGTGGTACCGTACCAAGCAGTTCTCAATGAAGAAGAACGTGAAGACTTGCTTAAATACTAGAGGGAATATGAGAAGCCATTTTCAACACTAACAAAGATGGCCTGAGATGTGTTGAACATTCAGGCGTCATCAACAGCGTCTGAAAGCGTTTTTTCTGCCGGAAGATTTCAAATAGGATAGCACATACACTCATTAGCGGGAGATAGTTTGGAGATTGCAGTTTTATTCAGAGATTGGATATGAGCGGAGCGTAGAAGGTGCGGTCAACCAGAGATCAACGAAGAAGATGATTTAAACTACAACAAAATCTTGTCCGACGGAACTGGAAGCGACGTCGACTAATTTGACCAACAAATTCCAATTTCATCCGAAGAACCACAAGACATTGTGAAGAAACTAGAAAAGATGTTTATAAATATGTAATTTTTTTAATTGCAATTTTACTATGTTATTTGCAACTTTCAACACCACAAAGTTGTATTTTGAAAGTGTATTACAAAAAAATTATATTTCTATTAAATAATATAAGAGGCACAAAAACAATCTTGTGATATTTTTATTACACTATCTTGTTCAATTATTGAAGTTTTATATATATTATTTATTTAAATTAAGTGCCAAAAAATCAGAAATCCCGATCCCTCCTCGACCCCGCCCCGCCCCGCCAGGACCGGTCCTTTTTTCCGATGGGATGAGGGACAGGACGGGACGGGACGTTGGCCAATCCCGGCCCGCCAATCCCGCCGGAGGACCAGTCCCCACTTTTCCTAGTCCTTGTTGGAAATTTGCCTTTGACGGGAGTTGCGACCGACCAACTTTAAAGACTTAAACACTAGTGTTACGCATGTTAGAGAATCCGATTCTTCACACATGCATGATCTACTAAGTACGTAGATAACCGTAGGACCAAGAATCGTCAAATTTCGTTGAGAAATGAAAGAGATGTTGATCCACGAAGTGAGGTGTTTGAAACATGGAAAAGTGTGGTTGGGATCAATTCTCCCTCATCGGTAGAGGAAGAAAGAATTGTTATTGGTTTGGGGTTTGGGACCCCAAGGGGTATCCCATGTGTTTAAAGGAGGGAGGACCTAGATGTGCTTCGGTTCGAGGAAAGCCCACACGCGCGCCGCCGCCCGCCCGCCCGTCCGGGTTCACGGGTCACAGGCCACGGGCTGTGCTTCTTCTGATATTATTTTTTTGGGCCATAGAACTTTGCCAGATGTACAGTTTGATTCCAGAAGTTTCATATGTACAGTTTGGACCAGAATTCTTTCACATGTACAGTTTTGTTCCTGAAGTTTCAAGATGTACAGTTTGGTCCCTGAAGTTTCCAGAAAGTCAGAATTGGGCAGAGAGATCAGAAACGCCACAACACTCAATTCAGCCATTTATTTTGGATGAATTACTCCTCCTATAATGGCCAATCTGTTGCTCTTTTCCACCATTTATTTTGGTGGTATTACTACCTCCATAATGACCATTACTTGGCCAGTAATGGCACTTATGGAAGCAGTTCAACAACTCTCCCTCACCTATATAAACAACCCCTTGCACCATTGTTGAGCTACTCACACAACACACAAAACAGACGAAAAACAGAAACACTTCAGTTCTTCCTACAAGCTTCCAAACATCATTTCATTACTCAAAATTCTTTACGTTAGCACTTGAGTTTCCTTTGCTCAATTGTTCCATTGCTGTTTTATCTTGGGAGACAATTGTCCAGGACGTATAAAGGATACATACGGGGCAATATTGTCTTAAAGACAGAGTGCCACACTCGACTCATCATAACCAAAAACAGTTCCAGTTTTCTTGTTCAAGATCATTGTTATTTCAGTTTCTTGTTAAATTGTAATTTCAATTCTTGTATTACTTAGCAGTTACTTGTAATTTCCGTTTCCTGCATCCTTTGTAATCAACAGTCCCGTCGGGTCCCGTCCCACCGGGACCCCCACGCCCCGCCCGTTAGACACTCCTAGTTTATTAAGCAAATATTGGCTTCTCTTCAATACTTTTTTTTTTAATCATAGCTAGCAACATATTCACTTTGTTTTTAGTATAATATGATTTCTTGAAAAGCTTCCGTTGAAATAAAACTCGAGTTCAGATAAAAGTTGATTTGTGAATGTTTTCGCACATTTGAACATCAAAGTGTGGATATGAGCCGTATTTGGAGCACAAGTTCATATTTGACAGGAAAATTGAAGCAGCGAATTAATATTGCGTGTGTTTGTGTAGTTTAAAATTGTATGGGTATTATCATCAGATTACATTTTTGGTTCTCTTGCCAACGTCCTTTTTCATGAATTAAAAAGTTTGTACTGAATTTGATATTCTATATCACCTTTAATTTGCAGATAGTTACTTTCTACAGTATTATACAAAGCGATCTTTCGTATGGCAGAATTTGTGATTTATTGTAAAGATCAAGTAAAAATTTTCAATATAAACAAAAATAAGATATTAGGAGATACTTTCATTCAAGAAAATTATTCTTATTTTATAAGCTCCAGAAATGTTTGAATTTAAGTTGTTCCCCGGATGTTATAATATGGCAATTACTTTAATGTCTCAAAAGCAGATGTAGAGAGGTTTTTGAGGGGAAAATTCAAGGAAGAATACACACAAAATATTTTATTTGTTAATGTTGGGTTTGGTGTTGTGACATTTGACCCAACATATCATCTGAAGTACTGATTTGAATGCATAAAAATGTTGGGACAAATGTCACAACATTCGGACTAACATCTTCGAAAAACAGTTTTGTCTTACTTCACAGAATGAAGTAATATTTTTGTAAATATTACTATGAAGTAAAAATGATTTGGCAAGGTAAAAAAGAGCTGGTGAAAAACGTGGGAAGAACGAGTCAAGGTTGTTGTTTTGCGTGAGGAACAAGTCAAAGATGATAGATGATTTTATTTCATGATCTTCTCCAACAAACACACCAGTTGCCCACTTTTCACTTAACCTTCTCAACCGATCGATGAGTCTTTCAAGGGAACTCTCTGCTATAAATAGAGAGTCCACAACAGTGTACCAACATTCAGAATCAGATTGCAAAAATATCAAGAGAGTTCTCGGGATTTCATCTCAGAAATCTGGATCACAAGTGTTGTCTGAGTGTGTCGACAACATTCTGTCCAACATTACAATTGTTGTTTAGATTCTAGACTAGTTTTGTATGGAGCGATTGTAATGAGAGGTTGTCTATGTCTACTTAGTTAGATTTTTCAGGCAGAAGTCATCTGCGACTTCAACTTTTAATTCCTTTCTATTTTATCTTGTAAATTTGTAAAGAAAGAAATTTGTAATTTTGTATATAATCTATATACAATACATTTGGTCATTGACTATCATAAATTATATAATATATATTTGTGTTCTTTAAATTTCGCTGCATTTACTCTTTAAAATTTCTGTTTTACTAAGTGTTGTTACTGGTGTCGGACGACATTATTACCGACATTCTAAAATAGAATTGACATTCGATTTATTTCATCTCTTATTTTTATTTTCCATAGCATTTGACACCCTTCAATGTTAAATATTTTCCTCAAGATAGTTTCCTGTGCTGAGAACTTTGTACAGTAGAAATAGTTTCGCTCAAGGATGTACTTTCGTCGTGACAATGAAAATCATACATGTGAAAGGGTGTTATAATACTATAATAGTGATGTTGCTTAATGACAAACTTTTCACAGAGAGTCACTTAGTTAACGCCAGATTCTTAATTAATCTCATTTTGAGGCTTAATCACATGTTTATAATTTATGTTATAACTATAGACTTCTCTTTAGTCCTTTTTTGGATCCAAACTACCTACCTATTGTAGTACTTAGTACCCTGTCAGAAATTTATATTTTTTGTTCTTTTTTGAGATCAAATGTTAATAAGAACTTTTTGCTTCTTCTCTACTTAATCTTTACAGACAGGGAAGGTCCTATGTACCTCTTAGACATTTTTGCAGTACTTTATCAGATATTTACTTCGTCCCAATAATTCTCATGTTTTTTCTTTTTAAAAGTCAATTTGATTAAATTTTAAAGTTAAATTAGATTAGATAAATTAATATTTCAAAATTAAAATTTAGATATTCGTAAACTATATGAAAAATACTATAAGTTGCAATTCTTCTCATATTAATATGATTAAAAAAGTATAGCTTAAACTGTTGGTCAAAGTTCACATAATTTGACCCTTGAAAAGCATAATGCGACAAGTATTTTGGGACAGAGGAAGTATGAATTTACATTGCTTTATAAAATTTATTATTAACCATCGACGAAAATAACCCTATAATAACAATCAACTGTTATATTCATTTAAATACTAAATTAGGCTTCATTCCTTCTAGAATTATAGGATAATATTGTATTTACAATATACTTTAAATTTTAGATGAATTACTACCTCCGCCTAATTTATGTGATGCATGACATCGATTCACCTGTTGTCCGATGATTGATTCATCAAACAATCTGTTAAATGCCTATTACTCATTACACGCGCGTTTTAATATTATCTTTATCATTTTAAATAGTCTATATTAATTTACATGAGACATACGTGTAACGCACATGTTCAGAACTAGTTAGATAATAAATAAAGACTAAATGAAAATAAATAAATAAGATAACGATCACATCAAATCAGTTGTGATATAAAATGAGACTTTTCGGCATTACGTAACGATATAACACAATAAAATTTAAATAATAATCAAAACAAATATTATATTTAAACTAACAACACAATACAATATATAACAACCATCCAAACAAGATTTAACACCCCCCTCCCTCCCTCCCCATATTTGCTGCCCAATTCTTGCCCTTCATCGATCCCACCTCCTCTTGTTCCCCAGGCCCCCTCCACCAGCGGTAGTGGCGGACACTAATGATATATTCTAGTTGAAAAATTATATTGTATAAATATAGCGAAAATAAATTTTCTCGTAATATATATTAGCCTTTTGAATTATTTTGTATATTAAGATCGAAATAATCAAATATCATGCGAAAGTTTAAAAAATAAATTTTAAATAATGATAAACAAAAGGACAAAGAAAAATATATCAAAAAAGACATATAAATTAACATATTTGGTCAATATGAGCAGTCACTTTATAGAACCGTAAAACTTTTTCTTTTACGAAAGAAATAGTCAAATATGAAAGAAATTTTATTATTTTATTTTAGGAAAACTATAACTAATTATGGTAAATATTTTCACATACCTTCGAAATAAAATAAAAAATTATGGCAAACGCCTAAAATTGTAAATTTGCAATGGTAAAGGTAGTTAAAAATTGATTTAGATTACAAGTTTAAATTTTTTATTTTTTTATTAAATTGTTGTCTCCGCACTGTCCTTTATCACGTGGATCTAAAATTTTGAATTTTACTAATTCGGACACCGCTGAAATCACTGACCACTTAAGTTAATGACTTGGAATATATCTAAAATTTGATCTAAAATTATTATGATGATTAAAATTATTTATACATAGTTATAAAGTCTTGAATTGAGCTTAAGAATGAGAACTTTCCTATAGGAACACTTTATTTCTTCAGGCTAATGTGAATGTAAATTTAAATTAATTGAGCAAGTATAACAACAACAACAACATATCCAATTTATTTTCATAAGTGGAATCTGGGGAGGGTAAGATGTACGCAAATCTTACCCCTACCTTCATGAAGTAGAGAGACTGTTTCCGATAGACTCTCGACTCAAGAGAAGTACAACAATTGTTACTACACTCGCGTTGATCAATCAAGAGGGTTGCCGCCACTCCTTAAGGTTATCTGTGTTATCATACACTTCTTGCATTCTGTCTCACGCTTCATACCTCCTCTTTCTTCTTAAGGTAAGATAAAGGGCCAGTCATGGTGGGGTAGGAGCATCCAGTCGTGGGTTAGAACTAGTCTGAAGCTTGTCAAAAGGCTTTTGACGGGTTGAAGATGGAGATGGTGATTGAGCCGGTGCTGAAGTTGCCTGATGGCCACATTCCCGATCCAATGCTACTGATCCAGGAAGGCCCAGAAAGACCTGTGCGGTCAGTCGAGGTAGACAGCGCAGTAGTGGCATGTCTACTCGATAGAGTGGATGGAACCTCCAGGGGACCTTTAGGATCTGCATAAGTTGTGCCAAAAACCTCTCTATAATTGTCATTCACTATAATAATATTTTGCTATAACGACCTGATTTTCTCCGAAATTGATTTTGTTGGGTATTACAAAGGATTTGCAGAAACGGAAATTACAAGTAACTGCTTACGTAAGAATTGAAATTACAATTCAACTAGAAAACTGGAAATTACAATATAACAATAAAATTGAAATTACACTATTTCTTGAACAAGACCGGAAACTGCTTTGATTTTTGCTGAGTCGAGTGTGGCACTCTGTCCTTAAGACAATATTGCCCCGTATGTATCCTTTATACGTTCCGGACAATTCGTCTCCCAAGATAAAACAGCAATGGAACAATTGAGCAAAGGAAACTCAAAAGCTACCGTGAAGAATATTGAATAAGAAATGATGCTTGGAAGATTAGGAAGAAACTGCTTTGCTATACTTTCTGCTTTGTGTATTTTCGAGTATATCAAGTGTGCCTCAACAATGGTGTAAGGGGTGTTTATATAGGAGGAAGAGGGGCTGTTGGATCGCTTCCATAACACCATTATTGGCCAAATAATGACCATTATGGAGGTAGTAAAGCCACCAAATAAATGGAGAAAATTGCCAACGGATTGGCCATTAGTGGAGGTGTAATTCAGCCAAAATAAATGGTCAATTGAGGCCGAACGTTTGCTCGACCGTCAGTTCTCGATTTTCAAAACTTCAGGGACCAAATCAGACATCTTGAAACTTCAGGATCAAACCGCACATCCAAAGAATTCTCGTCCAAACTGCACATCTGAAACTTCGGGATCAAACTGCATTCTGGCCCAAAAAGATAATATCGAAGGCCCACCACACTGACCCACGTGACCAGTGACCCGTGACCCGAATCCCACCGGACGGCAAGCGGCAGCGTGTGGTCTTTCCTTGAACCAAGGCACATCTAGGTCCTCCCTCCTTTAAACACATGGGATACCCCTTGGGGTCCCAAACCCCAAACACATTTCGAGTCTTATATACACAACAATTCTTTCTTCCTCTACCGATGAGGGAGAATTGAACACAACACCACACTTTCCATGCTTCAAACACCTCACTTCGTGAACCAATATCTCTTTCATTTCTCAATGAAATTTGATTTATTCTTGGCCTACTAACGGTTATCTACGTACTTAGTACATCATGCATGTGTGAAGAACCGGATTCTCCAACATACGTAACACTAGTGTTTAAGCCGTTAAAGTTGGTCGGTCGTAACTCCCGCCAAAGGCTAATTTCCAACAGATTTTTCATGTTATATTTTACTTCTCTATAACAACATTCTACCTATAACAACAATGACATTCATTATAGTGGTACACTCTTTATAAAACTACTTCTCTATAACAGTCATACTAAAATATTGTGTAATAATATTTGTAAGAAGTACATTATATATAGAAATAAAATATTAAAATATTTATGACAATCAAAGAAAAATATTGAATTCCCTTTTGTTGAAAGTTTGGACAAAAATCTTCATTAATTCAAGTGTTATATTATCACTAAGAGACTTAAATTTACGAAACAACCTACAATTGTAGAAATGTCATTCTCCATTGTTGGAGAAATACCGAAATTCTACCTACATATGAAAATCCCAATATTAATGGTGAAAATTTAGAACTTGTTGAGGAGATTGGTAGTGTGTCGTCACTTATAGCCCAAATCCCATCTCATAACATCAATCAAGCAATGAATACTACCACTAATATGGAGTTTGACGCAACTCTTTCAATCTTTGAAACTTACACTGATAAAGAGATTATTGCACAAGTAACTGGAGTGGAAGAACAAGAGACAACAGATACAGAAGGTGACAAGGAAAGTGTTGATAAAGAGCCTCAACCTATTGCTACTTGGGGTGAGATAGAAGAGTCAAATGTTAAGCTCTTAGACAGTCTTCAAGGGAAAGCTATTGAATTTCCTTTTGGTGAAAGTTTGGACAAAATTATTCATCAATTCAAGCGTTATATTATTGCGAAGAGACTGAAATTTACGAAATAACCTACAATTATAGAATTCTTACGTCAAAAATTGAAATTGTATTTAAATTCTCAATTAATATTAAATGCATATGCTCCTTATATTTCAATTCTTTATCGGTATGGTACAACTAGTCATTGATTTATTTGTAATTTATTAGTCTTTTTAATTTTAAAATTTTAATTTATGAGATATGAAAATCAATTGAAATTTTAAAATTAAAAAATATAATATTTTAGTTTATAGCATAAAAAGTACATAAAATAATTATTTGCGTACTTTCGTTTATAACGGCTAAGTGAAATCCAAACATGAAATGTCAGTATACATATATAACAACACCGGTTTCAATTCTAATTGAGTTGGGTTGATAATACCAAATGGGTAAATCAATTTTTTTTTTACAAAATTGTGTCCAATAAAATGTAGCATATGGAATAATATTTTTTTATGGTTAAACCCAAAAAAACCAGTATTTCATATGTTACATTTAATTGGATAGAATTATAAAAGGTTTTTGTACGAAATTAAATATGCAGAATGTATAATTGAACCTTTAGATAGTATCTAGTAATCTTTAACACGATAAATAATGTTTAGGTTAAAAAAATTATAGAAACATGCTATTCTTTTTAAATTAGATTAAAAAGAAAAGCAAAAGACCTCAACTTGTTTACAATGTTACAATTTTTAAATTAATTTGTCTGAATTTGTTGCATTTATTAGTGTATTAAACTCAGAAAGACAAAAAGCTTTTGAGCTCATGGGTGTTAAAGAGAAAATGAAAGAAAAAAATGGGAAAATTTAAAAAATATATAATTTGCTCACTTACATTGCAAAAAAATAAAATAGCTCAAAATATATATGGCAAAGTTCTGGCCCAAAAACAATTTTATACAGTATTATACAGTTATATACAAAAGTCAAGTGCATTATGTATATAGGTATTTGAAGCTGTATACATGTTTATACACCTATATACATAAGCACTCATATACACCCATATACCATCTATATATCCATACACAATATTATGCACTATTATACAAAAAAATAACTTCAACACCACCAACACCCATATAGACCACCAAAATCCAAATTTTTAGCTCCATATACACCCATATACACCTGCAACCAGTCATCGTTGGAGATCACTCCGGAGCAGCACCAACTGTTAAGAGTCCCACATTGGATATGGAATGGGAACATGGACTTCTTATATGGACTTGGACAATCCTCACCCTAAAAGTTAGCTTTTGGGGATGAGTTAGGCCCAAGATCCATTTTTACATGGTATCAGAGTCAGGCTCATTCTAATTCCTTGTTCACCGATGTTGGGCCTCCAAATTATATTATTCACGCTCCAGTTAACAAGGCTGGGCGTGCAGGGGAGTGTTAAGAGTCCCACATTGGATATGAAATGTGAACATGAACTCCTTATATGGACTTGAACAATCTTCACCCCTACAAACTAACTTTTGGGGTTGAATTAGGTCAAAGATCCATTCTTACACCAACCACCATATTTATACACCTATATACATAAACACTATATACACTCATATACCACAATATACACTATTATACAGTATTATACACCCACTACCCTTGCCCCTCTCAATTTCTCCATCGCCAAATTCAACCACCTCCGATGACCCCCATCGCCGTCACCTGCGCTCCACCACTGACTACTCCACCACCGTCTTAAATATTTACCGGAGATGGGGCAAAATCAGCAAACATGTATAAATATATAAAAACAAAAGGGCACTCATCGACGTTCATGGAGGTCATCGAAAAAATATGAATTCGATCATATATGTAACAATACAATTAAAATTCAAACAAAAATAAAGTCATCGGTGATGACGTTAAAAAGAGAATCCGGTCAGATTTGTAATAATACACCGCGAATCCGGTCAGATCGTTGGGCGTTGTTTGACCGAAGTTAGACCTGAAATACAAAGAGTATAGAAGAAACGTGAGCGGGAAAATGGGGAAGAGACCGAGTAATAGTAGTTCGTCGCGGTTGGAGAAGGAGAAGAGGAGCGAAGCAGTGAGGGAGGGGTCATGGTGGAGCAATGGCTGCGATGGAGGTGGGAGTGAGTGCATAGTGAGGAGGAGGATGAGGAGGAGGAGGAGGAGGGGGGAGTGAGTTATTTTTTATAAGATTAAAAAAGATGGGTTAAATTTTATAGTATTAATACCCTAATTATTATAGGAGGTAATTAACTCCGAAAAAATAGCTCATGAGTTTTAATGTATATATTCCAACTACAGTAGTAATAAATAGTAATGTACAGATATATATACTTGTTTATCATATTTCAGGAAAACTGTTATTTGTTGGGGGTATCTTTAAATTCCACTCACCAACAAAGATTGGTAAGGCAAGAAGCATAATTAAATTCAGTGACCAAAAAGGGATAGTGCTACTTGCTAATGGAACACCTATAAATGTTTTCTTTTCTTTTTCTTTCTCAACAAGTTTTTTTGGAAGTTAAAAGCAGCATTTGTTTGCATTCAATGGAAAACTCCCCTTTTGTCTTGGTTAGATGGGTATGGGGGCCTCACCTTATAGGCTTATACTGAGTTAGAAATCTACAATTAGTCAGGTTTGAGTTCTAGATATAAAAAATTTCGGTCAGAAAGCATTTTCTTTTTAAATGAATTTTACATGACGCAAATTTAAGTGAATTAGAGCTTCAATATAGAAACCGTACACCGGATGAAAAAAAAAGAGCCATTTTTTCAAATTTAACAATTAAGGTCAACCCAATAGACCAAACTTCCATTATGCGCGGGATTCGAGAAATAGAAAATGGATTCAAAATTTATGGGTTTAATCATTAAGGTTTTTAATATTAAACCTATTATATTTTTAAAATTATGAATTCATATCTACTATTTGTTGAGTTTGCATTTAAACTTAAGCTTTGTGTTAAACAAGTGAGTTGAGATTAATTCGCAACAGCAGGCACTATGCATCCTCCCATGTCGTTGAAAGGCTACACAATATTAGGTTTATGTACGCATTCTTACGTTACATCTCTATAAGCAGGGGCGTAATAGAGCATTAGAAATGAGTTTGGATGAACTCAATAAATTCTGCTTAAATCCTACAATCTTATTAAGAAATTTATTACAACAATAACAACATTCCCAGTGAAATCTCATAATGTAGGGTCTAGGGAGAGTAAAGTGTACGCGAATCTTACCTCTACCTTGAGAGATAGAGAAACTATTTTCGAAAGATCCCCGGCTCAAGAGAAAACATATTAAGAAATTTATTAAATATTTGATGTATAAATGCTCAATAGTGAATTACTTGAGTTTAGTGGCAAATTCAAATCCTATAAACTTCAAATCATGACTAGGTCTCTATCGGTTAAGAATTTACTTGAACTTGTAGCCTCCTTGATCGTACGACGTCAACTTTATTGTTGCGCTAAAGCTCCGTTCCAAATATAACAATTACACGGAAAAAATTTAAGTTGATAAAAGGGAGGAAAAGAATCAATACTATGATTATGCTCCACATATATATAAATTTAAAAAGGAAAAAACAAAGAGAAAAAGGCAATGCCAAAGCAAAGCAAAAGAGAGATGGTTGATGAAGATGTGTGGGTTCTGTACTGTCTTTAACCTGTCCCCTCCACTCAACACAGTGTTTGGTCTATCTTAAAGAAAAAAGAAAAAAAAAGTGTTTGAGTCCAAAAGGGCACAACCACATTGGCCTTTTTCTAACTTTTGTTTCTGTTGCTACCTTAGCAATTGTCTATGTCTTCTGCTCCCTCTTCTCAGAACTGCAAATGGGAGAGGAATCATACTTTGAATTTCTTGTTATTATTTGATACCCTTTATTAGCCTTCTTTTCTCTTCTCCTCAACTTTAATTAGCCTCAACTAAAACATGACTTTCTTGTTCTTCTGTGTTCATGTTCTTGCTCTAAAGACAACCCCTTTTTCTTAAATATTAGTATGATTTGACTTCATTTCCCTATTTTCTATTACCCATTTTCTTGTTTCTGTGTCTTGTTTGGTGTAATGCTATACTGAGAACCAAAAAAAAAAAAAAAGAGAACCATTTTTTTTGAAATATTAGTAGCATTCTTGATTACCCCTTTTCTTGTTTCTGTGTTTTGTTTGGTGTAATGCTATACTGAGAACCAAAAAAAAACATTTTTTTTTTAAATATTAGCATTTCTTGATTACCCCTTTTCTTGTTTCTGTGTTTTATTGGTGTAATGTTAAACTGAGAACAAA
Organism: Anisodus acutangulus; assembly: GCA_029783415.1. Classification (NCBI taxonomy): domain Eukaryota; kingdom Viridiplantae; phylum Streptophyta; class Magnoliopsida; order Solanales; family Solanaceae; genus Anisodus; species Anisodus acutangulus. The sequence goes on from CM056498.1 coordinate 49,715,090, forward strand.
AAAAACCATTTTTTAAAAAAATATTAGCATTTCTTGATTACCCCGTTTCTTGCTTCTGTGTTTTGTTGGTGTAATGCTATACTGAGAACCCAAAAAAACCAAAAAAAAAAAGGAACCATTTTTTAGCATGTCTTGATTACCCACCTCTCAATTTCTTGTTGGTGTAATGCTAAACTGAGAACAAAAAAAAATAAAAATTTGGGGGGTTGTTAATGGAAATTGATCTGAATGCATGTTGTAATGGAGAATGTGAGAAAGGGGGTTGTTGTTGTGTTAATGGTTCTTCCACTACTACTACTTCTTCATGTTCATCAAATGGATCTTCCTCTTCTTTACTTTCACCTTCCTCAATTTACATGGAACTTTGGCATGCTTGTGCTGGTCCACTTACTAGTTTACCGAAGAAAGGAAATGCAGTGGTTTATTTCCCTCAAGGACATATGGAAGAAGCTGTTTCTTCTGCCTCACCGTTTTCACCAATCAAGATTGATTTCCCAACTTTTGGTCTTCACCCTCAAATCTTCTGTAGAGTTGAGGATGTCCATTTGCTTGTAAAGACTTAATCTTTGCCCTTCAAAAATTAAAATTCTTAGCTTTACTCTATTTTGCTACTTGTGAAGTGCTTATCTTTTTCTTTTTATAATAATCTTGTGAAACAGGCAAATAAGGAAATTTTTTTTGCCTTATTTTAGATTAAAGGTTTTAGCTTTCCTCTATTTTACTTGTGAAGTACTTATCTTTTTTGTAATCTTGTGAACAGGCAAATAAGGAAAATGATGAGGTGTATACACAGTTCACTCTTCTTCCTCTTCCTGAGGTAAGACCAGTAATTGCTTACATGTTCAATCTTGATCTTTTGCTGTTTTATGTTCAATTTTGAGTATAGGTGTTAACTTTAGTGTGTTTGGTTGTTGATTTTGTTCATTTATTTATCTTGTTCCAGTGAGAGAGGCCTTTTTCAGTTCTTTCTACTTGAATTGGTCTTTGTTTTTAGTGTAATTTTTTACGTTGAGCTAGACTGAGTACTTTTGCTGTTCTATGTTCAATTTTTTGAGTAAAGGTGTTAACTTTAGTATGTTTAGTTGCTGTAATTGTTAATTTATTTGCCTGGTTCCACTGTAAGGTGTCTTTTTCAGTTCTTTCTACTTGAATCTGTCTTTGTTTTTAGTAGCCATTTGGCCATAGATTCGAAAGATTTTCACTTTATTTGGAATTTATGAAGTTGGAGTGGAAGGTGAAGTTGTGTTTGGTTATACTTTTGCAAAGGAGAGAAATGCGCGTTTTATTTGGAATTTATGAAGATGGAGTTGGAAAACAGGTTTGGAGCACTTTCCTAAATTTGGAACCCAACTCCAAGTTGGATTTGGAAATAAAGTGAGAAATTATTCCGGAAAAAGTGAATAATTCTCCCCAACTGCTCCTTATGTGTTTTGCTGCTGTTTTTGTTCATTTATTATCTTGTTCCACTGTAAGGTGGCTTTTGCGGTTCTTTTTACTTGAATTGGTCGTTGTTTTTAGTTTAACCTTTTTACCTTGAGGTAGACTGAGTTCTCGGTTATTTCGTGGTACTTTCCAGTCAGTGGCTATAAGCTTAGAAGGGAAAGAACACGAATATTCGGGGATGGATGAGGAAGGGAATGGAGTTAATCCAGGGAAATCAGCTTCTCACATGTTCTGTAAAACACTTACTGCTTCGGATACCAGTACCCATGGTGGCTTTTCAGTTCCCCGTCGAGCAGCTGAAGATTGTTTTCCTCCTCTGGTGTGACTCCATTACAGGCTTTTGCTAAAAGGATTGTTAGCTGATGAATTTACTTCTAACTTCTTGCTACATTATGAAATATAGGATTATAAAGAACAAAGACCCTCTCAGGAGCTGATTGCCAAGGATCTGCACGGAGTAGAGTGGAAGTTTCGTCACATTTATAGAGGTATTGAGTTAAATAGTTAGATACTTGCTCGGTCCGGAAGATTTACTGATTTGATGCTTTTCGTTCAGGCCAGCCAAGGCGACATTTGCTCACTACTGGATGGAGTATATTTGTCAGCCAAAAGAATCTTGTCTCAGGGGATGCAGTTCTCTTCTTGAGGTATACTTATCTTGACTCAATGATATATTCAGAGTGGTTAACTTTAGGGTACTAGAGCTTCTTTGCCAATGAGCTCAAAAAGAGAATTGAGGTGGAAAATGAACAATATGAAAAATTTCAAGTCATTGTGCTGGGAAGCTAGCAAAATCATTATGTCCTAGGTTTTCAGTATGCAATGACCAGTTAGGATGTCAAAGCCAAGATCTTAATTGATCCGTTATTCAAATTTTGAAGCTTGGTCAGTTGCAATAATTATTTAAATTTATTCAAGTAGTTCAATGATCCTTGTAGGGGAGAAGGTGGAGATCTCAGACTGGGAATAAGAAGAGCTGCTAGACCTAGAAATGGACTTCCTGAATCGATAATCAAAAGTCAATATTCTGGTTCCGATGTTCTTTCGTCAGTTGCTACTGCTGTATCAGCAAAGAGCACATTCCATGTTTTCTATAGCCCAAGGTATTTCACTAAATCTCTGTGTTTGGTTTTCTGTTTCGTTGTTACCCGGTTTACATGCCAAAATATTTAGCTATTTTCGGGCTGTACGATGTTAATGAGATTCAATATTCACGTGCCTTAGATTTTGATTGCATTTAATTCATGATGGCATAATGACCAAATGTGTATAAATAAGGATTGCTAATTTCCATCCAACTTGTCATTGGCAAAGATTGAAATGAAGTGTCCTAAGTTTTGGATAACCACCTAAGTTGCGTGGACTCTCCGTTTTGGGTGCCGTCCCCGTAGCGGATACGGGTGCGGGATACGGTCAACCAACTTTGGATACTTTGACCGTAGTACATCAAAAATTTGGGGGGGGGGGGGGGAATTGAGATTTGGTTTTTCAAAATTAAAGATAAAGCGGATTTAAGAGAAGGGAAATGACATACCTTCAATATTATAGTATTTTTGTCTCAGTTTTGCTGCTTCGTGTTTCAAAGAAACCAAGAATTCAAGGCCGTGTTTTGAGTTTGGATGGTTGACAGTAGCATCACTATATCTTTATAGCTCTATTTTTTATAATTTTGAATTTTCTTAGCCGAATCCTCGCACCCGTATCCATACCTGGATACGCACCCCCGAATCTTAAAATTTAGATTTTGCCGAATCCGACACTCGGATACCCACACCCGAGTCCGAGCAACTTAGATAACCACCATATAATGCTTCCAATTAATATCTTAATAGATACAAAATGGTGTGGCCTTCTGCATGCAGGTCAGTTGTATTAGAAGATTTTCTTTGCTTTCTATAAGGAAAAGACAATTGCTGGAGGAGTAAAGTCGTAGTGTTTACTGTCAAACTTGGGAACTAAACTAGTGTTGACGGTGTGAAGTTTGATATCCAGGAACAATATTATACAAATTTTATTTAACATAAGGATGCTATTTTAAAAATCTAAATTAAGCTGATTATGGGTGGTACTACGTGTAATCATGTTACACCTTAGATGTTTGTAGTTACTTGAAAAGGTTAGAGGTCTCAGAATGAAGTATATATTGGTTTACTATCTCCGCTTCAGATGGTTGAGTGTTAAATTTATTTTAATTTCTTGAAATAAGTGTTCAGTGGAGACGAAGGTATAAGTGAGATAACAGTGAAACATCAGTGATTATCGTCATTGCTAAAAATTATTGTGTTGTTTTGGTAAATTTGGCTCTATTATAATCCTCCTTTATTCTATTTGTCAGTTGTTCCTAGATCGAGGCGCAACTAGTGCCTCTCCTTTCATTTATGTGGCATAGCTGCTGAACAAAATGTAATTGAGACTAGCCAACTACTAAGGGTACCCAAGTATTTGATCCAAAATCTATCTAGGCAGTGAACTATACAACAACATACCCAGTGTAATCCCACAAATGGGGTTTGGGGAGGGTAGAGTGTACGCAGACCTTACCTCTACCTTGGAAGGTAGAGAGGTTGTTTCCGATAGACCCTCGGCTCAAAGGAAAGCAAACCAAATCAGTCGGGAAAAGAAATAACAGAAGCAAAGTAGTAATGGCAAAAATACAATATAAAGCATGCCAAAGCAGTCTGAGAAAAAAACAATACCGTAACTACCACAAAATCATACGATACATATAATAATAGAAATCTAAGGACATACTATATGAGTAATACTATAACTACAAGTAGGAAAGGAGCAGCGTGACAACGCTCAGCTACTTATACTAGCCTTCTACCCTAATCCGTGTCCTCCATAACCTCTTATCTAAGGTCATGTCCTCGGTGAGCTGAAATTGCGACATGTCATGTTGAATCAACTCTCCCCAATACTTTTTTGGTCTACCTCTACCTTTTCTGAAACCATCCAAGGCCAACCTCTCACACCTCACACCTCCGCACTGGGGCCTCCGTGCATCTCCTCTTCACTAGGCAGTGAACTATCTGTTAGCTAAAGCGTTGATCACCTTCCAACTAATAGTCCTCAGATTCTGAACTTCAGATGTCAGATACAACAACATTCCCAGTGAAATCCCACAAAGTGGGTTTGGGGAGGGTAGAGTGTACGCAGACCTTACCTCTATCTCTATCTTATCTTGGGAGGTAGAGAGAGGTTGTTTCCAGTAGACCCTCGCCATAAGAACAAGCAAATCAAAGCAGTACCCAAAGGAAATACGAGAACGAATAAGTCATGTCAAAATACTATAAAAAGCATGCTAGAGCAGTACCAAACACAAACAAGGGATAGTGAAAACCACAAATTAATACGTTAATCAAAGTACGAACTTCAGATGTCAGATGAAAAATATTAATTGAGAGACAAGTTAAGACTCCTCTGTTTAGACTGAGTTATTCAGATTCATATGTCTTTCTATGCAAATGTGGTGCATGCATGCTCTAGTGGCTCTTATCAAGTAGGTTTTCCTAATAGATCAATGCTAAGAAAGCAACTTGTCTTACTGGCATTCTCTACCTCTACTAGTTTGTTTTTTCATGTTCAGTATCTAAAGCAATCAAAGGACTGAAGAGTGATCTTGAGGTTGGCCAAAATCTTGCACTAAATCCACTAGTGACACATCTAATCCGATCCTATTTGTAACTACACTTCTTTAGAATCTCTAATGGTGTACCTTGCTATTCTCTGAAAAAGGGAAGTACTTCCGTTTTTCATATTTATGAAATGGAGCGGCTGTTTCTTTTTGGGGACGTTCATATTCGATGCAAAGTTGTTGATTTAGCCTTTCTTCAAATTGAGTTGCATAAGAGAATGCACCAAATAAATCATCATAAGAGTGAGTTATATCAATGTTTCAGAAACTGGTTTTACATCCCAGAAGCAAAATTTCTTAGAGAAGAACCCGTGACACATGAAGTTTGTGAGGAAGTGCATCAATGCTAGATCTCTAAGAAATTTGAATCACTGGTACAAAGATATTAATGCTCTTGGAAATTAAATCGTTTACTTTTATGTCTTGTAATGTTCTGTCTTTGTTCGACCTGTGAAAATTCAGACTTAAGAATAGTAATACCAATTGGTAAAACCCTTGACAATATGGAAGGGTTGATTCAGTTAAGATGATGTGAAAAATCATGATTGCTACTACTTCCTTCAATTCATGTGACTGTTTATTTCCTAAGGATTAAGGAATATCAAAGAGTTAAAAAAATTATAAGAAAATAATCTGATGGACGAAAAAGTCTCATATTATGTGCACTCCTGTAGTCAAGTTCCTTTATCTTAAAATGCGAAGTTTTCTCTCTAATCACTTTTGCAGCTTGCGGGAGTTTGTGTCGCAAATTTTCTAGATATTATTGCTTTTGTTCTTTTAGTTCTTTATAGATCGCTTGAGGTAAAGTTTGCTTGTAATGTAGGGCAAGTCATGCTGATTTTGTTGTACCTTACCAAAAGTACGTGAAAGCCATCAACACTCGGGTTCCTGTTGGGACAAGATTTAAAATGAGATTTGATTTGGATGATTCACCTGAAAGAAGGTACTTGTATTTGTATCCTTACCAAATCTGATAGTAATCTTTTTCTTGCAGAAGGTTTCTGTTGTAAAATTTCCACTGTGTGCAGGTACAGCGGTGTAGTGACTGGGATAAGTGATATGGATCCGTTTAGATGGCCCAACTCAAAATGGAGATGCTTGATGGTACGCCTGGCATATAGTCATCATTCTGTTGTTTTTTGAAGTAGTTGTTTTGCTCCACCTATCACTTCATGTTTTTGAATAAGTTGGAACTTGTTCTTCTATTTATCTAAGTTGATTTTCGCGCTTCCTTGTTATTTGCAGAAGCCGTTGGGTGTGTTCGGTATGAAAAAAAAATGTTTTTCTGTGGAAAATGATTTCCTGGAAAATAAGTAGTTTTTATTTTAATTTTCCGGTCTTTGATAAGTAAGTAGAAGGTATTGTCCCAAAAGTATTTTATATATAATCCACGCAAACACTATAGGGGGTGGGAGGTGGGATGAGGTGTGTTGGAGGATGCGGAGGAGCAGAGTACCGCTTATGGAACTTGTTTTCCGTACTTTCACCAAGGAAATCATTTTCCTAGAGAAAATATTTTCCAAAAATTTTGACCAACCAAACATGAGAAAATTAGAAAATATTTTCTGGAAAATTCTTTCCTCCGTGCCAAACACACCCTTTGTGTTATTTAATTTTCTGCCGGCGTTACCTTGTTGTGCCCTCTTTATCAAGACTTAGATAAGATCTACCTGGGGGTCTTGTAACACATAAATCTGCTGTTGAATACCACTAGGAACACTGAAAGGACACTTGGGACCATATGTTCTTTGGTTTTATTGATTAAAAGGTCAATTTGACTATAACATGAATGTGCAGTAAAGCTCTTCAGGGCTAAGATTAATTATCAAACTATTCTCGCTTTGACGGTAACTATAATGAGAAATTGCTAAAATGCTCAGGTGTTGTAAGATGCTTGATTGATTTTTCTTGTCAAGACAGATAAAGTTTGGTAACGGCATGACATTCAAATACATTCATGTATTGCATATTTTGAGTTGTTTCTTCCCAACCAAAACTATACAATAAGTATAGTGCCCATTAAGCAACTTGTAATAAGTGCCTTCGGCGTCAACTTTAATAGGTCAGATGGGATGAAGACATAATGAGTAATCATCAAGAACGGGTTTCTCCTTGGGAAATTGATTCTTCAGTTTCCTTACCACCACTGAGCATCCAGTCCTCTCCAAGACTGAAGAAAATGCGGACTAGTCAGCAGGCACCATCAGTACTGGACAGCCATTTTGCTGGTACTAATTTAACTTCCCTAATTTTTTTTTGTATTATGTTGTCATTATATCGTGATTCCACTAAAGTCCCTTCTTTTCCATTTTGTTATTTTATCAGGAGGGAGTGCTCTTTTAGACTTTGAGGAGTCAGTAAGATCCTCCAAGGTCTTGCAAGGTCAAGAAAATTTAGGTCTGATATCACCTCCTTATGGATGTGATAAGACAGTCCGTCCAGTGGATTTCGAGCTGCAAAGTGTAGCTCGTCACAATCTCATGCCGAATGGTATAGAGAACATAATTGTTGGTGACTTTGTGAAAACTCAGCCTCCAACTACCTACACAGGCTTTCTGGAATCCAATAGGTTTCCAAAAGTCTTGCAAGGTCAAAAAATTTGCTCGTTAAGATCCCTTACTGGAAGAGGTGATGTTAATTTTGGTGCTTGGGGAAAACCTGATTTTGGTTGCAATGTTTTCGGCACGTATCAGAGGCCAAAAGCCAATTTCTATCCTCTTGCTTCTGAAGGGGCGAGGAACGTGTTTTTACCTTACAATCCCATGGATAGAGCTGGACAAGATCCGGTGGTGCACTCCTACATTTCCTATTTCCAAAGAGAAAATCCTACCTTGAACCAGAATTCAATCCAAAATGTGGTTAGGAGGGAAGAAGTCGGGATGCAGAAGTTTGGAAATGAGCAGAGGCCACTCGAGATGTCTAAAGTGTCTATTCCGGAGAACCACTTCAAGAATGAGAATAACGACTCCTTAAATGCACAGACTTCCTGTAAACTGTTTGGTTTTTCCTTGACGAAAGAACCCTCTACTCCTAGCTCGCAGAGTTCTGATAAGAGGAGCTGTATAAAGGTAAGCTTCCATAACTTGCATGTAGCGGATTTTGGAAATGTTTTCACTTCATACTCTATTGCTAATATTTTGTAAATGGATGAAGGTTCACAAACAAGGCAGCTTGGTTGGACGAGCCATCGATATCTCAAGATTGAATGGCTATGACGACTTGCTGGTCGAGTTGGAGAGGCTTTTCAACATGGAAGACCTCCTAAGAGATCCCAATAAGGGGTGGCGAATCTTGTATACCGACAGTGAGAATGACATGATGGTTGTCGGAGACGATCCATGGCAGTAAGTCTCTTTTTCATGCATTTGAGTTTCTCATCACTGTCTCAATTGTTTGATACTATGTTCAAAATATATTACTCCTTGATTGGTTAATGCATATGAATCACGAGAACCACAGAAATTTCTTTTCCAATTAGCTTCTCGAGATTTGGATATTAGCTGGACCTCTTACAGAATCTGAGTTTTCTTCTTTCTTCTTTCTTCTTTCTTCTTTCTTCTTTCTTCTTTCTTCTTTCTTCTTTCTTCTTTCTTCTTTCTTCTTTCTTCTTTCTTCTTTCTTCTTTCTTCTTTACGATAAAATCCACTCAATAAGGGTGTTTGGTATGGAGAAAAATGCTTTTGAGAAAATGTTTTCCAATTTTCCCATCTTTGATTGGTCAAAACTTTAGGAAAACATTTTCTCTAGAAAAATAAGTTCCTCAAAAATGAGAAAAATGACTAACCTAGTGAAAGTAGGGAAAACAAGTTCCTAAAATGGCATTCTATATTGATTTTCTCCTTCCCACCTCCGACACACCACACCCCAACCATAGTCCCCTTTCACACCACTCCCACACCTCTACCCCACCCGCACCCACACCCCAACCATAGCCCCCATTGTCACCACCCCCACCCCCGATATTGTTTGCCTAGATGATATACAAAAGCTTCTGGGGTGATATTTTTTGCCTACTTACAGAACACAAGAAAATAAGAGAACCACTTATTTTCCAGGAAAAGATTTTGCAAGAAAACATTTTCCTTCATACCAAACACCTTAAATTAGAACTTGCTATTTTCAACTTCTGCCAAGCAGAAAAATCTTGATATTAGTGACTCAGGTACCTTCTGAATGACTTTTTGCAGTGAATTCTGTGAGGTAGTATCCAAGATCCACATATACACTCAAGAAGAAGTGGAGAAAATGACTATTGAGGGGATTAGTGATGACACTCAAAGTTGTTTGGAGGAGGCACCAGCAGTTATGGATGTCTCAAAATCTTCATCAGTTGGCCAGCCTGATTCTTCTCCAACTGTAATCAGGATTTGAATAAAGCTGATGAGTACCTAAAAATATCATGCTTGTTATGTTATGTTTTGTCAAGTGATGTACGTGATAATACTACTCTACCTACTAGATGTTTGTGTTATGTTTAAATAAATTGTTATCCCTTTAGTCAACATGTTTAGTTATGTTGGAAGTATGTTTTCAACTGTAATGGAGGCTTGTAAGTGATAAAAAGTATGTGGTGACTCGTATGCCATTATAACTCTAAATTCTGATTATGTTCCACTATGTATAATTTTGAACATGGTATGAATACCCCTTCTCTCCACCCCCCCACCCACCCCCACCCCCGCCACGTACACTTACACACTCTCAAGTTGTGTCTTCAACGTTAATTTCACCTTCTTGTCTTTGAAGGTTATATTATTCTATTTTGTCTAATATTTTATTTAGGTAGGAGGATATAAATGAAATATTGAGAAGAAATCTGGGTTATTTCTGTTGGAGTTTGGAGCATTTTAATATATAAATCTTATTTTCCATGACTTTTCATTTGTTAAAGATAGTGGTGATATTATTGTGTTAGTGCACCCTCTAACTTTTGTTATTTGTAAAGAAAAATTGAGGCACTTGTTTCAGAGTTCAGACATACTTTTTTTTTGTTGTTGATAAAGTACCATAGTTTTCTTTTCTTTTTTTAAAAAAGGTACCAAGTACCAAAACAGTACAAAAGTAGAACAGAAGACAAATCTTTGCTCCAAAAGGTGGAATCTCCCACCCCAGGAGCCCCCACATCCCGGTCCGACAGGTCTGTGAAGGGGGTAAATCATGGTGACTCAATTGATTTCAAAGGTTAGACCAGTACCACGCTGCGCACAAGGGGCCCTCCTTTATTTCAAGAAGAAACCCCCACACTGCCGCTGACGGGATTCGATCCTTGGTCTTTGCTCCAAATATCCCCCTTGAAACCAATTGAGCTGCCCAAGCGGACAACAGAAGACAAATCTTACTCAACAAAATTCTGAATGTTTCTTACTCAACAAAAGATTCAAAACATATCAATGTTTCTAGCCTACTAGATACAAACTTTTCTTCCAACCAGAATATTAAATTCTGAATACATATATTTAACACATGCAATGGGGTCCTTTCTTCCTGCAACATTAACAAGGATTATACATATTTTTTTCCTTGGAGTTGTTGGAAAATTGATTTTTTGGCCTTTTACAAACTTTTTTTTAGTTTTACGATATTTTTACAAGGGATCTTTATTTTTTATATATAAGAGATCTGAAAAAGCTATTTTCTTCTATTTAAATTGTAAGAGGTCAAGATATCTCATTTTCTCTAAACTTTGTGGGTAGATCAATGTATCTTTTTTGTAATAAAGAAATAATTTCTTCAAATTCCCAGTCAAATAATCATCATCTTTTTAATCCAGCTACAATTAGAGATGCACTCAACAATAAGACAGTCCTTATTCACCACTAAGTTTAAAATAGCTGGAAATTAATCATGGAGTACGCCATGATTAACCAACACAAATAAATAATAAGTACAGAAAATCTAATTGTTGATATGCAAACTTTAATCCATCAAATCCACTTTACTTCCAATATTCATCTGCTTTAAATGTCTAACAAGAAGGACCAATTCACACGATCATACGCCTTTTCTAAATCTAATTCCCCTTATTTGCCTCTCTTTAAGTATTGATCTAAACATTTATTTGTCACTAATGTTGCATTAATAATCTGTCTTCCTTTAATGAAAACATTTGACTCTCTATGAAAGTCATTTTCCTCATTTTTAAGGAATTTATTTTCTTAGATAAAATGTTTTCCAAAATTTTTGACCGAACATCAAAATTCATACTGAATACTTAATCTCTCAATTTGAAGCTTAGCTATATAATCCTATATATGATTTTCAATAAGTTTATAGGCCTGAATCCTTGACATTTATTGCTCCTTTTAGGGATGAAGCAATGAATGTAGCATCAAATAGGAGTTATGTTATGGTAAATAGGAGTTACCTCTCTTTGTGGAGACTTGTGAAATGAAAAAAATGCCTTTCAAGTACTTTAAGATGTAATTACAAAAAAGTTTGATTTGTTGAAGGTATGTCTTCTTTTAGTGGAGCTTTGATTTTAAATTGTCCAAATATATGTTTGAATCATAAGACATAGTGAGCTATTATATCTAAGAGGACACAAATAAATAATATCGATGTTGGCATTAAGTTTGAATCTTCTTAAAGATAGGGAGTTATTGACGTCTTAATATGAAATTTTTCTTGCAGTATTATTTTTGTGATATACATGAGTACATTGCAAATATCACCAACAATGACACTAAAAGGGTAAAAGAGAAAAACATTAAATTTCTAATTTAGAACTTCATACAATCAGTTTTAACCAACACTACTTTGTGAAAAAATGTGTTTTTTTTTTATTATTTTTGGTAGGGAAGGGGGTTGGTTGTTAGTGCCATCTAGGGCTGTCCAACGGGACGGGGCGGGTCCCGGCGGTTGGAATTGGAAATTGTCCAAATATATGTTTGAATGATACTTTTTCTAATTTTCTCACAATGTCTTGAGGATCTTCGGTTGGAACTGAAATTTGTTGGTCAAATTGTTCGACGTCGCTTCTTGTTCCCTCGGACAAGATTTAGTTGTAGATGTTGTCTTCTTCTTTGTTAAAATGATACAATGTATAACGTAAATATTGTTGATATTCACTTGCAAATTTAAAAATATCTCTTCTAACAGTTGATTTAGGAAAACCATTTAAAGCAGGATATATGTTTCTCGAATGTAATGAATAAAACCTGGAGAGGAAGGAAATGAAAAAGGCAAACCCTCCACCGCAATTAATTTTGTCATATTTTCCCTATCTTTGTTTTTATCATATTTAGGACAAAAAATTCCTCCTGTCGTCGGGTTAATTTGACCCTGTACTTGGTCGGGGACACTATGTGAACCTTGCCCCGACTCAGATGGCATTGACACACCCGAATTTTTAGTCTGGTATTCATTTTACCTAGTTGTGTGCTCGCCTTGTACATATCTCAATAAACCTCTCGTCCCACCTTGACCTTTTCCGGTTTTAAATTTATAAACATTTTTACAAATTTTACATCTAGCTAGTTGATTCTCTTGGTCCATATAAAAAAAAATCATACAGCTGATTTTAATTTTCGTTGTGTGGGGCCTCGACTCATACTAGGGGGAATAGGAGGCATTCCAGTTTCAGTTTGAGATTGAGACTCAGTCTGAGCCGTTGAGGTGCACTAGTGAGTGTGTCATCTAGATTATCGTCTAAATTAAAGTTTGGTTCATCTACCTTATCATCTAATGGTATATCATTAAAAAAAACAGTTTCATCTATATGAGTGAAATCAATGAAATCATCGGGACTAGGAATAGGATTACTAGAAGAAGTACCCCTGCCCTTGTTACCCCTACTAGAAGAAGCACGATTACCCTTAAACATACCTCTTAATCCTTTCATTTTAATTATGCAAATAAATAATTAAAGATAATGAAATTAAGTGTGATAATTAACATAAAGTAACAATAATAATTTAAAGAAAGAACGAAGGTACCAAACGCCGACGTAACGTCGACGTGTAATCGAGGTTGAAAATTGAAACTTTGCTCGATGGATGATCCTCAAGCTAGTTGCCAACTTCACTCCCAATATTTTAGCTTTGATATAAATGAGCAAAAAAAATATAACAATTAGTAGGCAATGTAGAATTGTAGAGAGATAAATTAAGAGATTAGAGAGTTTGTAGGAAGATTTGTGAGAAAAATAAAGAGGAAAATAAAGTATTTATAGTTGAGAAATAGGGTTAAAATGTAAATATATTAATTTATGGGTTAAAAATAAATATTAAGGGGGTAGCGGGGTTTATGGGGTGGGGGGCCAAAAATGGCCGTTATAGCCGTTGCACAACGGCCAAATTTGGTCGTTTTTGCGACGATTATTTTTGCAAAGAGGGAGGGCGGGACGGAACGGGGCGGGACGATCCCAGGCCCCGTCCCGAGTTCGCACCCCGACATCAACAAATTTTTTTAATGAGGGATCGGAGCAGAGCGGGACGGAACGGGACGATCCCAGGCCCCGTCCCGAGTTCGAACCCCGACATCAACAAATTTTTTTTATGAGGATCGGGGCAGAGCGGGACGGGCCGGGGGCGGGGCGGGCCAGGTCGGAATTGGACCGACCCAGCCCACAGAACAGTCCTAGTGCCATCTAATGGCCACCTAGATCGCATTGGTAGTGGCAATACTACAAAATATGGTCCCTTTATCTGAATATTTTAATGAAATGGATCACCAATGACAACTCTATGGATCGTGTATTATTAATCCACCTATAGAAGCACTAAAACCAATTTTCATAGGTTATCCTGGCTAAAATTCTTGTTTTCCAAACAATATCCTGTACATTTCAGTCTCAGACAAGTTAGCTCTATTGAAAAACAAAGAAAGAAAAAGCAAAAACTCTTTAGTTTTCCAAATAAAAATGTACTCTGCAATTTTTAGAGCTACAATCAGAAAAAAAAAAAGAATAATTCAGAGCTTGGCAGGGATGTAATTTTCAGTAGCTTGAAAACAATCTATGCGAGTCATATGTTAATGTAACAGTTATAAAATCGTGCATGATCTGTTGAGCAGTGAGTTGACTCATGGACAGAACCCACTGGAACGTAGAGAAAGCGAGTCTTCATAGAACAATTATCACTACGTACGAATCCAAACCTAAGTGATCTATCCATGACCAGAATAAAGCTTGAGTGAAACCTAATGGAGGGCTGAACCAAGTTATTTTGAAGAATCAGTAAAGAAGTTGTGGTCAAGGATGAAATACTTCATTGCGGCTTATTGATATTCTGACTTGAAAAACAAAAAAAAAAACAAAAGAAAAAATATTTTTTTTAAAAAGGATGAAATACTACTCAAACCTAGAGCTAGTTGATTCTCCCTAAAATACATTGAGGTGCATGCATCGTTTAGAGTAAAAAAAAAATCTTTCCAAAATGCTCTACATTTCTCAGATTGCAAGCTCATTTTAGCCTCAATCTGAGTATGACTCCAGTACACTTGAAATAATGGCTTTATTCCCCAATGGACAAATTAATACATTGTTCATACACAAAAATAAAGGGAATAACTTACTTTTTCTTTTGTTCCAAAGAAAAGAAAAGGAGGGGATGGGGGGTCAATTTGTGCTCTTTTCTTAATGAGACTATCTTATGTCCATGTCATTGTTCTTTAAAGAGTTCACGGCCTATTATCATTCTTCTGATCTCACTTGTGCCTGCACCAATCTCATACAGTTTGGCATCTCGGAGAAGACGTCCAGTCGGGTACTCATTCACGTAGCCATTGCCTCCAAGGCACTGAATAGCCTGCAACACGCACACAATCTCATAAGCATATAATCTTTCCTACCAATTTTTTTTATAACCGAGAAATTCCCTGGGGACAGATGGCACACTATTCGAACCTCCGTGGATGATGGTCCCCCTCCTCTACCCTGTCATCTTACCCACTAAACGCTAGCAGCTTCCGCGCCCTTAAATCCATTAACATTTTGGCATATTACCAGAATAAGCCAACACAGTCTGCAACATTTGTGAAGAATTCGCTGGCTGCTAGCGGAATTTTTCAGAAACTACAGTCCTCACTTTTCAGTATTCTTGAACCAGTTAGAAATAACACAAGTTACAGACTAAGGGTGACACATGAGCTGAGAGCCTACGGATAGAAGATTTAATTTCACAAAGGAACAGAAAGGAATAAGGTTTCTCACCTGAAGAGCAACTTGGGTTGCTCTTTCAGCAGCAGACAGTATAACACCAGCACAATCCTAAACAAACATAATTTAGTGCAGGTTAAGTTCAAAGGGAAAAGATGTTCTTTGGTTAAGTTTTAGCTTCTACGAAGTTAAGAAACTAAAACAAATGCAAATTTCTAGTGCAAGGACCTTTGTAACAATCGTCCCGCTGTCACATTCCCTTGCAACAGAATAGAGATATGATCTGTTAACCATGAAAAAGAAAAGGCACATGATATTATTGATCAGATGTAGCCACACAACCAAAAAAAAAAAGATAAGTATGACAAGACAGAACATCAAACCTTGAGGATTGCAAAGATGTGTACATGTCCGCAACTTTTCCCTATATTTTCAGGTCAAAAGGCAACATAAATTAAGAAGTTAGACCAACAAAGAACAGGAACCATAGAAAGGTATGATTGTCCAGAAGGCAGTTAAGAACCTGTACAAATTGAAATTCTCCAATCGGTCGCCCAAATTGTTCTCGTTGTTTAACATAGGGGAGAACAACATCGAGACAAGCTTGCATAAGTCCAACAGGACCAGATGCCAAAACGAGTCTTTCCAGATCGAGCCCCGACATCAGGACATAAACTCCTGAAGCAGTAGAAAAGTTTTTTCTGAGAGAGTACCAATGATGTCCACTTAGCTTCTACCAAAATTTAACTCCTCATATACCTCAAGTGTGACACTATGATGATTGAAGGTACTACACAAAAGGGACTAGGGACCAAAAATAACTTCAAAAGAAGCTGTCGCGAAAGACTACAATAACGAAGAAAACAAATACTCCCAGTTTAGTTTATAGAATGGTGTTTGACGGGACAAGGAGTTCAAATATTCATTTTGATTTATGCATTAATAGTGGAAGAAATTACTAAAGTAATAGTAGAAAAATTAGTTTTGATAAAAGAAAATATCACATCAAGTTTAAAATTTTGAATAATTTAGTGGAATTGAATTCTGAGAAATAGAAAATTTTGATAGAAATGAAATGGTTTTAAACATTTTGAGAACCAAAAAGAAAGAGTGTCCTATAAATTGGAAAAAAAAAACGAGTAGATGCAGAAACAATCCACATACACATTACCAGCTAGTTTGGATTAAAGCTTACTAATGTTGGTTATACTTATACTAGGTCTGCTGTAACAGAGTTTAGCTGTCAGAGATTTGTACAATAGCAGAACATATAGAACTTCTATTGTTGGAAGCCCCTAAATGACTGAAAAGAAAAATTATTATAGTATTGGAATGAAAGAGTTCATGGAGCGGAATGAATATCGACGATTCATATAGCCGACCCAAGTAATTTAGGATTAGGCTTAGTTGTAGTTGTTGTCGCATTCTGAATTAAATCTCCATATTTCGCTTGGCATGAGCTTTCAGAGGCTAAATAATATCTGTTGTTTAATGTTACTGTAAATAAATATGCAGGAGGACAAAGAGTTTTGAAGAGTCTAACAGTAGATCTCATTATTTCCTTGTATTACATACCAATCAGCTACTACCAATAGATTGAAAAAGCTTCTCTTTAAGAAAAGGAACACTACTTGGTGCAACCAAAATAAAGGTGAATATATAGTGTGCACGGTAAAGACATGCATTACCTTAAAATAGTCCAAGTAGGGGCGGTATAGAAGAATAAAGAAAATAGTTGACATTCAAAAGAAGTGACAGCTTAACACAGAGTTTTAAACTTTACCAATACATAAATCTAGGCAAAAACTTTGTGCAACTCTAGATTAAGCATTCTTTAGCATAAGCCATATTAAAAACAATTAGACAAATCCTTTTCTTGAAAACTTCAGTAGCTCATCAGATGACACCCTTCAAGTTTTTACCCTGCTCTTCTCTGACTCTCAACTACTTATTCTGTTAGGTAAAGCTAAGGTCTCCCACTATTTTGCCTAGAATACCGAAATGGAAGTAAGGTGTTACATTAAGCAAGACCAAAATAAGGCAAGATCTTTGTGCCAACATAGAAGTTAATTCAGAACTCATACCTTTTCCTACTTGTCCCAGAACATTTTCTTCAGGAACGAAACAGTTCTCAAATACAAGCTCACATCTACAGTTAAAGAGTAAGTTAATTAGGCCATCTTCAGCATGGTAACGAAGATGTAAATCCAAACAGAGAACACTTGGGAAAGATGTACATACGTATCACTTCCTCGCATCCCAAGTTTGTCTAATTTCTGGGCCGTGGAGAATCTGCATATTCAGTCACTAAGAAGAATAAGCATGTTTCGAGCTCACTGGGATCTCTAGTGTTTTTGTTATAAAACATTGTACTTTTACTATTTGTGTCATGCAATCATGCAGCTACGAAATGTCAAACAAGAAACGATAACTATTTTCTCTTCATTTTTCGTAATTGCAAGTAGTATAAATACAGGATGCATACCCTTCCATTCCCTTCTCGATAATGAATGCTGTGATTCCTTTCGAACCAGCTGTGACATCTGTTTTTGCATAAATAACCTGATCCAGAAATAGATTTTCAAAACTGAACCTTAAAATTGAATTCCCTTGCAGAATAAGACCAGAAATACAAATTCCAAATACACAAAGATAACACTCAGCCAAAAGATGTGAGAAAATGGAAAATGGCTATTTCTAAAGCCAAATAGAACAAAAACAACCTCATTTTCATCTATCGACGGTAACAGGAAAACTAAACTGTAAGAAAATTGCACAAACAAACACCATGGCTATTTCTAAAGACAAATAGAACAAAAACAACCTCATTTTCATCTATCGA
Source organism: Anisodus acutangulus (assembly GCA_029783415.1). Lineage (NCBI taxonomy): Eukaryota > Viridiplantae > Streptophyta > Magnoliopsida > Solanales > Solanaceae > Anisodus > Anisodus acutangulus. Next base: position 49,733,108 of record CM056498.1, read on the forward strand.
CGGTAACAGGAAAACTAAACTGTAAGAAAATTGCACAAACAAACACCACACACACCTGAGAGTTCAGGTTTTGCCAAGAAAAAAAGGGCATGCCCCCAAAGGCAGGGTGAACTGGAAAGAAGAGGAATTTTTTTTTAAAAGCAAAGAATATATAGACTTCTGCAGGTGCATCATTAGTTGACAACATTCAAAAGTAACTTTTCAATAGCTAATCCAATTAAACTAGTTGACAACATTTAGTTTTAAAGTAATATTGGAATACGTTATCGGCCCTTAAACATTGTAAACAGATAATCCACTGTTGTTATTGCAGATGTGCCAATAAGTGACTAGGCATACTGCTCGAAAGAAACTAATCATTCTGTCTCAAAAATCAATAGCCAATATTTGGATGAAGTGCTTCTGTAAAAAAGCTTTTACAAGATATCTCTATTTAGCTGATAAACAGACGAACCGAATAATGAGAAAATTATACATGAAGACTGTAATCTGGATCAATTCCTGAAACCCAAGTAGTGAATCAAATTCAACTTGAACAAAATGATTTCATGTCGAATGTTTCACTTACCACAAAGAAAGTAACTACTCTCAGGAGGACAAACTAATTATGTTATTTTATCCCTCACTTAATTTAACTTAACTTCTTAGAATTACTACTCCTGTATTTCTCTCCCACCCTCACTTGATGTCACAAATAAGCTTCATCCAGAAATCAACCCTTCACCTTCGCAGGAAAAGAGCTGAACCACTGGTCTTTTCTCTTCAATGTCCTTAAAACATTGATTTTCATATGGTATTAAGTTTATGTGTAATAGTATATTACTTTTTCTCATCTACGACTATATCCTTCACGTGTTCCTTAGCATGAGAACTTCATCTGACAGATTAGGTATGTCAAATCTAAATTCAAATTCTGAAGACTACATTTTTAAAATGAAGTAATAACAATTACTATTGCTACTACTACAAATTAAGAACAGTATCATTTTTTATCCATAATCTGTGTAATACAAAAGATAAATCCCCAGGAAGTAGTGGCAATCATACAATATGTGAGAAGAAAGCTTGATAAAGTCAAAAAATAAGGAGAGAAACATTAAAAAAATACCAATGTCTGAGCCGTTGGACCATTTGTGCACCACATTTTATTTCCATTCAGAACATAACCACCCTCAACACAATCAGCTTTGCACTTCATGCTAACAACATCTGACCCAGCTGAACCATGAAAACAAAACTATTCAGTGAACTACTGTACATAAAATTCACAAGCCCTTTGCTCACTCATAACACCTGACATCTCTCCGCTCAAAGAAAAAGGAAATGGAGAATTACCATCCAAAAATAATATGATAATGACAGACATAAAAAGAAAATTGAATAACAGTAGTTACCATTAGGTTCACTCATAGCTAGAGCCCCCACATGCTCACCACTGATTAGCTACAACAATCAAGTCATAACAGAGTTAGCCGCTATTTAAGCCATTGAGACATTTAATTAAACAAAGAAAGGGATCAACATAAACAGAACAACAACAACAACAACATACCCAGCATAATCCCACAAAGTGGGGTCGGGGGAGGGTAAGATGTACGCAGACCTTACCTCTACTTTTGTGGCGTAGAGAGGTTGTTTCCGATAGACCCTCGGCTCGAAAATCAACATAAACAGAACGCAGATACTAAAATGATGCTCCACTTTTCTTGCACCCCTTAATTTTAAGCCAAACCCTTTCAACTAAAAATTAATTGTAGGACTTCTAATTATGATCACTTCTTAATTTCAAAGTTTGAACAAGCTTAAACGAGACCATGTGAAAGCCAGAATAAGTTTGGGCTGTGTTGAAGCAAAAGAAAGCTCAACTTGCCATTAGTACAACTTCTTAAAGGGAAGATTACTCTAGTAAAAAAAATTCCAACCAAATGAATAAATGTCATGTATAACTCGAAGTCCTACATCTTTCCCAGTGTTGTAAGTTAGAGATCCATATAAGGTGCTGGATATAAAAGTCCTAGAGTTCATAACTGTAATTTATTGGAGTTGACCTTTCAGTGCCACATGATTTCTGCCATTGATCATTTGAACTGATCCTAATAATATAATCCAGTTCAGAAAATTTCTACAGAAAACTCAACCAAGTTGTGGATGCTGTTGATTACTTAGAAATTACAGACTAAGTATTTGAAGCTTCAATAAGTTAGTATGCTCACATACCCAGTTCTTCATTAATCAAGCTTGTGCCATTACTATGTGAAGTTGTTGAGTGCATAAACCTATGGCCTACCCCGGGCAAAAATAATACTCAGTCCGACAGTCTTTGCTGATATAACACCAATTCTAACATTGTCAGTTAATCTAGACTAGATGGATCCACCAAGATTTGAAGCACTTATGAGATATATTTTGGTGAATCGTGATATCCTTAAGGAATACAATATTAAAAAGGAGCTTTCATGAGACTCCAACAATTGTACTGATAATAGCAAGTCCGAACCGATAAATTTGATAAAATTTGTGCAGGCAGGATAGGCCCAATGATAAAACAAAATAATATAAAGGAGATTTTTGTAACATGAATAATTTCCTCTTCCAATAATCAGATGATTTTCTGAAAGAGGTGACGGTATTTTTGGTTTATTCAATATGAAGGGTGATCTATTGAAGATCACACATGTAGATCACCTATACTTGAAAAAACACAGTAGCTGGCAGGAGATGTAAATATACAACTGGAAACAAAACGTGATGGTGGAAGAATACCTTAGGTAGATACTTTTGCTTCTGCTCATGGGTTCCATTTCTAACCTACAAAATCATCAGTATTTGTTAAAATAATTGGCACTCAACGCAGAGAGACCACCTCTATATAACTTGAGTTGTAAAACAGTTACCAACTGATTAATGCATAGGTTCGTGTGGGCACCATAAGATAGGCCAACTGACCCTGATGCTCGACTAATCTCTTCCATGGCTATGCAGTGATAAAGATAACCAAGGCCAAGCCCCCCATATTCCTCTACACAGGCAAAATAAGCAATCTCAGACACAACTTCTGGGACTGTCAGTAGGCAAATTCCAGTCTGTAAAGGCATTCATAGCTAAAGGAAGAAGAAGATATGAAGGACATGCTTAAAATGTAAAAACCATGAAAAATAAAGGAAAGGAGCTCTAAAGTGAACGAAAATCTAGCTACACATTTACTCATACCCTAAAAATAACTGCTTTGATAAACAGATTGCAGACAATGGGATGCTAATTTCCTAATTCAAAAGGTAAACAATATCTCTTCAGAGATATGAGGCATATTATTAGATATATGCTTCTGCTACCCAAACAAAGAGTAAAATAGACTCCTTTGTCTAACATGAGTAAACTAATCAAAATCAATTCCCACAAGACAACGTTCCTTAGAAGTATGAGCTTCAGCAGAGAAGTCCTAAACAGTACCACCAGAAAAAGACATCAGGAGATTCCGCTTATTTTACGTGAATCTAACTCCTGTCACAGATGCTAAGTATATTGAAGCACATGATCACTAAAACATTGTACCGTAATCTAGTTCAAAGTTTCCAATTACATGGCAACTGATGAAACCCTATTCTCAGTCTGTAAATCTCCATAAGCCTGTGAGTGAGTGCTAGATTGATCAACAACAGAAGAAACAACGAAATTTAAAACAGCTGTCCGTACACATTCACCTGCATTATATTATTGTCAACCATTTTCCACCATGGCGAATGATTAAAGCACTCACTCATAGTTGGTGAATTAGTAGGTTCAAATCCTATTGGATGCACGCCAATGAGACTGCCTCATCAATTGAATTCAAGGGCAAATCCATTTCCTAATCTTTTTACTGTAATGACTATATCTATGCCACTATTCCCAAGAGCATGGACAAGTTGATTAAGTTACACGAAATAAAAGAACTGACAAGTGACAGACTAACAGTTAATTCCCAGTAAAGTGAGATTTCCCTTTGGATTGGTCCAGATCATTTCATGGCAAGCTGGTCATTTCTGCTGAATACAATGAGCTTCAAAAGAACAGTGGTTTCAAACGCTACCAGACAAAAGTGAAAGGCTGGAGGGGGAAAAGATGATCAAGACATTGGATAATGTAAGGTCTACAAAATAAGAGCTAAGAGCCTAAGATACTGTTTCCAAGTTCACACGACCAGTTATTAAAGAGTGTAATTATCAGCTGGTAGTATGTTGATTAAAGTGTTCAACGTAATAATTTTTTTAGCCCTTAAACATAAAAAGAAAATGTTTAGCCCTGTCACAGCTTCACTTGATGTAATGTCCAGGCGTAAGTGTCCATCTTAATGAACAGATTAAGCCTCTCACCAGATAACTGTGTATCCAGAATATCTACAGTACTACATATGTAAGTGGAACAAAACCAATTAAGATAATATGAATAATTAAAGTCCTTTTTATTCTCAGGACCCAGAAAAATGCAAATCAAGAAAGAGTATGAAAGCAAGTACGGGGCGTTAACATCAAGAAGGTTAAACTATGGTGTTTATATCACTGTCTGGGTTTTAGCACTCTAAAAGAGTGTTACTAGTTTTCTTGTCTGGCCTTTCTTGGCCCTATAATTATATCACATCAAAATCAATAAAGAGAATATAATCAAAGGCTTACCTGGCACTGTAATACCATGGAGATTAAAATCCCCCATTAGTTTCCACAAATTAACATCCTGATAGACAAGAAGAAATAGAGTTAAAATATCATTTTTGTTGATCGAACACTTCAGAAAACAAGAGCAAATATAGCACATACCTTAGGGAAATAATTCGTTTTATCTATTTTTTCAGCATGGGGGGCAATATTTTCTTGAGCAAATTGTGCCACACTTTCTTTAAACTGTAAATTTGCAAATGGAAGAGTTAGAAAACTGCCATAGTGCATTTCACAAACAGAATACATTCACATGTGATGCAATTCAATATATTGCCTTGAAGTAAAACATACTCCTAACCGGCTTAAGTGAATAGGGAAAGAAATCAGTGCTAAAGCCAACTTTTTCTAAAGGGGAGCAATAGTGGTTCCAACCATCCATGTGACTTCAACTCCCACCCAATAAGAGGTGAGGTTTGGAACCTACTGCAAGAGGGGCGGCTCATGAGCATATCTTTTTCTTTTTTTTGATAATCGTGGTGTCGTGCCAACTTGTGCACCTCGACTAATTTCACGAGATACCTGTCACCTCCCACCAACACCAGTTATCAGGTAACTCTATCCACCAAGGCTACGATAGATGGAAAGAATGGGATTTGAACCTGAGACCTCATGGTTCTTAACCCACTTCACTGACCACTAGGCCACACCCTTGGGTGCTTCATGAGCATAAAGGGCAGCCCGGTGCACTAAGCACTCGCTATGTGCGGGTCCGGAAAAGGCTGGACCACAAGGGTCTATTGTACGCAGTCTTACCTGCATTTCTGCAAGGCTTCATGAGCATATCTTTTCGAAATGAGCCTTGGTGCCCCTTTTGCAGTTGACAAGATTAGGAAGAAAGACAGTAAAGTTGCATAAATCCATTGAATGTTCCACTCATTGACTACTACTGAAGCCATAATGCAGCTTGCAGAGAATGAATACACCAATTTAGCAATTATAAAACTCCAAACATCTTTTCAAGAATCTTCCAACAACTCGATAAGACCATTTCATAAGATGTTCCTGAATTTAGAGTATTACAATCAGATATAACTATGCAGAAGGGGAGCCTTGGAACAGTAAAGTTGTCTAGGTTGTCTGTATGTGAACTATAGGTAACGGGTTCGAGCCAGGAGTTGCCAACCCAATTCAGCATTAATTACCTAAAACAAATACTTCCACAGACCAAGTCATAGAACCAGGAGTTACCAAACCCAGTACTAAAAACCCATTAATAGCCAAATTTATTTACCAAAACTTAAAACATAAAATTTTACTAGGTTAATGGCTAGCCTAAAAATAGTTAAATTCTAACAAACCCTTTTAATAAATTACGAAAAATAATCCAATCAATGGGTATCGAAGAGATTGAAACACACTCAATTGAAATTTGATTTGCAACTATATTTACATGCAAAAACAATATGTGAATAACTATATTTATATGCCTAAAAAAATTGACCTGTTTTTGTGTATCATCGAAGAGTAACGAAGTTGTAAACGCAGCAAATTGTGGTGGCTTATTAGTCTGGGTTCTGAATAAAGCAGATTTCAAAGACCTTGTTGTGAATAATTTATGCATTTTTTATGCTAATAAATAATGTACCAATTTTTATTTTTACTTTTGAGAATAGAGAGGAAAGTGAGAAGGTTATTGGGGAATAAGTTCATTTTATAGCTCTACATTTACGTGTGGAAATATAAGAGTACGGGTTGTAGTGTCTAATTCATGGACGCAAACTGCAATTTTAAATAAAAGTTGTAGAAGATAGACAGACATGTCATAATGTGACCTTTTTAGCCCCCATAAAAAAAATACCACACGTCTCAATTTAAGTATTTTATTTTTATTTTTTATTTATTCCAAAAATATTATCTTTCTATATTTAATAAGTTTATTAATTTCACTCATTGAATTATGCTTAGTCATTAGTCATGAATAATACCGAATTATAATCCATAATAATTACGTCTTAATCCCAAATAAAATTATAAAATTTCATTGAAGTTCAATATCATATTATGATCATATTAAATAAAGCAAAAGTAATAATAAATTAAACGTACAATGAGAATAATAATAAAAAGAACAAATCTAAATTTTATCCTCAACATATCACCTATTTATTTAATACAAAAATTATTTATACTATAAATAGTACAATAATCATTTTCGCACTAATAACAATGAATCAGTTATTATGATAATATATGGATTGTTTTGGACTTTATTTCCAAAATATTCAGTAAGAGAGTGGATAGGTTATTGATTATGGTATCACATTGTTCGAGGGACTTGGATGATATTTGACATCGATAAAAATATTTTAGTGGATTAGAAATTCTTATTAAAGACGCGTATTATTTTAATGATGTCACGTGAATATATATGATTATCTAATTAGAAAGTTTTTTACATCGTTTGATACTCATGTTCATATAATTTGTATAAGTTATATCGAAATTAGCAAAAGAGAATTTCAAAACCCAATTAATCCCACATAAATTATTTGAAGTTTAGTACTAGAAACTGACCATATATTAATTAATGCAAGAATTATATTCATTATGCACTATTTTATTCTGAAAATTAAATATTGTATATATTATAAGAAATCTTATACAGAGACTAAATATATATATAATATAAAGTTAGGTATAGATAAGGTGATGTGGCACTTCTCTATTGCTAGTATTCCTATTTATCTTTTTTATCATTTTTTTTTAGCTTTTTCCCTATTATTTTTATCATTATAATTCAATTAAAGTTATATTATTACTAATAGGCCATAAAGTCCCTCTACTAAAGTGGGGTTAATGCTTGTAAATTGTAATCGTGGATTGTTAATGCAGCCTGTATGTATACCTTGTCCGTTGCTTTCCTTAAACAAACCTCAAATAGGCTGAATTTATCCTTTCCGTTACAATATTACTTTGTCCATTTATGAGTCTTGAAATCTTAAAAGACTCCATTATTTTATTAAAGAACTTGAACACCACTATATATACACCTAAGAACCAAAGGAATATTTAGCATTCCATTAATTTAGTCTGATCATGTTATGAACCCAGGATATTGGGAAAGTGAATATGAGTAAAAAATTGGAGGACTTTTGCCAGTGTTCCAATTCATTTTTGGGCGGCTGTACAATGAGATGTATTTCTTATGTTGCTCATTCACTCATTTCTCTCGAGTAGTAAAAACTACTAAAGAGGTGACTTGAGTCGACATAATATTGATAATTGATCGTAATTAGTAATTATTATAATTAATGTTAGAATGTAATGGTATGTATTAGTAATTAAGGTGATAGATTAGATGACATATAATTAGTCTAATCATATTTTATTAGTAGTTATTAATAGCATAATTAGAGTCTTATATGTGGCTATTCTTGTTGTATATTTACTACCGTTATGAAAGAATATTATTGAGAAAAATAAACTAATTATTCTTACATGGTATCAGAAGATTAGGGAAAAAGATCTTATCCTAAATAATTTTATCTCCAAATTTTGGCCATCCCTCCCCCTTCCTCCACCACCAGCCGACCACCACATTTTCTACATATTTGTACTTTTTCCCTTATTGTTCTTCATTTTCCGGTCAACAATGTCTGACTCCAAATCCACATTACATACCGCCCTTACCGTTTCTAACATCAAAACACATATTTTCGTCACTCTTGAGATGAAAAATGTTCACTATGCAACTTGGGCAGAGCTTTTTAAAATATGTTGTTCCCACTGGGTTATTCATCACATAATCTCGCCATTTGACTGGTAAAGTTGTTGTCATGTGACTAGGAGGTCATGGGTTCAAGCCGTGAAAACAATATCTTGTACAAATGTGAGGTAAGGTTGCGTACAATAGACCCTTGTGGTTCGGCCCTTCCTCGGACCCCGCGCATAACGGGAGCTTAGTGCACCGGGCTGCCATTTTTTTTAAAATCCCGCCAGCGACTGGCAAAGGAAAGAAGTTAAAAATCGACGATGAAAAAGAACGTTGGGAAACTCTTGATGCCACAGTTCTTTCATGGATTTATGCAACTATCTCTAGTGATTTGTTGCATACAATAATGGAACCCGATTCTACAGCAATGGAGGCTTGGAATCGTTTGCGGGATATTTTTCAAGACAATAAAAATTTCTGAGCCGTCACGTTAGAGCAAGAATTCTCCACCACTGATATGACGGATTTTCCGAATGCATCAGCGTATTGTCAACGCCTCAAAGTCTTGTCGGATCAACTCAAAAATGTTGGTTCGTCTGTTACTAACAATCGATTGGTTCTCCAATTAGTTGTTGGTCTTACCGACGCGTTTAGTGGCGTGGGAACGCTTATCCGACAAAGCAATCCTCTACCATTTTTTTATCAAGCACGTTCAATGCTTATTCTTGAAGAGACGGGTTTCGCCAAAAAGGCCGCAACCGTTTCAAATTCCACCATGATAGCCAATTACACTACCACCAACTTTGAGCCTCTACAACAAAATCGGGGACAAAAATGACGGTACGATGGTAAAAATTGGGGTGGAAATAACCGAAATGGCAAAAATAGTGGCAACCGAAATTCCGATGGCGGAAATGGCGGCAGGAACAGCCGCACCGGCAGTCAGCAGTGGCATCCCCGGCCATAGTGAGGCGGCGGCCCAAACCAGCGAGTCTGGCAGTGGCCTTGGGTTGTGCCACATTGCCCTTACCCATCGAGTAATTGGGCCAAGCCCAGTCCAAGGCCTACTGGCTAGGGCACATGTAACCAGCAACCCAGTTTTGGGCCAAACAATTTTGGGCCGCGTAACAGTACAGCCAGCAATTCCAGCAGCTTTGGGCCACTACCGAACTAGTGGCAGGAGGCCCATTCGGCAATGGCAAGCCCAACATATATTGAGTCTGTCATGCACACCCTTGGACTTAATTCGCCTGATGCAAATTGGTATATGGACTTCGGAGCGACGTCACATATGACGTCCTCCCAAGGTAATCTCTCATCATATTTTAATTTGAGCAAAAATAATGGTATAATTATCGGAAATGGCCATTCTATTCTAATTCGAGGTTATGGTTCTACTAAATTGTCACCATTAAACCCACCATTAATTTTACAGAATGTCCTTCATACTCCACAATTAATCAAAAACTTGGTGTCTGTTAGAAAATTTACTACTGATAATTGGGTGTCTGTTGTTTTTTTACCCTTTTGGATTTTCCGTGAGGGATTTTTAGACGGGAACACTTCTCATAAGATGTGATAGTCAAGGGGAGCTCTATCAAATTACATCATCAAACCAACGAATCAAGTTACCTTCCACGTTTGCTACTTTTGCACATTCGTTATGGCATGAACGTTTGGGTCATCCGGGGCACCTGTTTTAGCCTCTCTCAAATGAAATAATTTTATTTCATGTACTCAACAGACGTAATTCTAATATGTGTCGTTCATGTCCACTTGGGAAACATGTTCAATTGACATTCGTTTCATCTAATTCGCGCACACTTATGCCCTTTGATATTATCCATTGTGATATTTGGACATCACTCATTTTGAGCTCTTTGGGCCATAGATATTATTTGTTATTGCTAGATGACTACTCTAATTTTTTATGGACATTTCGCTTGTCAAAACTATCACAATTCGATTCCACATTCCTCATTTTTAGAGCATTCATTCGGAAACAAATTGAACGGGATGTTAAAAATATTCAATGTGATAATGATATGAAGTTTGATAATAGGCATTTTTGGGATTTTTGTAATTCAAATGGTTTAAATTTCCGTATTTCATGCCCACACACATCCTCACAAAATGGGAAGGTGGAACGAAAAAACTGAACCATGAATAACATTATTAGAACATCCACTGCCCATGCCAAACTACCCCCATCATTTTGGCATCATGCACTACAAATGGCTATGTATTTATTGAACATACTACCCCACAAAAATTTGTCCTATCAAGCCCCATTAAAAATCATATACTTACGGGACCCATCTTATTCTCACTTACGGGTATTTGGATGTTTGTGTTATCATCTTTTTCCATCCATCACCATCAACAAACAACAACCTCAGTCTACTCCTTGCATTTTTTTGGTTATCCTTTCAATCATCGAGGTTACAAATGTTACGACCTCTCCTCCAATAAATTCATTGTGGGTCGTCACGTCCTCTTCAATGAAACCACTTTCCCATTTGCAAAATTGCATGTGTCTGAACCACCTACCTATGATTTTTTTAGATGATGGCATATGCCCGTATTTGACTCACCATCTATTGGGCCCCACATCCACTGTTTCAGCCAGCCCAAATTATTTGGGTGACTTGGGCCCAAAACATTGGCCCAAAGCTACCCCATAGCCACTGTTTTGGCCGACCCAATGCCCCCAAATAATTTGGGCTCCGGAACGGTGGCCCATTCTCGGGAAATTACTGACCAACAAACTTGGCCAGTTTTACCGACATTGAGGCCAATTGACACTGGCAGTTCTGGACTAGTTTCTAGTGTTCCACGTCTGAGCCCACTTCCATCCTCGCGACCCGTTACACGTAGTCAACACGGCATTGTCAAACTCAATACAAAATATAGCCTACTTACTCATGTCCCAAAATCACCATTGCCTAGGAATCCCCGTGGCTGCCCTTAATGACCCGAATTGGAAATTGGCTATGGAAGATGAATTTAATGCTCTTATTAAAAATAGGACGTGGGAATTGGTACCACGTCCCCCTAATGCTAATATAATTTGGTCTATGTGAATTTTCAATCACAAAGAAAAATTTGATGGTGCTTTTGAGAGGCATAAAGTCCGTCTTGTAGGTGATGGGAAGACACAACAAGTTGTTGTGGATTGCGGTGAGACGTTTAGTCCGGTGGTTAAACCGAAAACTATCAGAACAGTCCTTAGTCTGGCTCTCTCAAAGGCATGACCACTTCATTAGTTAGATGTCAAAAATGTCTTTCTTCATGGACAACTACATGAAACTATTTACATGTACCAGCCTTTGGGTTACAGTGACTCTAAATATCTCAATCATGTGTGCCTGCTCAATAAACATTATATGGGCTCAAGCAAGCCCCCGGGGCATGGTACAAGAGGTTTGCCGATTTTGTCTCACATATTGGTTTTTCCAATAGTCGTTCCGATCACTCTCTGCTTATCTACCGTTAGGGTAATAATATTGTTTATCTTCTTTTATATGTGGATGATTATACTAACTGCCTCATCAGATGCTCTTCGCAAGTCCATCATGTCACAACTTGGTTCTGAATTTGTATTGAAAGATATAGGGCTATTACACTACTTTCTAGATATAGATGTGACACGTCATACATGTGGTTTATTTCTGTCCCAAAAGAAGTACGCAACTGAGATTGTTGAACGTGTTGGCATGTCATCATGTAAACCTTCGGCAACTCCAGTGGACACTAAATCCAAATTGAGTGCATCATCCGGCAAACTGTTTGCCGATCCAATACTCTACCGCAGCTTGGCAGGGGCACTGCATTATTTTACATTCACTAGGCCGGATATTTCTTATGTTGTGCAACATGTGTGTCTTTTCATGCATAATCCAATTGATGATTATATGCATGCTCTCAAACGCATTGTGCGGTACATTCAGGGCACTCTCTAGTATGGCCTGCATCTATATCCATCGTCGACATCCTCACTTGTCGCTTGTACATATGCCGACTGGGGAGGGTGTCCGGACACCAGACGCTCCACGTCTGGTTATGATGTATTTCTTGGTGATAACTTGGTATCTTGGTCCTCAAAACGGCAAGCAACCTTATCTAGATCCAGTGCCGAAGCAGAATACCGAGGTGTTGCCAATGTTGTGTCTGAATCATGTTGGCTTCGAAATCTTCTCCTCGAACTCCACTGCCCAATTCTGAAGGCCACATTAATATATTGTGATAATGTTAGTGTCATCTACCTCTCTGGAAATCCGGTCAATCACCAATGCACTAAACATATTAAGTTGGATATCCATTTTGTTCGTGAAAAGGTGTCACGCGGACAAGTGTGTGTGTTACATGTCCCGTTACGCTATCAGATTGCAGATATTTTTACTAAATGTCTTCCGCTTGTTTTATTTGAAGATTTTTGGGACAGTCTCAGCATACGCCTGCCTCCTGCTTCGACTGCGGGGGAATGATAGAATAATTATTAATTGATTATAATTGATTTTAGAATGTAAAATGGTAGATAAATTAGCAATTAAGGTGATAGATTAGATGATATATAATTAGCCTAATTATATCCTATTAATAGTTATTAATAGCATAATTAGAGTCTTAAATATAGTTATTCTTATTGTATATTTACTATATTATGAGAGAATATTGAGGAACATAAACTTTACAAATATAGCCGAAGGACTGCCATCTCCTGCCACCAGGTTGCCAACAATATTGCTTGTGATGATATGAAAAAATACTACATTGTTGACTATAATATACAATGTTTCTATTCAAACTTCAAAAGTAAGGTATCTGGTTTGTTAAGAATTAAGATTACATAAATAAAAGAAATATACTTTATTTATTTTGTAACCAGAAGTTATAAAAATGAAAAACGTGATGAGTATTGTGAACTACACACTGCCACCGTTACACGTCTACACAATATATTGTGAATTATATATTTTTTATTTTAGTATTTTTGTTATTTTTGCTGCCATAGAGACTACTTTTTTCTATATATTTTTCACTTATTTTCTTAAAACAAAAATACATATGATGTTTTTATGTGACGGTTAGCATTTGAGAACTTGAGTGGTTTAGCTTTTGAGAACTTAAGTTTTGTAAAAGGACCTTTTGGTTGAAGTTATAATTTCTTCTATTTAGATTACTTTTGAGGAAGAATATTTTAAAAAAAATTAAAATATATTTTTTGAGTATTTTAATAGTCATGTATTCAAAAAATATATATTTTAAATTTAGTTAGATTCTTTTAGTCCGCGAGACGCGAAACGCGGCGTCGCGCGGACTAAATTCAATAGTTGTTGATAAACATGTGAGATCTGGACACGTCATCGGATAAAAGCTCCACCTCAAATAAGTGGATGTCCATGTTCTGATTGGAAGATGTGAATTTTTTGAATTAATTGTCTCATACTGCTACAAGATTGAGCAAGGTTTAAAAAATGTGCTCATTAGGAATTTAATATTACTTACCACAACAATATATCCATTAAAATCACACAATGTAGGGTTTAGGAGGACAGAGTGTACGCATACCTTATCACTGTCAAGGTAATGAGGTTGTTTCAAAAAGACTTTCGGCTCAAGAGAAAGCATAAAAATAGATCAGATAAGAACAAAAAATTCAAAGCAATATGAAAATAAAAATAATGAAAGTGACTAAGTCATAGTCATGATGAAGCAATTTGATAAAGGGCTAATATCACTCGGTCCCAAAATACTTATCATTTACACAATCAAGATGAAAATAATTTTATCTTATTTTACCCTTAATATTAAGTTTCTTGAAAATAATCAATAATGATTAGAGTGTAATTTATTGAAGAAATATAAGGATAAAATAGTAAAATTACATATTTTATTTATAATTTCTTAAAAGGGGTGCAAAACTGAAATATGATACTAACATATGACAGAATGAGTATATAATTATCTTATATATGAAATATACGTATAATTTATTCAAATACACATATATAGGACTTATTATGTTAAAACGTTCTCTATAAAAAAAAATCTATTTTTAACAAGAGTGTGAGTTCAAGCAAGGGACTGAAATGAATCCTCTTTACCGATAAATTACAGTGTATAATAGAATAAAAAGTAATTTTTTTATTATATAGAATTATTAAATCTCGTGACATAAGGAAAGATCATGGTTTAGTGCATAAAGGGTTCAATTTGTTTTCGTAGCTAGGTCCTAGATTACTGAAATCCTAAGTGTAATATTTTAGTAGTTTTTTTTTTAAAAAAAATCTCTTTATATAAATTACCAACTTCACTGTTTTCAAAATTGAATTCGAAACTTGATTAAGTCCATTCTACTATAACTTTATTTAAAATTATTTGTCAATAGTACGTTACTTGTTTAGAACCAAACAACTATTATGACAGGCTAAATTTCTTCAAAGCTAACACAAAATCAAACTTTAAAGTTTACCCTTAACTAATGTTTATTTAATTCCTTCGAGTTTGCAAGGAGACTATGGATTAAGACACTAGTTGAAAAATTGATTCAGTTGATATTGTGTTTGGTTTTTTACTTATTTTTAATGTTGGGTAAGTAAGCAAAATAATATACTTCCAGCAGCATTATAATGAACTTGAAATATCACTTATGGAGCTTGTCTTTTCTACTTTCATTAAAGAAGTCATTTTTCTCCTTTTTAATAAACTTATTTCATAGAAAAACGTAGGTGTAAACATTGGAGTGCCCCGACCTGTAGGTGGTAACATCCTCGTGCGGGTCGGGTATAATAATCCCGGAGAGACCGGTCCAAGCGCAATCTTTTCGAACTTTGTCGAGAATAGAAAGATTTATGGAGGTCGGAAAGTTTTTAGCCTCTTTACCTAGGTCGGATTTCAAAGTGACGGCTCGAACAACGAACTCATTATCAAATCGAAAGTTAGATGAGATCATGTCAAAAGTTCTGGGCTCAACGGCAGCCTGAGCCTCAGGGGATTCACCCGTGCCGGTGGTGTCATCGGTGGCTGGGGTGGTGAAGTTGTCGGAGAAGAATGTCTTAAAGAGGAGCGGGCGGTTTTTGCCATGATGAAGAAGATTTGAAGATTTAAAGGTACGAAGGTTTGAAGATCTGGTAATTTAAAGATTTGAATTGGGAAAGGGATTTGCAGAAGTGGGAAATGGAAGAGAATGGGAAGATTTTATAGGGTTTTTAGTCATCATTGAGAAATGTTTCGGTATACCAACCGAAGAGACGGTGCAATCAGAAGACGACACGTGTCCGGATTTACGGAGTGATAAGATATGAGGCAGAGTGAGCAATTACAATCATTAGCTCTTATTATTGGTTCGAACCCGTAGCAATCTAGCTAAGGACCAGACCAGTCTTACCGAGAAGTTTCAATCAAGCCTACTGCGTTACATGATAACTTTCTTACTTATTACTTACTTACTGTTGTTTGGCTGTCATTTTATACTACAAATCGATCCACGTATCCTTAAAATCACTTATAAATTCAACTGTACATTTTTTTAGGTAAACAACAACCACACATTTATATAAAACTTGTTTTGAATCACACATTTCAAAAGTCTTTATTTCTTTTCTAAACTCCGTGACAAATCAAATGGTGCCACATAAATTGGGACGAATGGAGTAATAATTTTCGGAGACACATCTTCATGCATAAATGCATAGTGCTTTCAAAAGAAGAAAAAAGTGTGTATCATTAAGGAATTAATATAATCACTCATTAATTGCTTTTATATACACAATTATTTTGTAGAGTTTTATCATTATTAATCCACAAAATTAAGATTAAAAAGGATTTACCCCTTAGCTTTATTACGATAAAAATGCCTTTTCAAATTTGCTTTGAGATTACAAAATAAATGTTAATGTCAAAACCCCTACAAGTAAACGTACCGTTGAGCACATATATGAAACACAACCAAGTTATTTTTTTTCTAGTCTAAAATTATTGTTCTTCCAAGTATATCACGATCTTAAGAACTGTGTGTTGTCAAAATGAAGAATAATATTTTATTATAAAAGGATATACAGGTCCTAATTTAGTGCTCCTCTTTAATATTATACGTTTAGTATTATTATTTATGTTTCAATTTATGTGATATTTTTTGTTTTGCAATATTTAAATAAGAAAAAGATTTATCTCGATTTATTCATATGTCCTTTAAATATTTTAAATTGTTAATTATTGTGTTCCTTGGTGAATCGGGCGAAAACTTGAACTACGTACATACATACTTTTAAAAAGGGGTAAAGCCAACAGACATATAAAAACTGGTGCTATTGCGGCTACACCTCTCGATTTGTCAGGTATACTACGACAACCTTGCTTCCCATTGTAATTGCCATTGTAGCACGTGTGTGGCCCGGCCCATAAGGGCCATGCGGACTCGATGTCATCCCCACCTTCCTCCAGTATATCACTGACATTCCTTAGTATAATACTTTTTCTGTAGTTTCTAAATATGTAAATTATTTTTAAAAAATTAAAAGATTGTATATCCTTCACGGTCAAAATAAAAAAGTTTGACTCTCCAATTACGAATTATATTACATAAATTGAAACCTAAGGATTACATATATTTTACTATGAAAGGATATATTGGCATTACTTTTTAGATGGAGAAAGGATAACCATGTTATCTTCTACCCAAACATGTTATCTGCTTAATTAGTTTTCAACTTTTCATCAACGGATAGTCAATATAATTACAAAAAAAAATATATGGAAACAGATATTCCTCTAGCCCTTTAGCAGTAAATTAAAAATAAGAAAAATTAAATTCGAAGTTATCAGAATATATATTTTATTTTCAAGTCAGAGTTCGTGATAAAAGTGTTCTCGTTCCATAGCCATTTATTTCAAATAAGGGTGCCTAATTAAGCTGTATTTTTCAAATGAGATTGGTCATATAAGGAGGCTGGTATGTGTACGTACAAGAGGAATGAACCAACAGTGGTATTAGTTTTATTCCAAACAAAAATAAAACATTTCCATAAATTTAAGTGTGTAAATAAAAATGGAGATAAGTTTAAAAAAGCAAGACATGTATTGTTTCCAAAAATTTAATATAAAAAAGGTATACAAGATAAACAATTTTGTTGTGTGTGTTTTACTGCGGATGGCTTAGTTGAGTAATCATATTTGACTTTGGTACCAAGTTTAAAAAAACAAATTTCAAGAGATTTTTATAGCTATAAAATTAAGCCATTAATGGTAATTTTAAATTAAATTATTTTTAAATATAAAAATATATCATTACTTTTAAACATGATAAAAAGGAAAGCAACCGATTTTCTTTTTAAAAAAATAAAAAAAAATTACCGATCGCGTTGGATGAGTCAACTGAAGATATAACCAAAAATCGAATGAGTCCAATGAGGGACAAATTTCCTTGTCTTAAATACTCCCATCAAACACTAACTATTCCAACAAATTATGATATTCCTTACCCAACTCCAATTTTGTGTGATGTCAAGAATTAATTTCTTAATTATTTTTATTAATTGAAAGACTATTTATATAAGTTACATATTTTCATACTAGGAGAATTATATTCTTATTCTATTCCTAAAATCTTATTCTACTTGAATTACATTTATGGTAATACAATTATTATGGTAAATGTACAATACTAATTACATTACAATATTACCTAAACTAGGAGACTAAATATTACCTATATATACAGTAATTGCAAGGGAGAAACCGAGCTAATATACACATGTATATTGTGTATATTTAACACACCCCCGCAGTCATAGAGGGCGGTTTTCGAACGTTGAGACTGTCCCTAAAATCTTCAAAAAGGATCGAGGGAAGACTCTTTGTAAAGATGTCGGCAATTTGATATCTCGACGGAACATGGCATACGCGAACTTGATCACGAGCAACCTTTTCACGGACAAAGTGAATGTCCATTTCGATATGCTTAGTGCGTTGGTGTTGAACCGGATTACCAGAAAGGTAGATGACACTAATATTATCTCAATAAACCAAGATTGCCTTCTAAATAGGACAATGAAGCTCTACAAGCAAATTACGTAACCAACATGACTCCGAGACCACATTAGCTACCCCACGATATTCAGCCTCGACACTTGAGCGGGATAGAGTTGACTTACGCTTTGCAGACCAAGAGACCAAGTTGTTGCCAAGAAACATACAATAGCCTGACGTCGACCGTCTGGTGTCGGGACAACCACCCCAATCAGCATCTGTATACGAGACAAGTGTGGACATCGAGGAAGGATATAAATGCAAACCATAGTCAAGTGTACCTTGAATATACCGAATGATGCGTTTGAGTGCATTCATGTGCTCAATTCTAGGATCATGCATGAACAAACACACCTGCTGGACAACATATGTAATATCCGGTCTCGTAAAGGTAAGATACTGAAGGCTCCCTGCAAGACTGCGATAGCGGGTCGGATCCTCATAGGGTACGCCGGCCGCGACACTTAGCTTGGGCTTAGTATCAACTGGAGCGGAAGTGGACTTACATGATGACATACCCGCCCTCACGATGATCTCAGATGCATACTTCCGTTGATATAAAAACAACCCATCGGAATGTCGAGTAACATCAATCCCCAAAAAGAAGCTCAAGGTCCCCAAGTCTTTCATAGCAAACTCAGAGCTGAGTAGTGTCATGATAGACTGACGCAAGGCATCGGAAGAGGCTGTCAAAATAATATCATCCACATATAATATGATATAGGTCACGGATGAACCACGACGGTAGATGAATAATGAATTATCCGATCTGATGTGAGTGAACCCAATAGTCGAAACATAGTCTGCAAACCGCCTATACCAGGCCCGTGGAGACTGCTTAAGCCCATATAAGGACTTCTTCAACAAACAGACGTGATGAGGATGGTTGGGATCCCTGAATCCCAACGGCTGATGCATATAGATTGTTTCCTTGAGATCACCATGTAGGAAAGCATTCTTGACATCCAGCTGATTAATAGGTCATGCCTTCGAAAGAGACAAGCTAAGCATAATGCGAATGGTAGCCGACTTGACCACCGGACTAAACGTCTCACCACAATCAACACCAATCTGCTAAGTCTTACCATCACCCACAAGTCGCGCCTTATGTCGAGCAAATGAACCATCTGAATTTTTCTTATGAGCAAAAATCCACATAGACCGAATAATATTAATACAAGGTGGATGGGGTACCAACACGCACGTCTTATTATCAATAAGAGCATTAAATTCATCGGTCATAGCAATTCTCCAATTCGGGTCATTTAATGCAGACACAAGATTTCGGGGTAAGGGTGATTTAAGAACATTAGAATGTAAATTAAAATGTCTTTTTGGTTTAAAAATACCCCGTTGACTACGAGTGACCGGTCTATGACTCGAGGGAGAATTGGACGGATTTTAGGAATTTACTAGGTTCGGGACGGACTGACCAACAGCGATGGCGATAGGCCTGTTGGCCCAACACGATATCTGGAGCGATGATCGACCCGTTCCAGGATCGCCCAATCAGCCGAACCGTCGATGGTGGTAATGGTATAGGCAGGGGGCGACTGACCAGTGGGCCCGCTGGAGAATTTTGGGTGCAGTATATGTCCAAAAAATGCTGAATAACATATGAGGATATATTATCATCCAAAAAATTATACGAACTAGGCACGAGAGTATTATCCTTAGAAAATGGAAATTGGGATTCATAAAAAATGACATGGCGATTAATGATGATTTTATTAGAGGATAAATCAAAGCATTTGTAGCCACGATGATTAGATGGAAAATCCAAAAACACACACGGAGTAGATCGGGCCTGAAGTTTGGTAATTGTGGTGGATGAGAATAACGGATAACATAACCACCCAAAAATCCGAAGATGAGAATAATGAGTCTTATTATATAAAATTTGAAGGGGGGAGAATATGTCAGACCTTTGGAAGGAATTATGTTAAGGAGATATGTAGCCATTTGAAGAGCATGATGCCAAAAATATGGGGGTACGGAAGCATGAATTAATAAAGTGCGGATAATGTTATTTATGGAACGAATTTTACGTTCGGCTTTCCCATTATGTGAAGACGTGTGAGGACAAAAAAAATGAAAATTGATCTCATTATTAGCACAGAATTCTCGAAACACCCAATTGTCATATTCTTTGCCATTATCACACTGAATATTTTTAATTTCTCGGTCGAATTGGGTTCTAATGAATGCTCTAAATTTTAAGAAGACGGAAAAAAACTTGAGATTTTTTTGCTATCGAAAACGTCCATAAAAGTTAGAATAATCATCCAAAAAGATAACATAATACCGATGACCCATAGAGCTAAGAATCGGAGATGTCCATAAGTCGCTATGAATAATATCAAATGACTTTAAAGTATGAGAATTTGAGTCTACAAATGGCAACTTAACAATTTTCTCAAAGAACAAGACTGACAATTTGGTGTACGACTCGTCCCCTTACGTGAAATTAAACTATTTTTATCTAAAGATGACAAAATAGATGATTCCGGATGACCAAGACGAGCATGCCACAAGGAAGGAGAAATGACTGCAAAGGCTAAAGGTAGGGCTTGACTCGATGGACCGGAACTGGGCGTGATAGGATAAAGATCTCCCCTACTATCACACATCATGAGAGGACTCCCTGTCTTGAAATCCTTCACAGAGAAATCAAATGGATCAAATACAATAGAAACAAAATTGTTAGTAGTGAATTTATGGACTGAGACTAAGTTTTTAATCAATTTGGGGGCGTGTTGGGTGTTTTTCAAGATAAGAGGTGGATGAGGGGTAGATAACGTCTTATGACCATAACCACGAATTAGAATTGAATTACCATTACCAGTAATTATACCGCGAGGGTTGCTCAAATTGGAATAAGACGAGAGCGTACCTGAATCGGATGTCATGTGGTTAGTGGCACCTAGGGGTGAGCGGGTCCGGGTACCCTAACATTTTTTAACTACCCGGACCCTACCCGGTAAAAGATCGGTTCCTAAATTTACTACCCGGAACCTACCCGTAGCAATCATTACCCGGAACCTACCCGGAACCGCAGGGTCCGGGTAGGTTCCCGGGTACCCTGTAAATAAAAAACACAAATTAAGCAATAATTTTTAAGCCTATGAGAATAAAAAAGAGTTCTAAAATAATTTCATCAAGTAGTTTTTTAGCCTGCGATCGGAGTTTTTAGTACCCTTGTCCGGGTAGGTTCCCGGGTACCCTGTAAATAAAAAACACAAATTAAGCAATAATTTTTAAGCCTATGAGAATAAAAAAGAGTTCTAAAATAATTTCATCAAGTAGTTTTTTAGCCTGCGATCGGAGTTTTTAGTACCCTTATAAGAAGTTTTAGAAAACTTATTCATTGTAGAAAAGCTAATTCTGTAACCAAAACCTAAAATTGCAAGCCAAATTTGACACTCAATTAATTGAACGTGTTGATTTCAAAATAAATTTGAAAATATCTGAATTAAACTTATTTTCGTGTTCATAAGCTCTTCGATACAAAAGAAAAGCTTTATTATACTAGTAAATCCCTAAATTTCATCTTCACAACTACAAAAATATACACAAATTTTAAAAATAGATTTACATTTCAAATAAAAAAGTAATACAAATTGAAGATGAGTATCGCCTGAAATAGAACAGAAGCATATGATATTAAAAAGAAATTGAAGAGTTAGATATGAACCCATATGCATTTTAGGAATGGACGTGAACACAACCAAGGGAGAGAAAGAGGCAAGGGTGAAGCTTTGACGACCACGATGAAAGTACCTGAGAGAAAGCTTCAACAACGACGACGATGAAGCTCGGTGGTGTAGCTAAAACGCCATTGTTATTGAGAGAGTTTTGAGTGTTTTCTCTTAGGGCACAAAGAGCATTCTAGAATAAATGGGTGAAAAAACTAAAATATTTACGTCTTGAGGTGGGGAAAATCAATGTGTAGGCGTGCAACAAACAATTTTGGAGAAAGTTAAAAGTGGTCCAAATGTTTCTAAAAAAAGTAAAAATATTTAATATTTTATAGGTTCCGGGTATCGGTCCAGGTACCTGTCTCTATTCTTGAACCTGAACCGGACAGGCATTGATCGGTTCCTAATTTTACTACCCGGACCCTACCCGTTATTATAATATATCTACCCAGAACCTACCCGTTATTGTCGGTTCCGGTCGGGTATCTGGGTACCTTGTACCCGTGCTCACCCCTAGTGGCACCGGTGTCCATATACTAATTTGGGTCCGGAGGATTTAAACCAAGTGTGCTGCATTAAGGCTTCGATGTCGGTAGGCGTGGGTGCCACTGCTTGATGGGCTTGCGGGGGCCGAGGCCCAAGCACCCCTACTTGCGGTCTCGGTCCAGACTGCTGGCTGTAGGTGGACCAAGCCTAATTGGGACTGGACTTCTATTGGGCCGTCCACTGCCAGTTGGGTTGAATGTTACTGGGCTGAAACTGCCGATAGGAGGCAAACTGGATGGGCCCAAACTACTGTTGTGGGGCACACTGCTACTGCATAGGGGCCTAATGTGGGCCCAAGAACTGATGTTGCTGACCACCGCGAGGACCCCCACCGCCATTCTGCCATCGTTGTTGCCGCCACGGTTCTTGCCATTATTATTCTTATTTCTACCATTTTTGCCGCCACCATTGTTGCGTTTTGGCCCGAGTTGTTGGAACCGGTAGGATACATCGTGGACTCGGTCATCATGACTACGGGACTAGTACCGGTAGCCGCTCGTTTTGCCATGCTTGCTTCTTCTAGTGTAAGCATAGAACGAGCCTGATAAAATTGCGGATTGCTTTGCCGAAGAAGCGTTCCAACACCACTATAGACCTCGGAGAGACTGGAAACCATTTGGAGGACCAACCGAAAGTTCGAAACCGGCGCGCCAACGTTGCGAAGTTGGTCCGCCAATTCCTTTAATTTTTTGCAATAAATCGAAACATTAGGAAAATCTTCCATATTGACGTGAGAGAAATCCTGCTCAAGGGTAACGACTCTAGAATTTTGATTATCTTGGAATATATCACGCAGTCTATCCCAAGTCGCATATGTCGTAGCGTCAGACTCAATAATTATTTACAAAAGGTCGGTAGATATTGTGGAATATATCCACTGAAGGACGGTAGCATCAAGAGTCGTCCACAACTTAGGATCATCCTCGCGTTTTGGCACATTCGTATCCTCAGGAGCCGCAGGGATTATGTGATGGATGACTTGATGCGATCGTGCGTGAATTTTGAACAGTTCGGCCCACGTCGCATATTAGACGTTTTCTACTTCAAGAACAAGAGGGATGTTATTCTTGATATTAGAAACTGT
Source organism: Anisodus acutangulus (assembly GCA_029783415.1). NCBI lineage: Eukaryota > Viridiplantae > Streptophyta > Magnoliopsida > Solanales > Solanaceae > Anisodus > Anisodus acutangulus. The sequence continues at coordinate 49,756,811 of CM056498.1, forward strand.
AAGGGCAGAATGAAACATGTTCCGGGATGTAGACATGTTGATAGAACAATATGTGATTGACGGATTAGGGAGAAATTTTTTGGAAGAAGGGGGTTCTCGTCAGCACGAAACCCGAGAGCAAGGTCTCAGATTTTGCTAGGGATTCAACGGAAAGGTGGAGAATTTAGGAGAGAAAATAAACCTAAACTCTTGATACCATGAAAGAAATAATCCCTTGATTATTTTCATTAATTGAAAGACTATTTATACAAGTTACATATTTCCAAGGAGAATCATATTCCTATTCTACTCCTACAACCTTATTCGACTTGAATTACATTTATGGTAATACAATTATTATGGTAAGTGTACAATACTAATTACATTACAATATTACCTAAATTATGAGACTAAATATTACCTAAATATATACGGTAATTACAAGGGAGAAACCGAGATAATATACACATGTATATTGTGTGTGTATTGTATATATTTAACAGTCCTGATGTACGGCGGGATGATGAGGGCGAGTCAAACAGGACTAATAAGTTTTTAGGTTGACAAACTTCTGAATACGATGTGTACATGACACCCTAGACGAATCTTAAGTGAAGAACTCTATAAGATATAATTCAAGTTCATAGTACACACACGGTTTTAGGACTTGATGTGGCGTGCGAAAGACAAATTTGTACGAACTTAAGCTCAAAACGAAGAATACATGTCATGAGCTTGGATCATGAGATTTTCTTCTGAAGCTCTCCTTAAATGAAAGAAAACATGACTCAAAGTATATCTCTAACTTAATACTTGACAAATTATTACTTTAAACATTCTTATAGCTAGATGATCATATGCTTAACAATGTACGTATTTTTTTAATTCGTTTTTATAACTCAAACATAAGTACTCAAAGTATGACAGGCATTTATAAAAAACAATTCAATTGTTTATGACTTGTCCCAACGTGCATATTTCTAAAAACACATATACATTTTTTCGTAATTTAGTTAAATCACAAAACTTTTTCGAATCTTGAATATATAAGTATTTATGAATAAAGTCATCACTTAGCTTATACTGTTGATTTCAATTGGGCTTATCTCTAACCCAACTACAATAATTTCTTAAAAAGTCTAAGGAACATGTAACAATCAAACTTCAAGCTAAGATTCCACTAATTAGGATTCACGAGTCCAACTCACGAAATAACCTCCCTATCATGGTAGGAGTAAAAATTGTGTATATTTTATCATTTTCAGACCCTACTTTATGGAACTTCACTGGATATGTTGTTGTTGTTGTTAGTCCAACTCACATGTTTAATTGACCCTAATTATCCATCTCATAATTCGCAGTATATCTCAACGCCCGCCATTCAAATTGATATCCTAGAGAAGGGACGAGCGCCTACATAACCTAGCCAGATCCGTTGAAACTCATGTTTCTTACTACTAATTCATGCTTCAAATTTACAAAATTTCAAATCATAATTAAGATTCATTATGACCGTAATCTTGCGTCTTCGGATTGATTGATGTTCGATCTCGTTTAAAACTCTACTGGATGCTCTTTTTAATTTGCTCTTCAACTTTCATACAACATTAATAAAGTGAATCACTTTTCATGCCACTTGGCACTAGAGGGGTTTCTTAAATAAGAAATGTTAGTACTGTTAAGAGTCCACATCGGATATGGAATGAAAATATGAAATTCTTATATGAACTTGGACAATCCTCACCCTACAAGTCCATTCTTTACATGGTATCAGAGCCAGACCCATTTCAATTTGTTCAAAGTGTTAAAAGTCCTACACCGGATATGAAATGGAAACATGACTCCTTATATGAACTTGGACAATCCGCACCTTACAAGCTCATTTACGAGCAAGTCAGACTTTTGACTACGGACATCTGAATTTACAACTTTCAGCATATATATAGGGGTTTCTTAATTTTCTATTACATATGGTAGGGGAAGCATAAATGATGAGAGAATTAGATTCGAATCCTCACCAACAACGTAAAAGTTTAGATAGTAACTCAACTAATAGATCCCTTACAATTATATATATAAAAACCTGCTAAATTATCAAAAACTATTATACTGATAAATTTAGATTATTTTTTAGATACTTTCGTAAGCTTATACCAGCAAACAATTAATTATGGGAAAGAAAAAGTAACTAAATATTGTACACCCTCTGTTCCAATTTATGTGACACAATTAGAATTTCAAGATTCAAAATTTTAAATTTCAACCGTGAATTTGAATATATAAGCTTTTAGCTTTTTAAAATAGAATTATATATTTAAAAATCATGTAAAAAAACTATAAATTATATAATTTAAAACTTAAAAATATTTAAAAAAATATAGAAAAGTTCGATAAAATTTGATTGACTATCGAAAACCGAAAGGTGTGAAAAGGTAATGTTAAATCAGACATTTATATAGTAACAAAACAATGTTAAAAGTTAAGTGAAAATTATTTTTTCCCACTATACTCCCAAATCCCAATCAAAATCAATTAAGTACAATTTCTAAAACATAGAGTATAAGTACTCGTATTTATCAAACCCAAACCCAAACCCAAACCCAAACCCAAACCCAGAACTCTTTCCCTCGCCTCTTGTCCAACTTTTTTCAAATTGGCAAAACATCGAACAGTTGAGCGGCACGAACTCGAAGCTTCCATTAATGGCGATTGTTATTTAAAACCACAACGAAAAGAGAAAAATCGCAGACAATGAGTTCGGGCAGCTCGTCTTCACTTAAACCCTCAAAATTCGCGGTGTATCAGAACACAGCCTTTTCTGCTGCCCTAACAACCAATAGTGTTCGTCCTTCCAAGTCTACTTTCGTTTTTATACTCACTGTTTCCATTGCTTCTGCTTCAGTTATTTTGAGGTGTTTTTCTAGGTATATATTTTGTTTACTTGCACTTTTCATTGTTATTTATATTAAATTGGAATTGAGACATAGTTGTTGTTGATGATGATGATGATGATGATGACGACGACGACGATGACCTCAGTAATGTGTGCTGATATGGGATCTCAAGTCTATTGGACTCACTATGCGTTGTGACAAACTAATAACCTTTTTGGCAAGCTTCCGGGAAGCCAAAATTGCTTATTTTAGAGTCGGTGTTTGGCCAAACTTTTAGGAAAACATAAGTGCTTTTGAGTAGTAGCAGAATGTGTTTTTCAGAAGCTGAAAAAAGTAGCTTTTCTCTGGAAACATCTGTGGGAACATTGGCCAAGCACAAATTCTGCTCTAATACTGGCAAAAGTGCTTTTCAAATTGATTCGCCAAACACAAATTGCTATTTTCTTTTTGGATAACCCTGGTGTCGGGTAGCTTGCGCGCACCTCAACTATTTCCGGGGGATATATGCCACCTCCCAACATGTACACGACAATTGACCACCAAGGCTAGCAGATAGGAAGAAATCACCTAGTGTTTTTGTCTCTGTTGAGATTTGAACCTGAGACCTCACGTTTCTCAATCCCCTTCATTGACCACTAGGCCACATCGTTGGGTGCACAAACTGCTATGCACAAACAACTATTCTCCAAAAGAACTTTTTCGAAAAAGACTTATAACAAAAAACTCTATTCAAAATCAATAGATTTTAGAAGCTTGGCCAAAAATGCTATAAGTTTGTGAGTATGTTTTGAAAATTTTAACTACATATAGCTATCGAGCTGAAGGCTGTAGGTAAGGGTGTTCATGGTCCGGTTTGACTCGGTTTGGGTTAAAACCAAACTAAACCAATTAAATCATTTTTTTAATATTCAAACCAAACCAAATCATTATAGTATAAATTCTATCGATTCCGATTTTATCGGTTTGGTTCGGTTTAAGAATGTATTTTATAATACAAAGAATCGTTGAATCAAAGGGTAACTAAATACAACTTTGATCATGATCCATTCAAATTGAAGAATCTTTTTAATTAATTCATTAACTTTATTCAGGTATAGGCTTATGGCCATGGGTATAATATGAATTATAGAAACATTACATCTACTTTTCATGATTCCAGTTCCTTCCCTACATATTGCCTTTTGATATTATGCAGCCTCTTCGGAGTTTTTGTAATCTAGACTCATCGTATTTTTGAAGCACTGAGAAGAAAGCGCAGAAGTTAAAACTGAAAACGATAAACAGAAAGATAGTCATGAACAAAATATTTTTAATTCCAATTGCCATTTTCTTTCCTTTTATTTATTACAGATAAAATGCTTAGTAATTCAGATGACATGTTTTAATAATAAAGGAAAAATACTAGCAATAGATAGGAGCTTGTGCTGTCAAAATTTGCCTTCAGCAATTTTTTACCTTTAGCAATTCTTTTATTTTACCTTAAACTTAAATGGACTAGGGAGCATGGGCCTGGTATTTCTTTCATTATTTGAATTTGTATTGGACTTGGAATGACCCAATATATATATATATATATATATATATATATATATATATATTTGGTTCGGTTTTGATCTTTTTTTTTTGGGTTTAATACCAAACCAAATATTATCGATTTTTTAAAACTTAAAACCAAACCAAGTTGGTTTTCAATTTATTAAGTCGGTTTGACTCGCTTTACCTGTTCGGATCGGTTTTTCGGTCTCATTTAAACACTCCTAGCTGTAGGTGTGCAATTACTTGCATTCAGCCATGCTTGGAAAGGGTTAACATGAAAGTTAGTACTGTTTGTGGAGTGAAAAGTTTGAGAGAGGAGCATTTATAATGATCTGCCCACATGTTGGGACGGTTGAGAAAAATAGGGGAGTTTGTAGTTAAGATAAAAGTTACATGCTTTATGTTTGTGTCGTCAAAATTTAAATGCAATTTGATTAAGATGTATCTCTACTTATAAAAAAAAAGGGTGTATCTCCACTTATGAAAAAAATTGAATTTGTATCCCTGAAGTTCATATTATTATCCGCATATGTGCACTTTTCGTATTGGATTCAAAGCACACCTACCATGTCAATGAAGATGATTTTATAATGAGAGTGTTTAACAACATATGTGCATTAGGATGGATAATCGTCTTAGTACTCGAATTTGAAATTGACATCGGTTTGGATTTGCCAAACACCTTTTGGCAGAGCGAGGAGTATTATATTTTATTTTCTCCTCACTTTTTCAGATACAAGCAAGGGTCTATGCTTCCTACAATAAGAAAAGAGTTATCTACTAGCCATATTTCTTTCTGTGATAATGCCGTAGCATAGGACTTCAAAAAATTTGGAAGCTAAACATGCTCAAGATGCCTAAAGCTTTTATCTTTGATCATTCAACGCCAAGTGAAACAAGTGTCTGTAGAGTGTAGACACAAAGTAATGTGTTCGGATTTTTGGTGGAAATCTACTCTGATGCTTACTGGAGATAGACTCTTATCTATGCTAATTATCTTTGTTTGATTTGTTCATTATGTTTGCATGTATAGTATGGAAAATACCCTATCATTTTGGTGTTGATTAGGGCAGTGGAAGGGGATGACTTTTTCAGGTCTATTTGTTAATTTACTCTTGTCCTCTCATGGAGACTTAGATGAATTAATGATAGATTGTAGCTGAACATGCTGTCTTAATTTGACTCTTACATAAATCTAGATGGAATGAGTTCTTGTGCTTTTAGAAGCTGCTCTGAAACTTAATGTTTATAGGAATTAACTGAACATTTGTTTAATGTTTCTTTTATAAATAAGATTAATGATAAAAGTCTTTGTATTTCAACCCTGAATTGAGTTTCCCCAAAAGGAACATAAGGTTTAAAGAAGGTACAAAGTCTGATTAAAAGGCTCGAAGAAACCTTATCCTCCGAGCGTTAGAAAAAGAAAGAGAAAGAGAAAGTAATAGTCATAACAATGCATAGCTTTAGCTTGGTATTTCATGTCTCAGCTAATAGATTCATTTGAATTTGTGTGATTGTAGGGAAAGCGGGATTGCCGACAGCCTGAAATTCAGATATGTTTCTCAAGAAACTGCTTGTAAGTGATGTGGTCCTATTCGGTTGAACTCACACACTACTGCATCGAACTTGTTACTAATGTTTTACCATTATTTTCAGGTCTTATTATCAGACTCATACAGGCTTTTGCAGCCGTAGTCTTATTTGGAACCTTTCTTGCCCTCGTCAAGGCTATTTATTTATCTACAATGAAGACGGCTGATGTGTCAATTATGTCTCCTACCAAAGGAACAAAGGAGCATACACGTCTGACTAATCGACAATTAGGGCTTTTAGGGATTAAACCAAATGTTGAACAAACTACTACGGAGTCTCCAAAGAGACCTCCCAAATCAAGAGGTGTCTCAGCCTCTCCATCAGATGTCCTTGTCCCTGTTCATCATCCAATTTCTAGTTCAAACCATTCATCTAGACTTAGTAGTGACAAAGGTAGAACTGGTAGTGGAACTAAAATACCATCTTTTAGCACCCCATCAAAATCACCAGCTTCCCCATCCTTGTATCTTGTTTCAGCATCTTCTTGTCAATCACCTTTAATCCAGTCTTCACCAGGTGGGGAACAATTGGTTGCCACCCCTTGGTCGAATAAGCAATCTACTTTTCATAAAGAGATTGCAACGGAAGAACAGTTTGAAAAGTTCCTGGCTGATGTTGATGAGAGGATTACTGAATCAGCAAGCAAGATGGCAACTCCACCACCCACCATAAATGGGTTTGGTGTAGCCAGTCCTGGTAACTTACCCAGTTCCACTAATACTTCTGGAACTCCAAGAAGTACTCCTCTAAGGCCTGTTAGGATGTCCCCTGGTTCCCAGAAGTTCTCAACTCCACCAAAGAAGGAAGGTGATCTACCGCCTCCAATGTCGATGGAAGAGTCCACTGAAGCATTTGAACATTTGGGGATCTATCCACAGATAGAGCAGCGGCGTGACCGACTCAGGCAATGGTTTTCCTCCATGCTGCTAAAGCCTTTACTTAACAAAATTGATACTAGTCATACAAAGGTGATTCTTGCTCCCCCTTTTATGTTTAGAAACTTTATTTATTCTCTTTTTATTTTCTTTGCTGCTACTTGTTGTTCTGCCTTTCTCTCCTTCACTCATGAGTTTTCCTCTTCTTGGCACACTTGATGATCTTCTTGAAAACCCCTAAGTTTAGATCTAGACCACTCTTTCCTGCAATGCCGACAATTGATGTCAGTTAGAACTCTTTAGGTACTGGCTTCACATTTATAGTGTCCAAATGACCATGATGGATTGGGCTGGAGCCCAGTACATCACATGTATGTAGCAGAAATGTTCTTAAACTTAGAAATTCTTTTGATTGTTCGCAAAATGAAAAAAAAGGAATTTTCTTGATTAAATAATCAAAATAAGCATGAAAGATAGCAATCAATTTTTTTTGCAATATAAGAAAAATTTAAGCTAAGCTTACAAGCATTGTAGATGTATCTTTCTGTGGAGCATTGGATTGAAAAAGAATTAAGTGCATAGGTGGTCCAAAAAACGTTTGAGAAATTAGGAGAAGAGAAGAGAAGAGACTGTGGTATTAGTTGCTTGATTATTCCCTCAAGCTGATGGGGTTAAATAGCTGGTACAGAGAGTTACATAAGGAAAGAAATTAATAGGAATATTACATAATCTCCTAATTGCTTAATTACTGAAATATGAGAATATTTCTACATCTATCTAATAATAACATAATTTTTCATATCTTCTCATATCTATATATTAATTATACTATATTTAACACTCCCCCTCAAGCTGGAGCGTATGAGTCATATGCTCCTAGCTTGTCACAAATATAGTCAATTCTGAATCCCCGAAGTGATTTTGTGAAAATATCTGCTAGTTGATCTTTTGAGTTGACAAAACTTGTGCCGATGTATTTAGATTCAATCTTCTCTCGAATGAAGTGACAATCTATCTCAATATGCTTCGTTCTTTCATGAAACACGTCATTAGAAGCGATATGTAGTGCAGTTTGGTTATCACAAATCAATTTCATCGGTTCAACTCCTCTCATCTTCAATTCTCGGAGAAATTGTCTCAACCATATAAGTTCACATGTAGCCAATGCCATAGCTCGGTACTCTGCCTCTGCGCTTGATTTAGCCACGACATCTTGCTTTTTACTTTTTCAGGATATTAGATTGCCTCCAATAAGAAGACAATAACATGAAATGGATCGCCTATCAAAATGAGATCCTGCCCAATCTGCATCAGAATACCCAACAATGTGGGCATGTCCCTTGTCTTCATACAATAAACCTTGTCCTGGAGAGCTTTTAATATATCACAAAATGTGAATCACTGCATTCCAGTGACTATCACAAGGTGATTGCAGAAACTGGCTAACTACACTAACAACAAATGAGATGTCTGGTCGTGTGATCGTAAGGTAGTTGAGTTTGCCAACTAGTCTCTGATATCTGTTAGGATCTTTTAGAGGCTCCCCCTATCCTGAAATAAGCTTAGTATTTGGATTCATAGGAGTATCCACATGTTTGTAGTCTAACATACCATCGTCTTTCAAAATATCTAAGGCATATTTTCTTTGTGTAATAGCAATACCATTGTGATCCAGCCTTTCCCCGAACTCTGCGCATAGCGGGAGCTTAGTGCACCGGGATGCCCTTTAATAGAAATACCCCATTGCCAGATTGTGCCACTTCAATGCCTAGAAAGTATTTCAGTTTGCCCAAATCCTTAGTCTGAAAGTGACTTGAAAGGTGTTGTTTGAGTTGAGCAATACCTTTATGATCATCACATGTGATAACAATATCATCAACATAAACAACTAAAAAGATAGGTTTGCCATGAGATGAATGCCTATGGAATACAGAGTGATCAGATTATGTTCGGATCATTCCAAAATGTTGGACAACAGCTCGAAGATGATCAAACCATGCTCTTGGAGACTGCTTGAGGCCATAAAGGGATCGACGAAGTCTACAGACTAGTCCAGACTCCCCCCGAACAACAAATTTTGATTGTTGCTCCATATAAACTTCTTCAGCAAGTTCTCCATGAAGGAATGCATTTTTGATGTCCAGCTGAAAAAGAGGCCAGTGATTCATTGTTGTCATAAAGATGAGAAGACGGACATAAGCCATAGTGAGAAAGTATATCCATAGTCAATGCTATAAATTTGAGTGTATCCCTTAGCAACCAGTCTTGCTTTGAGACGATCAATAGCTACATCAGAACCTACGTTAATTGTGAATACCCAACGATAACCAACTGTGATTTTGCCTTTAGGTAAATGAATAAGCTCCCAAGTACCATTATCATGCAAAGTAGTCATCTCAATCATAGCCTGACGCCAACATGGATGAACCAGTGTTTCTACCACAGTCTGGAGAACTTTGACAGTGGATAAGCTAGTAATGAAGGCATGATATGAAGGTGACAAACGATGATAACTTAAATAAGTATAAATGAGAGTTTGATTGGCAGTAGTTCTAGTACCTTTTCGAAGAGCAATGGGAAGATCATCTGATGAGCGCTCGACCGAAGCAAGAGACATTGTTGGAGCAGGTAATGAGTCACCAGGAGTGCTTTGTGTACCTGTATCAGCGTTAGAAATACTAACTGGATTAGCAGGCTCAGAAGGAGGTTGAGGTCGTCGGGAATAGACCTTAAGAGGCGGATGTGGAGCTGGGGGTGGAACAATTAGAATTGGAAGGACTGTTAATATGGCCTTCTGATTTTTCGTATTAGGAGAAAAATACGGAGGAGTCTCAGAAAAGGTAACATCTATAGATCAAGTACTTATTGGTAGAGGGATCAAAGCATTTGTAACCTTTTTGTAAACGAGAATACCCGAGAAAGACACATTTAAAAGCCTTGTGTTAAAGTGTCTTTCAGGGGTAAGGTTATGAACAAAACAGGTGCAACCAAACACACGTGGCGGAAGGGAAAACAAATTTTGGTCCGGATAGAGAACTGAGTGTGAACTTTTGTAGTGCAATAGATGAAGGCATACGATTGATTAACTAACATGCAGTAATAACATCATCACCTCAAAAATGTAAAGGGACATGATTGTGAATGAGCAATGTCCGAGCTGTTTCAGTTAGATGTCTGTTCTTTCGCTCGACAACTCCATTTTGTTGAGGAGTATCTGCACGAGAAGACAAGTGCAATATGTCCTGAGATGACATAAAAGAAGAGAGAAGTAGAGAAATATTCTCGAGCATTATCACTGATTAACTTCTTAATGGAAAGACCAAATTGATTGTGGATTTCAGCACAAAAGTTCTGAAAGATAGTGAATAACTCAGATCTATTTTCCATTAAAAATAATCATGTGCCCTGAGAATAGTCATCAATAAAAGTCACAAAATAATGTAAGCCTAAGGAAGAACTGACATGACTTGGACCCCATATGTCTAAATGAACAATTTCAAACATAGGGATGACCTTATTATTGATGCGCTTTGGGAAAGAGGCACGAGTGTGCTTCTCACACGACTCACATTGTAACAAAGATAAACTAGATAAACTGGGAACCATCTTCTGTAGTTTCAAGAGACTTGGATGACCCAATTGATTATGGATCAATTCAGAGGAAGCAGCGGAATTGAAAGCAACATGTGGTTTTGGGATGGATAGCAGGTACTATCCCTGTGACTCATGTCCTTTTCCAATCATATGTCCCGTACTCCGGTCCTGCACAAGAACAGAATCGTCAAGGAAGGTTACATCACAATTTAGGTTTTTGGTTAGTTTGCTAATGAAAATAAGATTATACGGACATTCAAGTGCAAAAATGATTGATTTTAAAGGTATGGAAGGCAGGAGTGAGCTATACCTATCCCTTTAACAACAGTCTTTGATCCATCAGCCAAAGTAATAGTAGAGAGGGTAGAAGGGATAGTAAGAGTAAGAGAAGGTATTTTTGTTACCAGAAATATGGTCAGAAGCACCCGAATCAAGAATCTATTGTTCCTGAGATGAAGACCACGTAACATGAGCAAAAGAGTTACTTGGTTGAACTGTGCAAGCAGCTGATGAAGTTGATGACCGTTGCTTTGATGCTTGGTACTGAAGGTAGTCATTATAGTCTGCTCCAATTAAAGTAATAGATTGAGATGATCCAACCCTGACATCGGGAGTAGGCAAAATACCATCTCCATTATGAGCCACATTTGCTACGTGTCGAGGGCGATCATTACTGCATGGAGGCTTACCTTGAAGAAGCCGATATTCCTCTCTTACATGTCCTCCCTTATCGTGAGTGCAATATTTGTTGTTCCTCCATTTTTCTTTTCTGTAACCACCTTGAAATTTGTTAGTATGAGCATCCATAATAGATGCATCATAAGAATTTACCTCTGGTGGTGCAGATGCGACACGTAGTAATCCGGAATATACTTCTTCCAAAGTAGGAATAGATGGGCTAGAAAGGATTTGGTCATGAACTGAGGTGAGATCTGCTCGCAACCCAATCAAAGCCAAAATCATAAAGAACCTATCTCTTTGTGTCTCCTGATCATCCAATTTGTCAGTAAAAGATATAAGAGAATCAAATTTATCCTTCAAGAATTCTACGTGACCCAAATAACTTGCCATGTCTTGTTGATTTTGTTGTAGATGAACAATATCTGTCACAACTTTGTAAATCAGTTGTATGTCATTTGTATACAAAGTTTTGGCTTTGGTCCGCACTTTGCAACAAGTCTTACAAGATTGAAACAAATTTAACAACTTAGGATCAATTGAATTCTACAGAATACTACACAATTATGCATCTATTTTAACCCAAGCAGGTCTATCAGCTGATCCAATATCACTACTGTTTTTTAGCAAGTGATCTTCAAATCCTTGACCTGTAAACCACAATTCTACAGAGGTTGTCCAAGAGGTGTAATTCCCACTACCATCTAACTTTACTGTAGTAATGGCAAGTGATGGTGTGGAAGAAAAAATTGACTTTGTAACAACCTGATTTCCAGTAATCTGATTATAAGTTTTATCACCCATTTTTTTAAAATAAGTACTGATGAAGCAAAGAAGTAAAAGACTTCAACAAATAAGGGAGATTGATATGTGGGAAGCAAAGAAGTAAAGGGACAGAATGATCTTTTTTTGGACAAAAAAGGAAATAAGAAAGAGATTCAGAGAAAACAACGAGAACCAATTAAACCAGAATAAGAGGAGAGGAAAGAAAGGGATTTTAGACAGAATTTAAATGACCCGGAGAAAGAGGAAGTTTTTGTTACTTCTGAAAAGAAATGAATGTTTAGAGAAAGGGTTAAACCCTAGCTTTGATACCATGAGAAATTAGGAGAAGAGAAGAGATTGTGGAATTAGTTTCTTGATTATTCCCTCATGGGGCTAAATAGTTGGTACAGAGAGTTACATAAGGAAAGAAATTAATAAGAATATTACATAATCTCCTAATTGCTTAATTACTGGGATATGAGAATATTTCTATATCTATCTAATAATAACATATATATTTCCATATCTATATATTAATTATACTATATTTAACAGATTTAAATGAAGTTGCTCATGTCAGAAGAGGTGGCTTTTATTTCACCATGTATATCCTCATTAGCACCTATTGTTTCTCGTCATATCATAATTCAGAAAGACAATTGAAATAGCTATGTTGACACCTGTTATCCGGGATAGGAAGAGCGATTTTTCTTCGCTTGTTCTCTTTTAACTTTCAAGATTATGGTAAAGTGCTTCTCATCTTTAGTATTGTTTTATATAGTGATCGGGCCACTTAAGCATGTATAGAAGGTGTAAGTTATGAATAAAGAGTCTTCTATTTATCAGACATGTGTTCAAAGGAAAGATAGCCATGTCATTCATACTTAATGATCTGCTCAGGTTATGCAAGCTGCCAGCAAACTAGGCATTACAATCACTGTCAGTCAAGTTGGAAATGAAACACCTGATACTGGGACTGCTGCTATATCTACTATTGAGAAGACTAATGAATGGAAACCCACATTCTCTGTTGACGAAGATGGCTTACTTCACCAGTTGCGTGCAACTCTTGTCAATGCTCTTGATTCTTACATGCGTAAGTCTCGTCATCCCTTTAAGAATACGAGTTTTGCAATTGATTATTCAAGTTGTCTCTCATTGTTGGACGTGCCGATGTAATAGTTCTAAATTATCTTGTCTATGCTTCTTTATTTGCAGCAAAGTCAACTTCTGGAGGTATTCAACCATCCTCGCCACAGAACTCTCTGATCCCTATATTACAAGTGTGCATTGATGCCATCACTGAACACCAAAAGCTTCATTCATTAATGAAAGGAGAATGGGGCAAGGGATTGCTGCCACAAAGCGGCGTCCGTGCAGAATATACAGTACAGAGGATCCGAGGTAGTTTGACTCTTGACTTTACCTTGCATGTCAGTTACTCTTGGATCTCCACTAAGTTTTTGGAGCATAGATGAGAATTGAAGTATGCTGATTCTATCTGTGCTGCTTGATTGATCTGGCTTCAATTTCTTTGCAGAGCTTGCTGAAGGAACCTGTTTGAGGAACTATGATTATTTAGGCAGTGTAGAGGGATATAAGAAAGGAAACAAGAAATGGAATCTAGATATTCCAACCGATTCACATTTGCTCCTATATTTGTTTTGTGCTTTCTTGGAGCACCCAAAGTGGATGCTACATGTTGATCCTACAGCTTATGCCGGAACCCAGTCTAGCAGAAATCCCTTATTTTTGGGTGTTTTACCTCCTAAAGAAGGGTTTCCTGAAAACTATGTAGCTGTTGTGTCTGGTGTTCCCTCTGTGCTCCATCCAGGAGCTTGCATATTGGCTGTCGGAAAGCAAAGTCCCCCAGTTTTTGCCCTATACTGGGACAAGAGGCCTCAGTTTTCTCTCCAGGCAAGTTTTTTTCTCTCACAAAGATGCTTATTGACTTGTTTTATGGCACCCAGCTGCCGTCGGGAACAACTAACATCTTTTGAGCTTCTGACATATCACAAAAACAAAAAGATGAAAGCCTAAGAAATATGGCCTCATTCAGATGCCACTGATAAATTTACTAGCTAAACAACAATAAGCGTAATAGTGCTGCTGTTGCCACAGTAGCATTCAGGTGGTGTTGGTAGGTTCATAGTAATAACGGAAAAGGGCCAAAAATACCCCCAACATATGACAAATGGCTCAAAAATAACCTCCTTCTACCTTTTGGTCTAAAAATACCCTCAACCTTATTTGGACCTTCACAACCTAATGATCTTATATATAATTACAAGAATAAATATTTGGACTTATAATATTTCATATTTCTAATCACTTTATTCCTAATACTCAGCTGATTGCTATCTTTAAACAAAGAGCCCTTCATATTACTAATTATTAGATTGGAAAATCAGATATAGTTTCATATTCTACTCTGTTTGTTTCATATCCGACATTGCGGATGTGATGCCCATGGGACAAAGCTTTATGTTAAGGTCAATTTCGATCCTAATTAAACAACATTCTCTGTTGCTCAAACTTTGAGGACTTGAAACTTGTCATGTTGGGGCAATCCTTAAACGCGTTTGAAAATAATTTTTTCTAAACCATTTCTTTGTCGAGTGCTACAGAGAAAGAAAACAAGGATCATTGTTGGTATGAATTTGCGGTAATAGTTGCGAATAAATGCGTGAAACCGTGATAGCCACCATCATGTATTCCCTCAGAGGCGTCAAATATTTGCCTAAACTCAAAGCTGCAGTGAGAAAAAAAAAGGAGATTTTTTAACCGGTAAGCATCTCCAAAGAAGTTACCTTTTCTGGGAAAAATAGAAAGCAAGAAAGAGAAGAATAAAGGATGAAACTTGGAAAGAGAAGTGTGTGGTGAAACAATATTTTAAGAGTCATAACTGTTGCCTTGAAGCATTAGAAACCTTTTTTTCCAATCTATAATAATTAGTAATATAAAGGGATCTTTGTTTAAAGATATCAATCAGTTGAGTATTAGGAATAAATTGATTAGAAATGTGAATATTTGTTCTTGTAATTATATAAGATCATTAGGTTGTGAAGGTCCAAAATAAGGTTGAAGGTATTTTTAGACCAAAAAGTGGGAGGGGTATTCTTGAACCAAAAGCAAAGGTTGAGGTGTATTTTTAGACCAGGATGAGGGTATTTTTGAGCCATTTTCCATACGTCGGGGGTATTTTTTTATCCTTTTTCGTAGTAATAATAATAGAAAATGATAAAATACCACCTGTCGGAAAAGGTTGGCTGTACAGTGCTCTCGTCTATCTAGATGTTGAAGGTTCTATGCCCCATTATGATATTCTAGATATATGCACCAGGAAATGATCAAAATTAACACAGAGTATTATGGTAGGTTGTCTACATCACACCCCTTGGGGTGCGTCCCTTCCCCGGACCCGACCCTGCTAACGCGTGATGCTTTGTGCACCGGGCTGCCCTTTTAAGGTTTTGCTGCACGGTAGTGACACCTTTTATCTGAATGACTAGGAATAAAGGCAACAAGAACAAGCGTTACTAATTTACAGGGTTCCCTAATAATGCTATCACTTTGTCAAGTGTTACCTGAATATTGATGCATAAAAGTTGTTGACAGTCTTAACAGATTATGTTTAGCCCCTGTTTCAAGGACATGACCTAGTTACCATGGGCAAATGGGTCGGTAGTATTTTTTTAGATAAAGGTTATTCAAAATGCAAGCTAACTATAGATGGAAGACACTCTTGTGCTGGTTCGATTCATATTTGGTGGTAGCTAGGAGTGAGCAAAGAATGTTTCCTTACCAAGCAACATTTTGATCATTTGTGCTCCTAATATAGTCACCGATTCCATTTTGTTTGTTATATCCTACATTAAGTTTAGCGTGTTTATTATCAGTTTTTGATCAAATATAGAATGTTCCATCATGTGAAATACAGAATAGGATTAAAAGATGGTTACACTTGGTATACAATTTTCCTGACTAGTTAGGGTAATATATCATGTGAAGTTAAACCAGCTTGTCATGTCTCTTCTCTCTTTGCAGGGAAGAACAGCACTCTGGGATTCTATCTTGTTACTGTGCTATAAAATTAAGACTGGGTATGGAGGGTTAGTGCGGGGTATGCATCTTTCTTCATCAGCACTGGGCATTCTCCCAGTTCTTGATTCAGAAAAGGACGACTGCTGAACTTGAATCCACACTGCCTATGTTGCAAACTATTGAGATGTGAAGAACAGCTGCGTGAGATTCTCGCTGTAGCTGGGTGATATATATCCTGATTCCTGAGATAAGGGTCACTATAAGCAATTGTGGTTGTGTAATACAGGCTCGTAAACAAAGAATCAAAGAGTTTCCTTGCTGTACTGTAATTTATTTTACTGCAGGATATTACCTGTTTCGACCGTAGTAGAGTAATTCCATCCGTTTCCTTCTCTTTCTTTTTGGGATAGGAAAATCTCATAGCAAATGTATTTATAACTTGGATCTATAAGGGCATAAATTTCTTGCATGCTGCCGAGGTCTAATAGGATTGTTGCTGTTGGAGGAATCACTGTTTGCTTGTGGCAGATTTAAAGTTCTTTAGCACTTAAAACTACAGAGTTGTCATCTAAAGTACTTTACCGTTTTTTTCGAGGAACTAAGATAATTATATTAATAGAAAATATTAAGATAGATACACCTGAGTACGACCTAGGGAACTACTACTAGAAAATTACATATATCTGCTTTGATACTCCTAATACAAAACATACCATCCGATGCATCATAGATGAGCTGCTGTGAGACAGACCGGGGGAGTAGCAAAATGCTGGACTTGCGTAGATGTAGATTGTGCTGCATGCTTGGCTAGTTGATGGGCCACCTAGTTCACTTCTCTAAAGTTATGCCGAAGTAGTACTCGACTCGCCTGGTTCATGAACCATCTGCAAGAAGACAAGGAAATAATGTGACTCAGTTTCTTTGTACATTGTAGTAAGGAGGTCCGTGCTATCTGTTTCTATCTCCAATGGAAAGAAGTTTTGTTCATGAGCCATGAGAAGACCATATTCCAATGCCAGCAACTCTGAATGAAGGGGGGAGAGAGGTGTACACTTCATAGTAAATCCACTGACCCAACTACCTGCATGACTATGAAAAACACCACCAATCCTGCCATGATGCTTTTGCGGTATGCAAGAGCCATCTGTATTTAATTTGTACCAGCGCTGGGGTGGGCAGTGCCAAGAGATCTTTATACGCTTTGTGGGATTATGGATTTGGCTCGTTTTGTGTTAGTAAGTGATACTCTAGGGCATGATGAATGATGGTCCCAAGATTTGTTGGATTGGTCAAATTATTTTGATTATTATTATTCCAATTTAGCCAAATGGTCCAGACAATAAAGGGATAGAGGCTAGACAACTGTATGAGTCGGGTAGGAAGAAGAGGCTTACCATTCCAGAGTTGGTCAAGCCAATGGTCAGTACATATTGTGGAGAAGGAGAACTGGAAGTGTTCCCAGATCATCTTGTTTATAGGACACTGTAAATATATGTTCAATAGTTTCTGACGCATTTCGGCATACGGGGCATTGGTCGTTAATGTTGATCCCAATATGTTGGAGATAGGATCGGGTAGGTAGCCTGTTATGGTAACATTTCCACAAAAGGAATTTTATCTTGGATGGTCATTTAAGAGACCATATCCATCGGAAGTCTTTCAGTGTTGGGGTGGGGGGTGAAATAACATCATAACATGACCTAATGGAAAACATGGAAATGGAACCATTGGGGGCCCAAAGGGGCTGGTCAGTTGGTTGGTCATTAATGGGAAGAGAAATATTTTGGATTATGCCAATGAGAGAACTTGGGAGGACAAAAGACAGACTAGAGAAGTCCCAGTTATTATTAGAATGAAGGCATTGAATGTTGAGTGTATAATCTTGTAGTATAGACTTCCAAATGAGTGCAACCAAAAAATATTTCGATCACAAACCTTCCACCCTTGGTGGTATAGACTTCCTTCCAAATGAAATAAGTTTTCAAAGCACTCCTCTTTGTGGCATATTTATTGCGAATAACTGTAGCCCATAATGTAGTAGGATTAGTAAGAAGGCGCCATGCTAAACTGCCTAGCAAGGCAAGATTTTTTGACTGGGCATTTCGTAGGCCTAGTCCTCCATGATCACTGGTCTGAGTAAGAACATTCCAACTAAGGAGGTTACCGCTCATTACAATCATACATCTATGAAATTACGTTGTCTTTTGTTTCTGCTGTCTAGTGAACTAGAAAATGATGGTAAGCTCGTTTTTCCTAATACAAAATATTTGAACGTTATCGATATGAGGCCCAGTTAGTAAAACTAAAAAAGTAATCTTCTGTCTAGTTACAATTTGATTTAAATGAAAAGAAATTCTTAAAGATTGTGATATCTTTACCAGCTCTTGCCATTTTTTGACGACCTCCCCATGACTGCATGCATTGCAAGAGTTAGCTATGTCAGCAGTAGTTCTTCTAAGTCTCGGACCCACTTACCAAATTGAATTATCAAAATCTTAAGTCCGGAAACTAAACCTCGTGAGAAGTTGAACAATAAAACATTATCAGATGAAGTGACCAACGGCCATATCTTTTAACTTAGATTCCACTTTAAGATTTTCACTAACTTACCAAAGAAACATTTTGGGACAAGTTATTCACCATAATTTCAAGTTCGCAATATTAGGAATGTATTACCAAGTAATTCTATCGGTGTCATAGGCTGTTTTTAAATGTCAGTCTCTTTAAACCAATGCTATGATGGTATTTCAGATTCTTGTTCATTAACCCACAGTTTAGCCCACTGAGACTGGCGGTATTAAGGTGTAAAGGAGAAATAACACAGCAGCAATTTTGGACGGACGAGAGATACATACACGGGGCAGGTTCTCACTTCCACAAGATGGCCATACCAAGCGGTAGCAAGGGTTGGGCATAGTTCTCCGCCTTCATATCGACATAATCAACAATTCTATAGTGGGTTCCACATTCCTTTATCATTCCAAATGCATGGGCTGGAAAAAAGAAAAAAAAGTGCCGCCACTATTCCCTATTACCTTCCCTCACCAATTTTCCAGGAAATTGAACCACCTCAGTTTGTGTGCCCGTGGCACCACCTGGCCTCAAAAAGTCCATTACCGATCAACACATTCAAAAACATTATACATTTTATAAATTAGTTATACTGATTTACAGGCTACTGGCCCCGCACAAGGCAAGAGGAGATTCTGAAGCGCTAAAATGCCTCTCCCTCTATATCCAGAATTGATTTACCAGTGGATATTACTATAACTTTTTGTACCGAGCTAAGCTGTCCAAATGTACAGTTCACCAGCGATTCACCCTCCAAGGAATCATGCATGCAATGGAAGAGAAAAAAATGTGATTTGGTCCTGTTTGCAACGGAAAAGAGAGTGAGAGGTGAGGGCGCCAGGGAATTGGGAACGTGATATGAACAAACAAGAACCTATATTACTTTATACAAATTTGCAAGGTGGAATACATACCACTAAGAGAACTCCTACGGTGCCAGCACAGATGTAAAAGGACAGTTTCTTGTTGACCAGTGTGTGTTCACTAACAAGCTCATCTTGTCATATCCACATACTTTGCTTAGCAAAAACTAATCATTGTTCTGCCACCATGGAATCTGCTCCTATTCAGAATCCGAATCAATACTTAGATACAATCTTGGTCTTACAGAACGACGTTGACAAGGAAATGTAAAAGGACTATCTGATCGTTCTCTACTGCTCTTAGTTGATCTGCTGTCACTCATACCAAGAAGCAATGAAGCTGCACAAACAGGAGCATCACTACCTACATTTAAAATAGCTCCAATACATGAATCAAAAAAGAACTTCTGACAACACATCTATTATCTCATGTGAATATCTACCAGGATAGGCAGATGCGAAAAGAAATATCTGTAAAAGAGCTACACTGAACTACTGTCAGTAAATTGTGCTAGTACTGGAGTTCTCAACTAAACCTGTTGAAAATCCAAAAAAGACTAGTTGCCTAACTAGTTAATTCTGGTCAATTTACCCATTTTTTATTTTGCAGGTGAAAGTGCAAATTCAAGACATAGTGTGGGTAATGTTCTAGCTGTGATCACCCCCCACCCCACCACCAAAAAGGAGAAACAAGAACAGGAAGATACCAGTGTCAGCCAATGAGTCCAAGGCAGTGTCCTCTCTTTGTACTTGCTGCCCAGAGCTTAACCCATTAGCAACTGCAGAATCACCATCAGCCCCTCCATCACCACCAAGCCTAAGTGAGATCCAATCCTCAGTACCAACGCCATTTGAAACATCAGGCTGATCCCTCGTAGCCTCAACTGACATATCTGATGGTCTAGTAGGAAGAAATATCTGGAGTGAAGGATCATTACCACTAAATGCTAGGGGATTATCAACTAAACTGTCGTTCATATTAGCATTAGGGCGATCGGCATATGCTTCAGGAAGAGAAGCAGATCCAATGCCAGTATCTGCAGCCAACACATACCCATTGATAGAACTGGTACAGTTAATAGATCCATGCTGCACATCTACTAAAGATCCTGAAACATCAGCATCAGAACTAAATAACTGAAATCCAGGGCCACCTTGGGTTCCAGAAGGCAAAGACCACATATTCATCCCAAACTCATCATCATTAGAATTGAACAGCCCCAGCCCACCGTTAACAAGCGCAGAATCATGAAAAGAATCCGGAATTCCTTGTGGCTGAGCTGGAAAAGAAACTACAGGTGTATCACTATGGTTGTTATTTAAAATAGCTCCAGATGGGATAATTGGCTCATTTTCTTCTTCAGAATCACTTAGTACAATAACTTCAGCATCTCCTGCTGGTACCGACGGACTTCCATTGCTAAAACCATATGTTGGGTCAATATTAAGAGAGATGGCCTCAAGATCAAGCGCATTGTTCGAGTAGTCAAGGTTCCCATTACCACCTTGATTAATGCTGGGATCTTCACCTTCTTTGCCACTCCCGGTGGCACTGCTGCTCATTGGAATGACATCCTGACCAAAGTTTTCTCTCGATCTATTTCCAGATGAAAATGTCTGATCTTCAGGTTTGCTGATTTCCCACAAACCGTCTCTGTTCTTCTTCAATCCAACTTTAAGGCCATTGCCATCAGAGACTCCTTCCTGTTTAACCTGCTTTAGAATTTCAGGCTTAGGCCTTGACTCTATATCTAGGGACTCACTCAGACACCCATCAGGTAAATGCCAACGCCCAAGATCCCCAAAACTCCTTCGATCACCCTCTGTCTTCGCGCGCCAAGAACCATCAGGTTTCACTTCAATTTCTGTAACATCTTCTCCACAACTTTGCATCTACACC
This sequence comes from Anisodus acutangulus, assembly GCA_029783415.1. Taxonomy (NCBI): domain Eukaryota; kingdom Viridiplantae; phylum Streptophyta; class Magnoliopsida; order Solanales; family Solanaceae; genus Anisodus; species Anisodus acutangulus. The sequence continues at coordinate 49,778,103 of CM056498.1, forward strand.
GCAAAAAAGCACAAAAATCAGCTAAAGGTTAAAACAGAGTTATTATCTCCAAAAAAAGAGAACTAGTAATACCTGAGAGGTAATTCGATTGAAATATGGATCTATGATGACATGCTCCAAAGAGTAGTTCTTGAGACAGATGGGGCATTGCCACTGCATCACATGAACAATATTTGTCAACAAATAATATCCGATGGAAATACGATGGGAACTTAGATATTGTGCTGACGGAAAAGTTCAGTTCCGGGTCATAGTTGCTTGCCTTCCTTGACCTTTGATTCATTTCAACAAAGATGTCAATATCAAAGCAGCCCATGTGTATACAAGGTTTGAATCTTCCAGCAACTTTCATCCTCGAACCACTCATCTGTTATGTACATGCAAGAGAAAATTGAACACTATGACTCGTGCTGCATTATACAGCAATAAAAATATTGCAACAAAGCAACAAAGCGGATAGAATCCAACAGAAGCAAATTATTCGAAACCCTGACATGCTATCCTCCTCCAGAGAAATTAATTCACATAATAATAACAGGAGAGGTGGTGGACATTAAGGGAAGTCTCTGCTCCACCATGTTTTGTAGATCATCCTATGGCTTCTTGTTCAAACAATCAAATAAACACTTGAATAACATCTATGACTAAGATAGCGCCTAATGGAGGTTCTTGAACCAGAAGTATAGACCTCTAGGATGTCGGATACGGCCACATCGTGTGCAATTGCACTAGCTTGCAGCTTGATTGTCTACTTTGAACAGAACAAAAGACCCACTATATAACAGTGATTAACTTAGCAACACCACCTAATAGATGCTGTGAACAGGATTATAACTTCGGTATGCACTTACAGGGCAGCGAAGATTGACAGGAATACAATCAGCAACAACTTCCAGATCACTATCGCTATCAGCATTTTCAGTGGGTGTCCCACCACCAACACAACGACGAACGCGAGAAAGGGCATCTTCAAATTGCTCACCATCTGACTCCTTTGGGATCATACCAAGAACCTAACCATAAAACAAAATTATATCAGAATTATCTCGAGCAGGTCCAGCACGCATCTTAGAAATAGGTAAATTGGTTAATGTGCACTGCTAGTATAGACATAGTATAATCTTGATATTGTGAAAATGGTTAATTGCTTAATTCTCTGTAAGGTTTGCTTTTGAATCAACTCTTTTTTCTCAATTAAGACCTTGTAAAGCATTCCTCACTAAAACTCCGGGGTAGAGCTATATTCTTACATTGTAAATACCTTCGACATATGACTAGTGTGCTTTTATATTTATTGACTTGTTAACAAAGTGAGACTTCAACTGAATACTGAAAAACAACACGTAAAAAAGTGTGTTTGCAGGAGAAAATTTACATAATTGCATAATGATGGTCAAACTTGACTACCTGTTGAACAGTACGCCGCTTCACAAGTCTAACCCCTAAGCAAAAGACACGAGCATCACATCCTGTTAATGTGATCTTGTTGATTCCATCTCTGGTGCATGGTGTGATCTGATAAAATGGTAAGGCGTGAATTGAGAAAAATGTCTATAAAATGAACCACAGCTCTATTGTAAATGTTCCTAGAAAGCAAAAGAGAAGGATGAATGCTTTATCCCTTTGCTGGGACCAATTAGATCAATTCTCCAAACTGGAATTACACATTTATTTAGAGTCCATATGCGACATACTATAATTTGCTACTTTTTCAACTTCAACACTCGAAGATGAATATATACACCAAAGAGGAAACACACACACACACCAATTCACTTCCCAAGAGGCATAAATAGAAGTGCATGTTATTAATACTCACTATAGGGCCATCATCTCGACCATTAGCACCAAGCAATTGAGAGCCAGGTCTATTTATCGCGCGCACTGGAACCCCTGTTGGTTGAGATTCAACTGAAGTTAATGCACAAGGCAAAGATCTACATCTACTAAACCAAAAAAATTATAAATGCAATCTTCACTGGATTTATGGCAATTGAGGCTTTGCAGCAGAACAAATGGGGAAAATTACATAAACAATATTTCAAGTTAAGAAGGGTAAGAAGAATCCCAGAACACTATCTCCGGCTTACCTCATTAAGGCCAAAAAATTATGGACTAGAGAGACAAACATAACTAAGGCAGTATTTTACCCAAGAACAAAGAAAGCTATTGAGAAGAATATAACTTCAGTATTTACTTCCAGATGGATCAGAACAAAAACAGAAGAAACATAGGACAGAGCATACCATTCACCTGCAAATCTGCATATTGAGGCCACTGCATCCTAAATTGTACCTTGTCGTTGAGAAGCATGCACCAAGCCTGACAAGTTTGTAGAACAAACACAATGAATATAAAAGGACTTCTTCATCCCAAACCATCACTAAGATAACCAACAACCTGGAGATCATATTCCTGTTTTGCCAACAAGTCTCTGTCTGCTCTAGTGATCTGAAATGTTTTCTCAATACTCTGCACAGGGTTTGTGCTGAAAATTCAAAGATGAGATAAGTAATTAGGAAAAAGATTACATAGTTGCTTAGCTACAAATGCAGAACAAATATAAAACAGAACATGTCAGGTGGATGACAAAGTAATTCAGTAAGGAAAATAGACAGATGCATAAATCCTCTTAATAACAGATATCTAAATGAAAATTACCATTTAACAGAGAATCCTCTTACATTCAAGAGACCACTTGCCACAGAAGGCAGAAAAAGCTTATACATGTCACACACCAGTTAAAAACTGTATCAGCGAGCAGATGACGAAGATGGGCACAATCATTCATTTCGGAAGCTAAACCTATCTTGGATGCAACTGAAAGTGATTCAAACTGATAACCTGTTCTCACATGAAGGCTGAAGCTGCTAACTTACAATGGTCAAGCTATTTCTTCACCTTAAATTGAACAAACTTCTGACCTATGGGATATGATCCAAACAGATCCAAGGCATGCACTTATATATTAAAAATCTTGCATGCACAAGATACAAGATTAAACTAGTGATTTTGAGTCTTTTGACCACTTCTCAAAATTCACTAACCACTGAATGGCTTGCCATAATATCAAAAGCAGGTAAAAGAAAAGCTGTCTTCTTATTTTTTTTTTTGTTTGCCCACCCCACCTAATCCGCATGGAATAGTGAGGAGAATATGGAACTGCACCTATCACTTCATGGCAACCAAAGGCCATCTTTTCAGGGAAACACAAACAAAAATCTCTCACTATTAATAGTAGCAAGCACAGGCACTAGAAACTGCACGTCCAGAATCTTCACAGAACTAACACCATAAACAAATTAAGCCCGAGCAATAAGAGCTCTAGATGCAATAATAGAGAACAGGATAGCCAACTGAAACAAAGTTGCAGGTATCTCACCCATCAGCAGGAACGCTTGTAATGGCCAACTTTGCGGGATATAAAGGGTGTCCCATTGTCACCCAGAATCTGCATATAGAGAATTCAGTTATGGAGGTGAAACAAGCATTACCATATGAAGGCTGTATGTAACAAAGTAAAGCCGCATCAAAGTAGTCATTTATGTTTCAGTTATGGTAAATGAATCCCCAGGTTAGCACCCACTTGTTTACCAGGCTTATGGATAACAAGTTACATTACAAAATGTACGAGTTAGACTTCACATAAGGTAAAATGTTTTTACCCAAATAAAATTTCTGAGCAGCTGCGGAAAATAACATACATGTTATATCATTTAATATAGAGGATATGGAGGTCGAACGTTAATAGGTCGTCGAGCATTGTCTAGTTTCCCTTATCAGTATTGTTATTATTACTGTCCCACTATCTTATTCTTCAATTTTATTATTACTTGTTGTTTCCTTCGCTTCGATTACCGTATTATTTGTTGTTGCTATTGTTCTCTTCTCCTTTACTTTTAGGATGGATTCTTCATTACTGTATTTCCTTTCCATACTTGATTTTGATATACTTGAGACGAGGGTCTACCGAAAACAACCTCTCTATCTCCACAAGGTAGGGGTAAGGCTGTGTACACACCTCCCTCCCCAGACCCCACTTGTGGGATTACACTGGGTATGTTGTTGTTGATGCTATATCCTTTTAGGTTCTCAAATCAGTTCCGGCTAACAAAACTCTCAACTTCTAGCTCACATCACTGTACTTACCGCTAGAACGAGACCGCCCCTATGCCCAACACAACCCCTTGGTTTCTACATAACATAGGGGGAGCCAGCCAATTTTTCTTATCCATGGCTCCAATACATTGGCTCGTCTCAGAGACGGAAAAGCCCAAATTGTAGCCTTTAATGTCCAATTGCTCTGCTTAGGATATCAAAGATTTAAAAATAAATAGCAATGTCAGGAGACACCTTTTTCGAGTGGAAGAGAACTATAGTATTAATATAGAAAGTAGAAAACAAACATCTGCATGTTTGACATCGAGAAGATTTTGAGGGCACAATTTAAAAAGAAAAATCCTCCATACCCACAAAGAATAATGCAACACTCCAGTAAACGGAAAAGGAAATGCAGCCAAATCACACAATCCCTCTTGTTACCGGAACTGATAAAAGTGAAGTAAAACCCAAAAGTAACACTTACGGGTCAGCACGAACCAGTCTGCACAATTCACAGTAAAACGTTGTAGGCGGAATTGGTGGATCACCACCCTCCATTGGCTTCTCTGGTATGACAACACAACGAATATGTTGCCATGTGTGACATCTTCTGTCTTCACACTGCAAGCATGATTACATCATGAGACACAAATGGTGATACATCGAATACAAGAAACGGAAGCTTCAATTTTTCAGGCCAACACCATGTCCAGTGCACCCCTCATCATGACAGATTTTATTTTCAAAAAGGCATACTTTAAGCTGAGATTGCAACAACGTACGAATGAACAAGATGATTTTCAGCATACTAACAATAAAAAAAATGCAATTTACAGATGAGCACGATAGTCTAAAATGTAAAAGATGCAATTCTGTAGCGGCCTAACTAGGAAATTTACAAGTAATTACGCAGATTCACATGACATAAGCAGATTTAATATATCTTCTGAAAGAGAATCTGAGCACAAGAGGAGGTCTAGCCACTCAAAATAGTACATTGAAGATATATGTATTCATAAAATAAGAGAGACGAGGGAAATTAATGCAGAAGTAAGACCTGAATCATTGTTTCAGTTTGTAACGAGCTTGTGCACACACAGCGAATTTTCATATGGTAAGAGTTTTCAATTTCCTGTTTCAACTTCACAGTACTGGTATCCGAGATGACTTGTGACTTCGATGCCAGGTCAGTTGCACCAGATACCTGCATTTTTCTGGGAGACAAAAAAAGATCACTATGCACAAAACTGAAGAATTTGTTTGAGTACCAATTAAGAGGCAAAAAACCACGTATGCACTTCATTTTAAGTTCACAAGGAAATATTTTTGAAAGACGTGTCCAACTGATCGAAAGTATGAAACAATGGATAGGGAGTCTGAAACATCAAACTCCACTTTCTCCTTTCAGATAAGTGTATCCTGAGATTGAAACTGCTTTATACCTATAAATGTCATCAACAAGTTTTGCAACATCTTCCTTCCCAACACTGTTTTTCTTTGGCCACATTCCTGAAACTGTTCAGCATCAAAGATGTGAGAATCAGTTACCAAAAGGCCATGCAAGCAAGCAAATCTACTAGTTAAAAGCGAGATATCAGCAACTATATATATGCAAGTACACTTAACATGAAAAATACAACTAGAAGAAACCCCAATTAACAAATAAATGCAAGTACATTTAGCATGAAAAACACACACTAGAAGATACCCTCAAGTAACAAGTACATGAGGGGTTCAATTTTTAAGGAATTTCACTATTATCACACAATGTCTACCAAGACAATGGCAACATTTAATGATGAGAATTTGGTAAGATTTTTTATGTGTCCCCCACAAACTGCATGAAAACGAGGCAGACTGAGGATATATTAGTTAGATTGCATAATGAGGAAACCGGTACGACAAGTTGGAAAAAGAAAAGGTAAGAATCAGGACATCTGAAACCCGAGAGAAATGAGTGTGTGTAATCAGCAACTCCAGAAGAAGTGGCATATATTAAAAAGGAAGCAAGTAAATGAAAACATAGAATGGCGAGACACACAGAGCAAACCACTAACAAACAAGATATGAGTAACATCCCCAACAGCTTCTTAAAGCAAAAAATGTAGCTGCTCACCTCGTTCATCAGAGAGTGTAGCTAATATGCGATCAACAAGGTCCTGCATTACCAAATACTAGCGTCAAGCATCAAACTAACATATCGATGTAACAAGTGTTGTGCAAGAATGTAACCAGTCAATGCTTAACCATGAAAATCAACATTGTTGATGCTTAGGCTAAAGAGAAAGAACAATTGTCATGAAGAAAGACAACCTAATAATTAGAGTTTGTTTGGCCGAGCTACCGAAACCAGCTTATTTGAGAAGTACTTCATACCAAATGCGTTTTTTTTCAGGCAGCTTAAGTACTTCTTACCAAACGTGTTTTTTTCTGGCGGCTTATTTGAGAAGTACTTCTTAAAAGTGTTTTTTCAAAAAGTGCTTTGAGAGAGTAGTGGTTTGTGTTTGGCTAGAACATTTGAGAAGTGTATTGTTAGTAGTTTGTGTTTGGCCAGTATTTTCAAAAAGTGCTTTTAAGTGTCAAATTATGAAAAGGGAATTACTACTAATTCATTTGGTAAAGATAAATTTCTGATATGGAAATCTAGTCCTAAAATCAAAAGCACTTATTTTAGGGGAATGTACTTTTTTCCAGCTTTAGCCAAACAGACTATTGATGTGTTAATCAAAAAGAAGCCCTCCCACTTCCCTTTTTCTGGGATAAGGTAATCTATTCCATGACAAGTTAAGAAAAATCCCAAGAAGCCCTCTCATGTCTGTAACACTATTTACAGATTCCCAAACTAAAACTCCCATTACAAAGAACAAGAGACAGCTCCAATGGGAACATCATTTACCACTCGGCCAACAACAGACGAGAAGGACTAACTAAACTCGGCATGTGCAAAGACCCCTAAATTAATCAAAATATAGATAAAAAGAGAAGATATCATAAAAATTGCAATAACCAGGGACAACAATATGCTCAATATCACAGGTCTCCCTCTCATGAGTGATAATGTAGCACGGTATGAAAGGCCTACTTAAACAAAAAGCAAGGAAGCCATGTTTTAAACAGCAAACCTAAAAAGATGCATGGAAAAGTTCAAACCTGCTTCTTCCCTTGCTTCGAAAGACCAAGTTGAGTCAGAACATCTTTGAGCTCCTTTATCCGAAAATATGCCAATTTATCCTATAAGAGACAATTAATCGTCACCAACAAAACCAACCAATTCACACATCCAGCAGCACACAGTAGTCAGTAAATTGAAACCACTTCCAGACCCTACACAAACAGCAATCACTAGACCAACCAGTAACTGCTTAATTTTTAGTTTAGATCTGAACATTATGAAACATGCAATTCGACACATAACATATTTAGTCGCATAACCATATAACTACTGCAAATATGGAGGCACATTTGGAGCGCGTTTACAATGTTATCTTACCTAATCCCTTATGGAGTTATTACTATCTATTTTCACATTCTCCAGCATCTTCCTTTTCTAATTTTTGTTTGTTCATCCGACATTTTGACACTAATCAGTCACTAAGCCTAATCACAAGCACCAAACATAGTATATTACACTAAAACTATACAAGCAGCTCACTGCTTTAAGTCAAGCCGCCATAACACATGAAAATTAGACACCTCTAAGCAATATTCACAATCAGCACCAAGAAATTTAAAATGAACAGTTCAACAACAACAACAAAAATTGCAAAACAAGAAGAAATTAAAATCTATTTTTTTGTTTTTCATACGACATTTTAACACTTATTATCGGTCACTAATGCTAATCACAAGCACCAAGCATAGTATATTACACTAAAACTATCCAAGCAGCTCACTGCTTTAAGTCAAGCCGCCATAACATATGAAAATTAAACACCTCTAAGCAATATACACAATCAACACCAAGAAACTAAATATGAACAGTTCAACAACAACAAAATTGCAAAACATGAAATTAAAATCTATTTTTTGTTTGTTCATATGACATTTTAACACTTATCGGTCATTAATCCTAATCACAAGCACCAAGCATAGTATCATCATATCATACTCAGTGAAATCCCACAACGTGGGTCTAGGGAGAGTAGAGTATACTCTGAGCGGTTGTTTCCGAAAGACTCTCGGCTCAAGACAAAGTATAAGCACAAGCAAAGTAAAAGAAACGGTAAGACCCGGACAAGAAATTTAAAATTGTATGAAAATGATGGTAACAAAAGTGAATAAGTCATGCTAGCGCATTCCGGAAAAAGAAAGATCAACTAACGCATGTAAATAAAATAAATAAAGTACACCAAGCAGTAGAAATCAAACGACAAGGGACTATAACGCAATAATGCGCCTACTAGTATGATAGGTTAAGCAGACTTACAATAATAACACTATAGCTACCAGTTTGTAAGCGTAAGTAGGACTACGTTCAACTACCTACTACTCTCTACCCTAATTTGTGTCCTCCACGACCCCCTATATAAGATCATGTCTTCAATAAGTTACACATGCGTCATATCCCGTCTAATCACATCTCCACAATACTTCTTCGGCCTACATCTACCCCTTATGAACCCGTCCACAGCCAACATCTCACACCACCGCACTGGGGCATTTGTGTCTCTCCTCTGCACATGCCCGAACCATCTTAACCTCACTTCCCGCATCTTATCCTCCACCGAGGCCACTCCCACTCTGTCACGGATATCATCATTTCTAATCATATCCCTACTTGTATGCATGTACATCCATCTCAGCATCCTCATCTCCGCAACTTTCATCTTTTGAATGTGCGAAGTCTTGCCACATACAACATAATCGGTCTAACCACCGCCCTATAGAACTTGTCTTGCACATTTTTATCGCACAAGACTCCAGATGCAAGTCTCTTTTTCATCCACCCTACACCAATACGATGTGTGACATCATCATCAATCTCTTTATTTCCTTGGATAATAGACCCGAGGTACTTGAAACTTCCTTTCTTTGGAATGACCTGAGTACCAAGCCTTACCTCCACGCCTATCTCATGGTCGCTCCAAGTATTATGTCTTGATCTTACTCAGCTTGAACCCTTTAGACTCCATAGTCTGTCTCCAAACCTCCGGCCTAGCGCTCACTCCGTTGCGAGTCTCATCAATCAGGACTATATCATCTGCGAATAACATACACCATGGCATCTCACCTTGAATTTGTCGCGTCAATCTATCCATCACCAAGGCAAATAAGAACGGTCTAAGAGTTGATCTCTAGTGCAACCCCATTATCACTGGAAAGTGCCCCGAGACTCCTCCTACTGTCTGTACATGGTCTTGTCTCCATCACACTTATCCTTGATCGTCCTACTGTACGTCACAAGTACACGTTTAACCTCTAAACATCTCCATAGAACCTCACTAGAAACCTTGTCCTCCGGGTTGATGAAAACCATATGTAAGTCTCTTTTCCTCATACTATACTGCTCCACCAACCTCCTAATCAGATGAATGACTTCTGTAGTCGAACGTCCTGGCATGAATCCAAATTGGTTCTCGAAAATAAACACCCCTCTTCTCACCTTCATCTTCACGGCCCTTTCTCATGCTTTCATAGTGTGGCTTAGCAACTTGATACCCCTATAGTTGTTTCAACTCTGGATATCACATTTGTTCTTGTATAAAGAAATCATTATACTCCACCTCCATTCTTCGGGCATTCTCGTTGTCTTAAAATGACATTAAACAACTCAGTCAATCACTCCAAACCTGCCCTGTGTGCGCTCTTCCAAAATTCAACTAGGATCTCATCAGGCCCGGTTGCTCATCCGCGCGCATTCGGTAAACAACACTCTTAACCTCCTCAACCTTAATGTTATTACAATATCCAAAATTCCGGTACCTTTCGAATTGCTCCAAATTTCCTAGCACAATGTTTTTATCTCCTTTTTCGTTCAAGAGTTTATGAAAGTAAGACTTCCAACTCCATCTAATATGCGCGTCCTCCATCAGTACTTTATCGTCCTCGTCCTTGATGCACCTCACGTAATCCAGGTCACGAGCCATCCTCTCACTCGCTTTGGTAAGTCTGTACTTCTTATCCCCAGGTCACATACATGCGTTCAAAAACCGTCGTTTTTGCCACAGTAACAGCTAGCTTTGCCTCATTCCTCGCCATCTTATACAATTCTCTATTCGTCCACTTCTCCACATTATCCTTACTCTCTACCAATTTCGCATAAGCCGTTTTCTTTGCTTTCACATTTTCTTGAATTTTATCATTCCACCACCATTCCCCTCGACGCCCACCACGACTACATCGCGAGACCCCTAACACTTCTCTAGCTACCTCCCGAATGCAACTGGTGGTCCTGTCCAACATACCGATCGCATCACCACTACTCCCCCAAGCCCCTTTGGCCATCAACCTCTCTTCCATCTCCTTTGCACTAGCCATGGTCAAACTCCCTCATTTGATTTTTAGCCTGTCATCCACAACCCTCCTCTTCTTCTCCATCTTAGATCTTCAAATTCATCACCAAAAGCTTATGTCGGGTTGTAAGATACTCACTCGGAATAACCTTGAAGTCTTTACAAAGATCGTTGTCAACTTTTCAAAGGAGCAAAAAGTCTATCTGAGTCATAATCACCGAGCTACGAAAAGTCACCAAGTGCTCCTCCTTCTTCATGAACCTCGAATGGGCTATCACCCTCCCAAAAACTTTAGCAAACTCTAAGAGAGAGACGCCTCCCTCGTTCCTGCCCCGAGGTCAAAGCCTCCATGCACGTCGTCATAACCTCCGAAAGTGACCCGATATGTCAATTGAAATCTCCCCTACAAATAACTTCTCAGTGAGCGGTATACCTCTCACCACCTCATCCAAATCCTCCCAAAAATGCCTTTTCTCCTCTCGTCCAAGCCCGCCAGCAGCACGTAAGCATTAATAATGTTCATAGTGGACCCTCCAACTACCAACTTAATCGCCATCAACCTGTCATTGACCCACCTAACCGCTACCACTTGATCCCTTAGCTCATTGTCTACCAAAATGCCTACCTCATTCCTATACCTCGACCTACCCGAGAACCATAACTTATACCCGTCCACATCCTTAGCCTTAGATCCTACCCATTTGGTCTCTTGGACATTTGCTATATTAATCCTCTTCTTCTTAAGAATCTTAACTAGCTCTATGGACTACCCTGTTAAAGTCCATATATTCCAAGACCCTATTCTCAATCTAGCATCTCACTTACCCCACTTACCCCCCTAACCCTCGCCCACATCCCCGACCGAGAATATATGAAAATATCCAAGCATCTCATTGCTTTAATTCAAGCCGTTGTAAACATATGAAAATTAAACTCTAAGCAATATTCACAATTAGCACCAAAAATTTAAAAACAAATGTTTCAACAACAACGAAATTGCGGAATAAGAACTTAAAATCTAATTACATTGCAGCTAATTACACAACTCTAAGCAATATTCACAATTGACACTAAAGAATTAAAAATGAACAGTTCAACAACAAAATTGCAAAATAAGAACTTAAAATCGTTAATTAAACAAGCAATATTCACAATTAGCACTAATTAAATTAAAAATGAACATATCAACAACAACAACAACAAATTTGCAAAATACGAACTTAAAATCGCTAATTAAACAACTCTAAACAATATTCACAATTAGCACTAAATATTTAAAAACAAACATTTCAACAACAAAAAAATTACAAAAATAGAAGTGATTAAACTCTAACTTTGGTTTGTTCATCCAACATTTTAACAGTTACCGGTCACTAATCCTAATCACAAGCATCAACACATAGTATATTACACAAACTCATTTCAATATGAAAATTAAACAACTCTAAGCAATTTTCACAATTAGCACTAAAAAATTTAAAAAAAAACACAGTTCAACAACAAAAAAACTGCAAAATAAGAATAAATTAAAAACTAATTTAATTACCTTGCAGCTAGCAACCAAATCCATCTTAACAACTCCAAACGTTACACCGTGGTTGAAATATCCAATTAATCAGCCAAACAATCCAATGTCCAAATAAATATTGATCTAAATCATATTACAAGTAAACAAAAAACAAAATCAGTAAACCTAAAAATACTTCGATCAAAAAGTCAATTTACATGAAAATAAATTCGTTTTTTGTTGCAAATAAGCTTAATTAGAGGTGATTAGTACATGGATTAGATGAATCAATTAGGGTTTTAGAGAGAGAAACCAAGGCGGCGGTTAAACTTTTTCTCTCTACCTTGTTCTTCGTCTTGGCAATTGCTATGGCGGCGCTTTTTCTTGACCGAAATCGGCATGAAGAGAGCTATCCTCGAATTACTACCAAAAGTTCCGGACGTATCATTGGGTTTATTAAATCTGGTTTATTTTGTGAAGAAAAATCCGGGTTTAGTTTCTATGTGCTCACGTGTACGTGGCTGTATCCTGCACTTACTTGTCCTTGGTTTTTCCTTTTTATTACTAACGTCACTGCGTACGGTGGAAGATCCTTTTGAGAAAAGAAAAAAACAAAAAGGACAAGGAACAATGGAAACTTTTGCTCTACTTGATAGCCGGTTAGAGTTATCAGTTATGCAAATATACATAGATTAATTTATATAAGTAATATTTATTGTAATGTTTAGTTATTTATGTATTAATTTTTTTATTTTTTATTTTATAAAAATTATATTTAAATTCTTTCATATTTTATACATGTATTAGTTATGCAAAATTCAAAATTATAATCTAAATACCATACTAATTTTATATATGATTAACTCACATTATAATTAGCTACCAAACACAATATTATTTATGCATTATTTTAATACACTCCTAATCAGCTATCAAACGACCCCTAAATAATTGATCAATTTAGCTTATGATTCTTGTGAATTGTGATATATAACAAAATATTTAATTTTTAATTAATTAAAATATATATTTTAAGAAATGATATATTTGACTACAACAACAATAACATATTTAATGTAATCTCATAATACGCGTTATAAGGAGTGTAAGATATATACAAACTTTACTTCTATATTTGTGAGGAGAAATGTTATTTCTGATAGTTCCTCAAATTAAATTATTTAAGAATTTAATATGTGTCTGATACTTTGAAGAAGGTGATTTATGGTTGGCGGGGCCCACATAACGAAGAGACCGATCAAATTAGGTTTCACATTTGGGAGTAGTTGGAGGTTTCGGAAGAATAGAACTCTTTGTAGCCGTACGATTAGATGAGTAGTCATCTTACATCTTTGACCAATGTGCATCTAGCAATTTTGAAGATTCAAAATTAACGATAAATGAAAAAAGTTTGACCATTCAAATGGATCTTAATTAATTAATGAAAATGTGGTGGGAAAGCATCCAAACATAGTAGACAAGAGTCATAATATAGATATTGTGAATTTGAATTACATGAGATTTATTAATACATTTTTAAATCTTTGATTCGAGGCAATTTATTGCTTTCACACACTATATGACCTATAAAAGTTGGTACAAAGACTTTTATGCCAAGAATTCTATTCATTTTTAGATGGATAGTCTCCATGATCCACCTATCTAATTACTTAGGATTTAGATATAGTTAGTAACAATAATTATGTCAACTCTTCGTGGTTGATAGTAACATTTCTTGTAATCTTTTAGGTGTTCCTCCTCACTTACGGTTACTTTCAATTTCAATCAATTTCTAGTTAATGCACCCAAGTTAATTTTATTTTATTGTTCTTTTTAATTTGTTTTAAGTTAATATTGTTCATATATTTACCTTGAGTGAAATTTTACTAATAGAAGACTTTAGATTTAAAGTACAAGTTAGAAGACCTTTTACCTTTTAATTTTTGAGTTATTTTCTTTAAATTAATACATGATTGGTGAAATCGAGTTGTAATAGAAAACTCATCGTCCAAACAGTATAAGGAGAAAAAGGTAAAAATAAATACATGAAATGAAAATGAATGTTATTGTAAGAACATGACGTTAAAATAAATTATTATAAAAATATGAGTTTGACCCTACAGAGTCAATACTATAAAAAGTTACTTGTTGAATAGCCAATTGCATGGTAATATATTTGGAGACTTTGAGAATAGACAAATATGATGTTACATTGCAAATAAAAAGATATGTAATTTCGAAGAAATTAACAAAGAATAAATATGAGACTAATTGTAAAAACATAAGATTGATCTGCAAAGCCTACACATTCAATAATGTAAACAATTAGAAAGTATTTAATATTTAACGTATCAAAATTAGATTTTGCAAAATAAAGTCAAACAATTGCGGGTTTGAACTTTCAACTTCGATCATTCGAATATGAAGTTAGAGATTTCGCAAGCCTAACTCTAGGGTAATACCTGATGTAGAATCTTAAAGTTTGAAATTTGACTTTGAATTCGATGTAAGTTGAGCTTAACCAACTTCCAAATTCAGATTTGGAAGACTGAAGTTTGAAATTTTCTAGTTACAATCCAACCAAGCTCATCTTCATACTCAAATGACGGAGTTTATGTTTTATCATTGTCCTCCTCCTTTGTTAATTCAAAGTTGTGAATGCATAAGAAGCTCTACTATCTTGTGAGAGCATTACATACAACAAAGACACTTCTTATAGCTAAAATTACGATTGGAGCAGTAAGTAATGCACACTATGAACGTAAATCTAAAAAAAAGTTGAGACGAGTGACTGACGAGCTCTGGGCGTATATATTTTTCTACTTGTTCTCAATCAAGTTATAGTAAAATTTAAGATATCGTTCCACGGAGACTGAAACCACCTAGGCTACAAACTTATATTGTCTTTGTTACTATTTGAGATAATCAAATTGACGAAGGAGGATTGTTCAAAAGTTTTGAAAAATAAAATAACAAAACAAGAAATATTTTCGAATTTTTCTAGCAAAAGATAGTGGTTGGGATATTTTGAATTGGCAAGATAAAATTATTAAAATTAAATCAAATTTATATTATTTATTTAATAAAATGATAGCTTATTCTAATATAACCAAATCACATAAAAGTAACCAATTAATAACACCTCTTTCGGTTAGTGTAGTTAATCGATTGTCGGTGAAACAAAGACATTGTTTAAAGTATAGCTGACCAGTGGGCCGGGCTCGAGTCTGGCGGGTCGGGTTTGGTGGGGTCGGGTCGGGGACGGGACGGGACGGGTGAAGGGGGCGGGATCAGGTTTGGCGGGACTTTCGAAGTCAGTCCGACCCGATCCGTCGAAATCGAAGCGAAGCGAGGCGGGCGGGATCGGTATCGGGTTCCGGCGGGTTTTCCTTCTTTTTTTTAATAACATATGTATAAAAAAAACTCAATAAACAAGACAAGATAGTGTAATAAAAATATCCCAAATGTTGTTTTTGTGCCTATTATATTATTTAATAGACATGTGATATTTTTGTAATACAAATACAATTGTCTAAATTACAATTTTGTAGTGTTGTCCAAAAGTTACAAATTACATAATAAAATTGCAATTAAAAAAATTACATTCTCAAAAAGACATGTTCTAATTGCTTGATAATTTAATGTGGTTCTTCGGTTGGAATTGGTATTTGTTGATCAAATTGATCCACGTCGTTTCCACCACATTCGGATAAGATTTCGTTGTAGTTTTCGTCTTCTTCTTCGTTGATCTCCTATTGACCGCACCTTCTCCGCTCCGCTCGTATCCAATCTCTGAATAATACTGCAATTTCCAAGATGTCTCCGGCTAATGAGTGTTTGTGGTCTCCTATTTGATATCTGTCAGCAAAAAAAGCGCTTTCAGACGCAGTTGATGACGCTTGAACGTTCAAAACATCTCGGGCCATCATTGAAAGTGTCGGGAAGGTCTTCTCATTCCCCCTCTAGTATTTCAGCAAGTCTTCATGTCCATCTTTATTGATAACTTCTTGGTACGGTACAGAACCCTGCAAAACAAAAATATCAAACTCACTAATTTGGTTAGTAGCGGTACGCCCGCACATTCTATTTCCGATGCTTTCAATACTAGCCGCAAAAACAACATGTCTTTTGTGAGGTTGTGTTGAAGATGAAGAAGGTTGTATGGAAGCCGGTAGGTTACTAGCACTTTCTTGTTGGTAAAACTTATATATTTTTTTGCATTGGTCTTCTACGCTAGGCAACACTTCTTATTTAGTTTGTTCAATTGGTGGTGGATGATTTAGATTTTTTGGACTTGGAGGTGGTAGTACTTCTATACAATCGTAAATAGTTTCAATAAGTGATTTAGTACCGTCTATTTTAATAGTCAGATTTAATACAACACTAATAATATAAATAGTGGGGATAAAAATAAAATATTTTTTTATTTTGATAAACATTTTTTCAATAGCTGTCATATAAGTTGGTTTTTCCATATATTCACTAAGTAATAAAAATATTAGAGTTATATAAAACAACATAGTTGAAATAGTATGATAATAAATACCGGGAAATTATTTTGTTGCTTGAAAAATTTCTCTAAAAATACAATAAGTTCAGAATTTTTACCCAATCACTATCTACAACCATATCAGTTGGATTTTGATTATGAGAGTTAAAAAATAAAGTTATAGGTTTTCTATAGTCATAAGCAACAAGTAGTTGCTCGTATAAAGAATTTCACCTAGTGGATACTTCTTCCGGAATTTTTCTATAAGGTGATCCACAATCGTGACAAATTTTTTATATTCTTTTCTTCGTTGTACTCTATTACTTTTTAAAATAAAGTTTATAGCAAATTGTATTTTACTAATAATGTCTTCAAAAAGTGATAGACCATCCTTTAGAATTAAGTTATATATATGGCACGCGCATTTTATATGAAAATGATAAGAAAAGATGGAGTTAAACTATTTTTTTAAATTGTAATAACGTAATTGTTAGAATAAGCGTTATCTAATGTAATAGCCATAATTTTATCGGTTATTCCATAATAATGGCACACTTGATAAATTTTTTCTGCAATAAAAGTAACAGTGTGCCTATCATCTATATATCCATACGCTAAGATATGTTTTTGCATAGACCGTTTATAATCTATCCAATGACAAGTTACCGTTAAATAATCATGGCCGTTAGTACTACTACCTATATCATACATGATAGATACTTTGTTATTCAAATTATATAATGAATAACGTAAATATTGTTGATATTCATGTGCGAATTTAAATACATCTCTCTTAACAGTTGATATAGGAAAATCGTTAAAAGCATGATTATATATATCTCTAATGTAATGAATAAAACCGGGAGATGAAGGAAATGAAAAAGGCAAACCCTCCACAACAACTAATTTTGATATTGCTTCCCTATCTCTATGCTTATTGTATTTAGGGCCTACAATTCCCCCCGTCATATGGTTAATTTAACCCTGTACTTGGTCCGAGACAGTATCAGTATGTGAACCTTGTCCCGATGGAGCGGGCGTTAACCCGGTTTTAAAGCCTGGTATTGGGCATACCTAGCTGGATGAGCCCTTACTACGTGTCTCATTAAACCCCTCCGTCCCACCGTGACCCTTTCCAGTTTTAAATTTTAAAACATCTTTACAAAATTTACATTTATCTACTTGATTCTCTACGTCCCTATCAAAAAATATCCATGCATCTGATTTTAATTGTCGTTTTGCTGGACCTCGTCTCATACTAGGGGGGATATGAGACATTTCAGTTGAAGGTGCACTAGTGGGTGTGTTGTTATCAACATTAGTGGGTGTATCATCGTCTAAATTAAAGTCTTCTTGAGTTCCAGAAAATAGTTCCTCGTCTAAATCTAATGGTATTGTAGGAAAATGTTCAGTATCAACAAAATCATACTGTGTAGGAATATGATGACTAGAAGAAGTACCCTTGCCCTGATTTTCCATACTAGAAGAAACACCCTTACCCTTAAATATACCTCTTAATCCTTCCATTTTAATTATGATAATAAATAATTAAAGATAATAAAATTAAGTGCGCTAAATAAAATAAACAGACAATAATAATTTAATGAAGGAACGAATGTACCAAACGCCGACGTGTAATCGAGAGGTTGAAAATTGAAACTTTGCTCGATGGAAGATCCTCAAGCTAGTTGCCAACTTCACTCTCAATTCCCAAATGAATAAATAAAATTGAATAAATAAAATTGAATATTTAGTAAACAATGTAGACTTGTAGAGATATATATTGAGAGATTGTATGAAGATTTGTGAGAAAGATGAAGAGAAAATGAGTTATTTATAGTTGAAAATTGGGTTAAAGTGTAAATATAATAATTTATGGGTTAAAAATAAATATTAAGGGGTAGGGGGGTTGGGGAGGGGGGAGGCCAAAAATGACCGTTGCACAATGGCCAAAATATAAAATGGTCGTTGGTGCAACAGTTATATTTGCAAAGGGGGGTTACGGGCGGGCTCGGGATCGGGTCGGGGTTGGCAGGCAGGGCCGGGTTGGGACGAGACATCGTCCCGTCCCGATTCGAGTCCCGCTACTGTTTTTTTAATACGCGGTGTCAGGCCGGGACCGGGCCGTCCCGACCCACTGGCCAGCCTTAGTTTAAAGAATGGTTGCTTGTTTCTAATACAACCACTCCACATATCAACAATATATTAATAGCACCACTCTCATTTATACTATTAATTTATTGACAGTTAGTGACATTAAACAACCATTGATTAATAACACCTCTTTCGATTAGTGTAGTTGATCAATTAAAGTAATGGCTTCAAACAAGAATTATCTTAGTTGAGTGCACCAAGTGAACAAAAGTCTCTTTCGATTAGCCCTTGCTAAATCAATAAACTTGTTTAAATCATTCTCTTCTCCCGAATAAGAAATAAAATAACAAGATAAAGATTTTCATAAATAGATATAATTATAATACATATAATTAATATCAAATACCTTGGTGTATAAAGATGATAAAGGAAAAATTCCAACATAAGAAGATAATAAAATTAAGACATTTATTATAATGACTTTATCAAGCTTCATATAGTATCCAACCAAAGAAACTTACTCCATCATGGAGAAAATATAAAAACTAAAAAAGGAAAATATTATTCATATAAAGAAGAAATAAATACAAAGAAAAATAACAAAATTGATTATTGAGTTGAATTTGATCTATCTTGATGCTCCTTTGCAGTAGAACTTCACTTCATATTTATAGGAAAATGTGTGTCAACTTTCCAAGGATGTCATACCTTGATTGGGAATGCAATCACTTTATTAGGGATTTTATCCTTGATTCAATTTTACTTTTATATCTCTATTTTCTTTTTGCTTTATTCTTTTTTCTTTTCCTGCAATATTAATTAAAATTGTATATAAATAATAAGAATTATATATATATATAAATGAATAAACTACGTATTACTTAATATTATATATACCTAAAAAGTATAGTTAATTTATACTCATAAGTGACTCGTATAGAATTTACGTACATAAAAAATGTAATAGTAATAGTAACAATTTTCCGTCTTCTTCAAGTCTGAGCCAAACTCCATGCACATATATGTTTTCCCCTTGGGTTAAAATTTAAATAGATTTTAAATAAATCCTTAAAATCGGCTACTTAATACAAATTAAACAGTAGACATTTTTTACCACGGATTTTCTTTCAAAGGCACTAGTTTTTAATTTTTGCCCCTCATATTTGTGGTCTTTAATTTTTATTTATGGTACTTATTTAATGAAAATATCTAGATCTGCTTTGCAACACATAATTTTTATAATATTTTTATCTTCGAAAATTAAATTTTTGCCTTGCTCGGCATAAAATTCATAGTAACTACATTATGCGGCATAATTTTTGTAGTATTTTTTCAGATTATGCTAAGTGTTGAAATCTCTACCTTGTACTACATAATTTATGTGAATGTTATGACCCATATGATGAAGTTAAATGTAAATTATGCCGAATAAAATCTAAAATTATGTTATTTTTCAAATTATGTTGAGTGTTAAAATTTTTGTTTTATCTGACATAATTTATGTGAATGTTATAATACATATGGTGAACTTAAACGTAAACTATATCTTTCAAAATCTAAATTATGTCACATCAAAATATGCTAAGAGAAAAAAATTAAAGATTACGGGCAAAAATTAAAGAACATCTCGAAAGAAGGACACTGATGCGAATGGTAAAAATTGCACAATTTGACATTCAAATGAGCTGTTCCTTAGTTTTTGTCCTTCAAATGGGTTGGTCTGACTTTTGACCTTCCTTTCCTTTAATGAATCTTTTCATATCAAAATGCCCTCTAACCAAAAATCAATTCTTTCATTTTTTCTTCATCTTCTTCCACGTACATTTGTTCCTTTAGGTTTATCAGCACATGAATTTTGAAAATATTGAATGTTGGCCAAAGATGATTCTTCAAATTGATATTGTTTCTTACTTCAAATTCTTTATATTCCTCTTTTGTATTGATTTAATTCTATGTATATTGAACACGCAGGGATTATTGAAAGTGGGCTAAGAGCTGTTTCTCCCACTCCGATGGGCAACAATGGCAAAGCATTCCGGCGACTCCGTCGTCGACATGAACTTTGCTAATAGTACAATAAAGAACAGAGTGCTCTTACAGTGACAATCCACTGATATTCGGAACTTCTTTATTGAAGTAATTCCCGTAAAAAAAAAACAGGTTCTCTTTACATTTTATTCAAAGTTCCATCTTTTACACTTAATACTAATACTATGTTTTTGTCTTCTTGTTCATCTGGGTATGAATTTCTTGTTGGGATTTCCATAGAAGTGAAAATGTTAGTATAAACCCAACCGGAATTAACTGTTCTTCTTTTAAAACTACTGAAAACCCCACCACTCAAAGCTCTAACACTCTTCAAATCCTCAATCAAACAAGGCCTTCAACAAACTCACCAATCGTTCTCTATAATCATACACCAACTTCTATCATTCAACTCAATCTCTAATTCTACCTTATAAAGCAGAGATTGCCTTATGCATGAAGGCAAATTCTGTTTTAAGCTAAAGTTGGCTACCTTAAGACATAGTTTGCAATTATCTTGTTTTTTGACATTTAATGTTATTTTTTGTCGGAATGAACTGTAAAGAAATATTCAAATAGCATAATCTGATTTGTTTGGTTGTGTTCTCATTATCTCATGTTAGTTACTTCTCTGTAATTTTATCCTATGGTGCTTATGTGTTTGTCAATTTTTATTTGTTGATTTACTAGGGTGTTTGTCAATTTTTATTTGTTGATTTACTAGGGTGTTTGACAATTTTACTACCAGATGGGGAGGTCCAGACACTGAATCTGAATTTGCAGCCTCAAGTTCAACCCAGATGTAATAATGGTAAAAATTTAGTTCCATCCTCTTATCCTAAATTAACTATACTAGTTACTACTAGCAGGTTTATTTTTTCTTGAATATTTTCTGATTTAAATCTTTTGTATAGGTGGTTGTTACACCCCGTAGCTTCGCATTTCGCCGTGCCATCAATGGATACCGAAGTCCGGGAAAGAGATATGACCGTACGAAAGGATAATGAAGATTTACCGCTTGTTTATGGAAGTACCGGAGTGTTTGGATATTAAACGGATAGAAGGAAGTACGTTTCGACGAAAGCAAGAAACCGGAAAACTTGACGGGACAGATGACGGACCGTCAAATATAGGGATGGCAATTGGGCGGGGCGGGTGCGGGTACCCCTCCCCCGCACCCGTACCCGCCAGAAAATTTTATACCCGCCACCCATGGCGGGTACAATTTTCAACATCCATACCCGCCTAGGCGGGTATATTCCTAAATCCACCACCCAAGCGGATATCCGTCACTTGCCAATACCCGCATGTACCCACCTGGCATATTTTGTAATCAATTCATTTGTGATCAATTATTGATCAACGTGATCCCAAAAATTCAAATTCCAAAAATTATCCCAAAAATTTGAGTCAAGAATTAATACTATCACGGTCTCATTTTCTTTGGGAGAGAGCGAGGAGAATTTCGGATTTTTACATCATCAGAATTCCCCATTTTTTCAGCTATATAAGCTAAAGTTTTTCAACTTTTTCAATTGAACTCGACAAACCCAATAGGTAAAACTTAACAAATGCACAAAAATTGACCTCACCAAGACAACCCAAAGCACATCAGCATCTCCTTTAAAGAAAAAGGCAGAGACGTCAAGGTGGTTCGTGAAAAAAGTTTGTGATTTTTCCTTTAAAGAAAAAGGTAGAGACGTCGTGAATGAGAGAGGGAGGAGAGACGGCGTGAAGGGGAATGAGAGAGAGGGAGGCATGAAGGCGTGAAAGACTGAAGAGGCGTAGGGTTTTGAGTTTTGTTGGAGAATGAGAGACTTGTCGTGACTTATGGGCTGCTAATATTTTGGGTTTGGGGAGGGTATAAGGCGGGCGGGTAGGCGGTTGGATGCGGGGCGGGTATGACTGTAAATCCACCACCTACCCGCCTACTGTGACAGGTACAATTTCAATAGCCAAAGTTATACTCATACCCGCCCCAACTGGGACGGGTGCGGTGCAGAATCCGCAAAATTATACCCACCTGCCATCCCTAGTCAAATATCCAGCATGAGCCGTCAATCTTCTAGGAAGTTTGACGGACCGTTGGAAGTTTGATGGCCCGTCTAGTGTACCGTCAAATTACAGCGGTGCATAATTTTTACGGGTTTATATTAGATTTTTCTTATTTGGGGTTCATTCCTCTTCAATACCAAACCATAAGACCTCTCCTAAACCCTATCAATCATACCCCAACACCCTAAGTCGAAACTGAAGTCATAATCCGCAAGAATTTCATAATAAACCCCGTGATTATCAAAGAAACCTCCATCTCCTTGAGGAGTTAGTTCTTGAAAACCCTTGGAGCGAGATACTCTACCATTTAGAGGAGATTTTGATACGTAAAGGTAAGTTTTACCCATCTCTACTTATGATTATCATTGATTGTCGATTTGGAGGAAGTTATGAAAAAATTATCATGATCAAACCTTCACAAAATTATAAATTTCATAATATGAGGTGTTGGGCTGTTTTACTCTAATTATGAGTTGAATTAGATGATGGTATTAATGGTATATGTTATGGATTAAGGAACATACGGTTTGAAAGGTTATGAGACTAATTCACATGAAGTTTTCCGTATAAGAGAAGTTTAAAGAATTACTTATGCCTAAGAGTTGTCTAAGAACACCTAACTGAGTTTTTATGGAAATTGTATTTTTGTATTGGAGCCGTAAGATTGAATTATATGAGAATTCTTTGTAAAAAAATTTAAAAATTTGAGGTATTCGAAGTTGTCGATAAGATACTTACATGAATCTTTCTATGGAATTTGGATTCAATAATGATATCGATTTTTATGTGATATAGATAATCACCCGTATGAAGTGTGAAGACTCGTAGAACGATTATTGCGTCAAAGACAAGGTATGTTAATGCTTACTCTTCTTTCTTTTGGCATGATCAAAATGAGATGAACGTAAACGAACGATATCCATAATGACTCCGCTCTTAGATATGTTAGAAGCTGACGTTCTTGACTTCTATATAATGATATGGATCTTATCTTCTGGGTTGTTGATCCTTTAAAATAAGTTATGTTGATGATGTTAGTTCCGTAATGTTAATCGGAGGTGCAATGACCTTACGTCACTCCGACAAGTTCAAAAAAGTATTTAGTAATCCTTAAGAGGTCATCATATGTATTATATATATATGTATTGTCCACAGAGTCTATGTCATTATATACGTAGTTATACAGATACAATATTGATTATATTGCACACACAGAGGCCTATGACGTTATATATGCAGCTCATACATATATGACATAAATAATATTGCTCCCAGAGGCCTACGGGGTTATATACATGATTATACTTCATTATGCATATTTTGGCCCATGGTGGCACTCAGAGTACATGTTGTATTTCCACTGCTTTACCTTATAGTTATTATTCAGTTACAGTTTCAGTTGCAACGTTGTACTTATTTACAGTTTCAGCCTTACATATTCAGTACATCTTTCGTACTGATGTCCCTTTCTCGGGACACCGCGTTCATGTCTGGCCGGTACATATATATATATATATATATTAGGCTTTTTCTGAGTGTAGGTGGCTATATCCTTATTCAGTTTAGTATGTGTCAGAGGCCTCGTTGGCCCATGAGTTATTGTATATCTCTCATGTATCAAGATCGATAAGCTCGGGCCTTAGGGCGCCGGGTGCCGGCCACACCCCCAAGGTTGGGGTGTGAGTGGTGTTTTGAAGTACCGAAATATTAATGTGGCGGCGGAGCAACAATGGCGGAATTTTAGAAGTCTGCCTTATAAGGCATATTTTGGAGGCAATATAAAAAGATTTATTTGGAATGAACAGTGAGACTTATATTAAAGCATTTTCTTTCCTTTTTTCCTTTACCCTCCCGAGAGACCTCTACTCTTCCTTTGTTAAGTAATCTAAAATGGTGCTAGATCAATATGTATTAGTTGCCTTAGTTTATTTATTTTTCGGCATCTTACTGCTGTATCCATTGATTCTAGATACCAATCACAATTTGGTTCTATTTACGAGTCATATTACTAGTTCTCTATAGGTTCATTTGTATTTTTTAAAATTGGTGTTAAGCCATTGCTGATTGGTAAGATAGCCAAAGCTTTTGAGGCTAGTGAAATGATAGTCTGGCTAGCGTAAAGCATAACATGTTTATATTTTATCTTGATGAATGGATTCATAAATTTGATAGATTCGATCAATGCTTTTGCAGTTTTTGAATATGTAATAAGAGATGGTTTAAAGCCAGATGTGGTGCTTTATAATAATATTATTAGAGCATTATGTGGCATGAGTAACATGGATTGTGCCCTCCGCATTGTTAAGGAAATGAAAGAAAGAGAGGCACAAGCCAAGCTGACGGACATTTATGTCGATCATTCATGTTTTTGCAAGAGCTGGAACTAATGTTGTTGAGCTTTAAGGCACTGAAAAGAAGGAGAAGAAGCACGCAGATAATGAAGTGAAAAGCGTAGAAGCGGAACAAAGTAAGAAAAGTGGGAGGAAGCATGCTGATAATGATGAACAGAATCCACAGGTAAAAAGAGAGAAAAATAGGAAGAAGAAAACTGAAGAATAAGTGTTTCACCATATACAATTTTGACATTGGTCATTGGATGTTAAAAGTTCTACATCGGATATGGAATGAGAATATAACTTCTTATATGAACTTGAATAATCATCACCCTACAAGTTAGCTTTTGGGATTGAGTTAGACCCAAGATTCATTCTTTATAGGATGACATGTTTAAGTTGTACAATGATGTCATTAGTCAGTTAATAGTGCTTTATAATGCAATTTAGGATTCTGTTAGTTAACAGATGCTTGTTTGATCCTTTAATCTACCGTGGATTCTCTATTCTCCTGTGAATCTTTTGCTAATTAGATTTCACATGTTTTAAGCCATAAGTGATTCCAAGTCACAGTGCACCACATGTGCTGGATTGTTGCCCGCTTTAGTAGAGTATTAGGTGGATTGTTTCAACAAAAAAAAAAACATTTTTGTGCGGAATTTCCCTTCAAAAGCACTGTTCTTTAATTTTGTCTCTTAAATTGAAAATCTTTAATTTTTGTCATTTGCTTAAAAATATCTCGAGGTTTCGTGTATGAACCCCGCACCGTGAAAAATTTAAAAAAAATCGCAAGGTAGAATTTGGATTACAGCAAGACATAATTATCATGCAAACTCTATCTTATAAAACAGAGTTTGTCTTATGCCTGAAGGCAAACTCTGCCTTAAGGTTGAGTTTGCTAATTTAAAGCAAACTCTATCTTAAGGCATAAGTTAGATTTTACTATGTTAAGACAAACTATGCCTTATAATGGGCAAAACTTATAAGTGTATACAATAGAAAATTTTGCCATGAGGCAAAATTGGTTTCTCTTCCACCTTGCTTCCAGCCCATCTCTTAACACTACTTTTATTTCACTAAATATAGTCCATCTCTCTTGATATTTCAGTAATATTGTAATTTAAAATTTACTCTTCTAAAATAAAGAATTAGGGATGTGAAATTGATTTTCAGAATGTTTGGTTGCAACCTCAGTTTATTATACAAAAAAACTCTGTACTCTTCTCCAAATAGTTTTGCTTGCCAATTCTCTGTCCTACTGTAGGTTTAAAGAGCTCGGTTTATTAAAGAGTTGATGAGACTTCCTGCTTGAAGGAAACATTTGTGATCAATGTTGCTGACATATAATCACTGTGGTGAAGAAACAAATTTTCTCAATCCATTTAATTTATTGCTTTTTGCCTTTTCAATTTAGTTGTAGCTGCTATTGCTACTTGCCTACTTCTTCTCCGTAGTTTACTCTTTTATTTTTAATATTATTTTTATATAGAGAAATGAGTATTTAAAATAGCTCAGACTTATATTGATTTCATCTCAACTGCATTTATGTAGCTGATTTTGAAATCTATCATTGTTGATAGTTATAGCTCAAATAGGAGAGAAATATAATATTGGTGAAGAAAATGAACAACCTTGAGTTACATGAGATGATGTGAGGGATAATTTCGTCATAATATTATTGATTTAAAGTATTGAAGGGAGAAAACTAGGGGTGGTCAGTGGGCCGGGGTCGGGATCGGCGGGCCGGGTTTGACAGGGTCGGGCGGGACGGGGGGTCGGGTCGGATCGGTTTGGCGGAATTTGCCAATGTCTCGTCCCGATCCTGATCCCGTCGGAATCGGGTCGGGGGCGGGATCGGGATCCGGATGATTTTTTTTAATAACATATATATAAAAAAACTCAATAATTAAACAAGATAGTGTAATAAAAACATCCTAAGGTTGTTTTTGTGTCTCTTGTATTATTTAATAGACATACGGTTTTTTTGGTAATACAAATACAATTGTCAAAATTG
Organism: Anisodus acutangulus; assembly: GCA_029783415.1. NCBI lineage: Eukaryota > Viridiplantae > Streptophyta > Magnoliopsida > Solanales > Solanaceae > Anisodus > Anisodus acutangulus. The sequence continues at coordinate 49,805,173 of CM056498.1, forward strand.
CAACTTTGTGTTGTTGTTCAAAAGTTGCAAATTACATAGTAAAATTGCATTTTAAAAAATTACATTTTGAAAAAAACATGTTCTAGTTTCTTGATAATTTCTCGTGGTTCTTTGGTTGTAATTGGTATTTGTTGGTCAAATTGCTCCACGCCGCTTCCACCACCTTCGGATAAGATTTCGTTGTAGTTTTCGTCTTCTTCTTCGTTGATCTCCGGTTGACCGCACCTTCTCCGCTCCGCTCGTATCCAGTCTCTGAATAATACTACAATCTCCAAGTTGTCTCCGGCTAATGAGTGTTTGTGTTCTCCTATTTGATATTTGTCGGCAGAAAAAATACTTTCAGACGCCATTGGTGACGCTTTAATGTTCAAAACATCTCGGGCCATCATTGAAAGTGTCAGAAATGTTTTATCATTCCCCCTCCAGTATTTCAGCAAGTCTTCACGTCCTTCTTCATTGAGAACTGCTTGGTACGGTACAGAACCCTGCAAAACAAAAATATCAAACTCGCTAATTTAGTTAGTAGCGCTACGGCCGCACATTCTATTTCTTAAGCTTTCAATATTAGCCACAGAAACAACATATCTTTTGTGAGGTTGTGTTGAAGAAGAATAAGATGGTATGGAAACCGGTAAGTTGCTAGCACTTTCTTGTTGGTAAAACCTTTTTTTTTTGTATTCGTCTTCTACGCTAGATAACACTTCTTCTTTAGTTTATTCAATAAGTGGTGGGTGATTTGGATTTGTGGGACTTGGAGGTGGTAGTACTTCTATACAATCGTAAATAGTTTCAATAAGTGATTTAATACCGTCTATTTTAATAGTCAGATTTAATACAACACCAATAATATAAAAAGTGGGAATATGAATAAATTTTTTTATATTTTGATAAACATTTTTTTAATAGATGTCTTATAAATTGGTTTTTCCATATATTCACTAAGATTAAAAATATTATAGCTATATAAAACAACATAGTTGAAATAGTAAGATAATATATACCGGAAAATTCTTTTGTTGCTTGAAAAAATTTCTCTAAAAATACAATAAGTTCATAAAATTTTTCTCAATCGCTGTCTACAACCATATCAACTGGATTTTGATTATGAGAGTTAAAAAATAAAGTTATAGGTTTTCTATAGTCATAAGCAACAAATAGTTGCTCGTATAAAGAATTCCACCTAGTGGGTACTTCTTCTGAAATTTTCTATCAGGTAGTTGACAATCGTGACAAGTTTTTTTATATTATTTTCTTTGTTGTATTCTATTGTTTTTAAAAATAAAGTTTATAGCAAATTGTATTTTACTAAGAATGTCTTCAAAAAGTGATAGACCATCCTTTACAATTAAGTTATATATATGACACGCACATTTTATATAAAAATGATATGGAAAAGATGGAGTTAAACTATTTTTAATAATTGTAATAGCGTAATTGTTAGAAGAAGCGTTATCTAATGTAATAGTCGTAATTTTATCAGTTATTTCGTAATAATCGCACACTTGATAAATATTTTTTGCAATAAAAGTACAAGTGTGCCTATCATCTATATATCTATACGCTAAGATACGTTTTTGCATAGACCATTTATAATCTATCCAATGACAAGTTACCGTTAAATAATCATGACTGTTAGTACTACGACCTATATCAGAAGTGATAGCCACTTTTCCATTAAAATGATATAATGAATAACGTAAATACTGTTGATATTCATGTGCGAATTTAAATACATCTCTCTTAACAGTTGATCTAGAAAAATCGTTAAAAACAGGATTATACATATATCTAATGTAATAAATAAAACCGGGAGATGAAGGAAATGAAAAAGGCAAACCCTCCACATCAACTAATTTTGCAATTGCTTCCCTATCTCTATGTTTATTGTATGTAGGGCCTACAATCCCCCCGTCATAGGGTTAATTTGACCATGTACTTGGTCCGGGACAGTATCATTATGTGAACCTTGTCTCGATGGAGGGGACGTTTGCGCACCCAAGTTTTGAAGCTTCGTATTGGGCATACCTAGCTGGATGAGCCCTTGATACGTGTCTTATTAAACCCCCGTCCCACTGTGACCTTTTCCAGTTTTAAATTTTAAAACATCTTTACAAAATTTACATTTAGCTACTTGATTCTCTACGTCCCTATCAAAAAATGTCCATGCGTCTGATTTTAATGTTCGTTTTGCTGGACCTCATCTCATACTAGGGGCAATAGGAGACATTTCAATTGAAGGTGCACTAGTGGGTGTGTTGTCATTTACATTCGTCTAGATCATCGTCTAAATTAAAGTCTTCTTGAGTTTCAGAAAATAGCTCATCGTCTAAATCTAATGGTATTGTAGGAAAATGTTCAGTATCAACAAAATCATCTTGTGTAGGAATAAGATTCTGTCTAGAAATAAGACTATTGCCCTTGTTGTCCATATTAGAAGAAGCATGACCCCTACCCATAAACATACGTTTAAATTCTTCTATTATAAATTTATAATTATACTATTAAATAATTAAAGTAAATGAAATTAAGTGCGCTAAATAAAATAAACAAACAATAATAATTTAATGAAGGAACGAATGTACCAAACGCCGACGTAACGTTGACGTGTAATCGAGAGGTTGAAAATTGAAACTTTGCTCAATGGAAGATCCTCAAGCTAGTTGCCAACTTCACTCCCAATTCCCAAATGAATAAATAAAATTGAATATATAGTAGACAATGTAGACTTGTAGAGATAGATTGAGAGATTTTAGGAAGATTTGTGAGAAAAATGAAGAGAAAATGAGGTATTTATAGGTGCGAAATTGGGTTAAAGTGTAAATATAATAACTTATGAGTTAAAAATAAATATTAAGGGGTAGGGGGATTGGGGGAGGGGGGAGGCCAAAAATGGCCGTTGCACAATGGTCAAAATGTAAAATGATCGTTGGTGCAACGGTTATTTTTGCAAAAGGGGGGTTCGGGCGGGACCGGGATCAGGTCGGGACAGGCGGGCCTGGGGTGAGTCGGGAAGAGACCTCCCGTCCCGGTTCAAGTTCCGATACCAATTTTTTTTTTAAAATGGTCGGGTTCGGACCGACCCGGCCCACTGGTCAACCATAGAAAAAACTAAAATATTCAGATGTGAGAGCCAAAAATTAAACACAGCCCAAAATAAGGACATTGGCGAATGAATCCCTACCAATCGTACACGAGAAAGTCCCGAAATGGAGGCCCATTTCACCTTGACCCATATAGCAGCCCGTTTACTTTTAGCCCAAAACCCAATGACCTATTGCCTTCAACTTTTCTTGTGCAAAGGGGAAAGCACACGAACAAAACTCTGATCAGTCCAATAGATTGCTGTTTTTCTCAAATCGAAGATCAACTATTCCGACATTGAACGTAAGCTTTTATCATCTCAAACATTTTATCAAAGAAATTTGTTAAAATTAATATGTACTTCTTTGTCTAAATGATGATTTTTCGCAGGTGATGGAATCAGCACCGGCTAAAAGTAGCTTAATGAGTCCCGAATCTGATATTCAGAGAACACAGTATGCATTCTGTTTTACTCTTCGTGTGTTGTGAAATTTTACAGATCCGAATAGCCTTGTATTTGCTGTTTTACAAAATTAGGGTTTTGTTCTTACTTTATTCTCCCTAGGTCCAATTTAAGTGTCTTAGTCTGACTGGATACGGAGTGAGAGACTTTTGAATCTCAAACAACAACAACAACATACCTAGTGTAGTCCACAAGTGGGGTTTGGGGAGGGTAGAATAGGATGTACGCAGACCTTAACTCTATCTCTGTGGGTAGAGAGTCATACTTTTGAATCGGCCTTAAATTAAAGATGTGCGCAGTCCTTTAAATCTGTGGTCTTAAACTTGTGATGTAGAAAGTTGGAATTGGAAAACTTATTAAATATAGAAAGATACAATTTTTTTGGTACAAACCAAAAAGGAAAGTAAATATACTTAAATTGGGACATTATACTCCCTCGGTCCCAATTTATGTGTTATAGTTCAGGTTTCGATAGTCAAACTTTTTAATTTTAACCGTGAGTTCGGACATAGATCTTTATGTTTTTTTTGATAGAAGAACATCTAGACACCTCAACTTGGTTTCAGTTGGCCTTGTAAACGCCCCAACTTTGAAAATGCACATATAAACACGGCTAAATTTAAGTTGTCTAGATGTGCATTTTTAAAGCTGAGGTGTTTATGGGGCCAAGTTAAACCAAGTTGAGGTGTCTAGATGTGCATTATCAAAGTTTCAAAGTTGGGTGTTTACTTGCCGGTTGAGGCCAAGTTAAAGTTATGCCTAAAATTTACATATTTGAAAACTAAGTAAAAAGTACTAAAAGTCACAATAATTAATATTGAAAAGGCATATGAAAAAGTTACAGTCAAAGAAAATCTCACTTGACTCTCGAAATCCGAATAATGCTACATAAATTGGGACAAAGGGAGTAAGAGTTGAAGTATGTTTTATATTTTTATTTTTTTGGTGTTATTCTTAGTGTTATTAGCCAGGCTTAATTTAATTGTTCTTTGATATGTGATTAAGAATTTTTGAATACAAGAGTTACGGGTAAAACTAATGCTTTTCAAGCTAAGTTTGTTGATCTTTTCTTTGCGTGGTGGGGATGCCTTTGGCGGATTTAATTTAGTTGTTTCATAAACATATATAAAGGTGCTGGTTTGACAAGCATTGGATATCCAGGAAAATATTTTTAGTGCAAAAATACGTTTTTGATTGTTTTCCGTAGTTTGGTTAGGTGTAAAATTAGGTGACATACGGTAGTCATACAAGATGGAAGAATATATGGTATGCAGATATTTTCTTGCGATACCTTTTGAGTATTAAAAGTAGACAACAATGTTTAAGCCTTGGTTACCAAATGATAAGAGTAAGAGTTTTGGATACTCATAAAGTAAAATTACTTGTGCTCATAAGTAACAACATTCATTTCCCCTTTTAATGCATTTGAAGATAGTTTTATCTTGATGTCTTCACCGGAGTTCTTATTTGTGGCCTATGGTATTTTGAACCTCTATGTTTGCTGAGTAGAAGGAATGAGGTGTCGGATTAAGTTTTGATGACATCTGTGGCCCTTAATGGATTTTGCTGCTTAGGTTACATCTGGTCCATGAAGGACTTCACAAACTGTATTTATCTGTTTAGTTGTTTATGCTTTTAACCTTGTGTGGTTGTTGGACTTCATCATATACACCAAAATTTGAAAACCAAAGCATAACAGAGGGTGAGAGAGGTATTAAGATCATTTAATGAGTAGGAAAGTGGTATAGGTACTAAAATTATTGACTGAGAGAGTATCTGCCTTAAGGAAGGGAGGTGCAGCTCTTTGTATATTGCCATCTTCTTCTCTGCATGCATGGCAGACATAGTTATGTGTTTCAAGAATACCACTAATGTGTTCATCAAAAGAATTCCAATAATGCCATGCAGCAATTTTTCTGATCGGCGAAGAAGTTCTCTCCCTTTCTTCAACAGTGAAACAGAATAGATTCTTTAAACTTTATATTTATATGCTCCCTCGTGCAATTGTAATTTTCCCCCTTGTAACACCTCGCTTACTTTGCTCTAGATGTTTGCAATTTTAACTTGTATTGTTCTCAATAGGTTTCCATATGTGACTGGGACATCAGTAGTAGGCATCAAGTACAAGGATGGTATTCTCTTGGCTGCTGACATGGGAGGTTAGCTTCTAAATCATAGATTCTGTCCCAATCAGTTTTATTTTTCATGGATGTTGGAAATTAGAAGACTCTTTTTTCCCCCCAAAAAGTATATTTTACATGGTTTCATCACCAGGGTAAAGGGATAGAGTATTGAAACTTGGGAGATTCTCCTGATCCTCCTAACGAATTTTCTTTTGACGTTTTAATATTATCTGATTCTAAGTAATGACTAATTTATTCATGGGAATAAGTTACAGTACTGTCACTTCTGAAGGAAAAGGGAGCTTTTTCTAAATATTGAACTTTGTATTGAGTAATGGCTGCAATTGTTGCCTCCATAAGCATGCTATTTAGAATTTGGAGATTGGACTAGTGATTTACTACCACATGACATTTATCTTTTCCAAGTTGACTATGTACTTGGCGGTGAATACCATAATTCTGTACTAGGAGTGGAGGGCATATCTGAGCTATCGCTAGCTGCCGACTATTGTGGTGGAATATGTTTACACATTCATTATAGCTCCAAGAGAGCATTTAGCATGAACGTTATCTTTCTTGTAGTTTCATGTTCCAGGATTGAGATATGATATTTGCTATCTTCTATTCTCATAAGATGGAAGCAATAGTTTATCTATTTCCCCTTTCAATCCAAAAAGTAAAAACCCCAAAAGGAAACAAAATAAGCGTTAAAGGGAAGAAGGATGTGGTAGATGGTAGGTTCACCAAGTCAGATCACGAGTGTAGAGAAACAAGACTATTACCAAGCTTTCCTTTTTTGGTGTTCCAAAAGGAGTCATACATATGGTTTTCATCGACCTCGAGAAGGCATACGATAAAGTCTATAGGGAGGTTCTTTGGAGATGTTTGGTGGCTAAAGGTGTACATGTGGCGTACACTAGGACGATTAATGATATGTATGATGGAGCCAAAATCAGGGTACAAATAGTGTGAGGAGACTCGGAGCACTTTCCTGTTATGATGGGGCTGCACCAGAGATCAACTCTTAGCTCATTCTTATTTGCTTGGATAATGGATTGACTGACGCGACAAATTCAATGGGATGTGCCATAGTGTATGTTATTTGCAGACGGCATAGTCCTGATTGATGAGACTCGCAGCGGGGTGAACGCTAAGGTGGAGGTTTGGAGACATACTCTGAAATCTAAAGGGTTCAGGCTGAGTAGGACAAAAACAGAATATTTGAAGTGCAAGTTCAGTGATGGGAGCGACCGTGAGACAGGCCTAGATGTGAGGCTTGATGCTTAGGTCATTCCAAAGAAAATCATCCAATGGAATGAAGAGATTGATGACGATGTCACACATCGTATTGGGGCATGGTGGATGAAATGGAGGCTTGCATCGGGAGTCTTGTGCGACAAAAAGATGCCACCAAAACTAAAAGACAAGTTTTATAGGGTGGTGGTTAGACCGACTATGTTGTATGGGGCGGAGTGTTGGTCAGTCAAGACGTCGCATACCCAAAGGATGAAAGTGGCAGAGATGAGGATGCTCAGATGGATGTGTGGGCATACAAGGAGGGGCATGATTAGAAACGATGATATCCGAGGCAGAGTGAGAGTGACCTCGGTGGAAGACAAGATGCGGGAAGCGAGATTGAGATGGTTTGGATATGAGGCGAGACACAAATGCCTCAGTGCGGAGGTATGAGAGGTTGGCTATGGACGAGTTCAGAAGGGGTAGAGATAGACCGAAGAAATATTGGGGTGAGGTGATTAGACGGGATATGGAGCAGGCACAACTTACTGAGGACATGACCTTAGATAAGGAGTTGTGGATGACACAGATTAGGGTAGAAGGGTAGTAGGTAGTCGAACGTAGTCCTACTTACACTTACAAACTGGTTGTTGTGGTGGTATTACTGTAGGCATGCTTAGCATATCATACGAATAAACGTAGTATTGCTTTATAGTCTTCTCTAGTTTTATTTCTGCTATGCGTTCTTTAATGTACTTGATTTATCTCATTTATCTGCGTTAGTTACTGCTTCTCTTTCAGGATGCGATATCATGCGTATTCGCGTTTGCTATCATCATTTTCTTACTGCTTACTGCTTTAAATTTTTGACCGGGTCTGACTATTTTTTGCTTTGCTTGTCCTGAGCCGAGGGTCTCTCGAAAACAATCGCTCTACCTACCACGGTAGAGGTAAGGTTGATGTAAAGTCCGTGTACATTATACCCTCCCTAGACCCACGTTGTGGGATTGCACTGGGTATGTTGTTGTATTGTCTTGCGACTGGTGTATCTTGCTACTTTGCTGTCTCATTTTCCTTATAATCCTGCATCGGATACATTTCTTTTGATCCACAGGTCTATTGGAAACGTCTCTACCCCACAAAGGTAGGGGATGAGGTCTTCATAAATTCTACCCTCCCCAGACCCCACTTGTGGGATTACACTGGGTATGTTGTTATTGTTGTATTCTCCTGCCGACTGGCAAGAGAAAGGTTATAGTTTTATCCTTAACCTTAAGTGGTGTTTGGTTGACGTGGAGAAAATAATCTCCACATTAAATTAACACTGTTAATAATTTCTTTCCACATAAAAGTTGGAGTAGCATACTAACATTATTTAATACAATGTTGGTTCCACCTTTTCTTTTCAGCATAACTATGCGGAATCTATGCATTACTTTAGGAATTAGCATTTCAGACAACGTAAATTCAGGCTCTTATAGTTGTGGGAGAGTGCCTCATATAATTGAAATATACTGGGGTCTAGCTCTTCAGAACTGCTAGCTTCTTTTTCAGGAATTAGGCATTGGAGATTTACATAGATAGCAGCTGTCTTTAGTCAAGGTAATTAGATAGCTAAATGTGAGAATGGTATTAGTGTTGCAATTTCATCTAGCTCAGCTGATACATGCTAGAGATAATGTAGTACAGTAGTAAGTGTTGTCATATTCGGGGTTTTCCATTTACAGGTTCCTATGGTTCAACAATACGTTACAAGAGTGTGGAGCGATTGAAACCAGTGGGAAAACACTCCCTTCTTGGTGCAAGTGGTGAAATTAGTGATTTTCAGGAGATAATGAAGTACCTTGATGAGCTTATGTAAGTCTGTTCTACTGAGGACTACTCCCTGTTATTCTAGTTTATTGTTATTGTTTATATGAGTTTTGATGGGCAACAATTCAGCATATCTGTGTCTGTTGGAAAGTTCTTTGTGACTTCTGGTATTCTATGGTTCATGGATGCAGCTTGTATGACAACATGTGGGATGACGGAAACTCCTTGGGTCCCAAAGAAGTGCATAACTATTTAACACGTGTGATGTATAATCGTCGCAACAAGTTCAACCCACTTTGGAATTCACTTGTACTTGGTGGAGTGAAAAATGGACAAAAGTATCTTGGAACAGTAAGCACAATACATTTAACTTGCACTGTTTTTAGATGCTTTGTCATGATTGATTCCTTAGTGACGGTGCTTTTGTGGTTTTTTTTAATTTAAATTTCTTCAGGTTAGTATGATTGGTGTGCATTACGAGGACAATCATGTGGCTACTGGATTTGGGAATCACCTTGCGAGGCCCATTCTCCGTGATGAATGGCATGAAAACTTGAGTTACGAAGAAGGCGTTAAGTTATTGGAGAAATGTATGCGTGTGCTTTTGTATCGAGACAGATCTGCAGTCAACAAGCTTCAGGTACAGTCCTTCTGGGGTTGGGTAGAAAGCCTGTGCTTAAGAACAAAATCAGAGTGACACTTCTAAACCTGCCAAGATGTGTTCCCTGAACTACTTACGTCGAACCTGTAGTTTATGGGTTTCCAAGTACTTATAGTTTTATTTCCTGATTATAGTTTTGATTGTGGGTCTAAAGCTCTGAATTTAGCGTTTGTTGTCATCTCCACAAGCACCAAAACTTAGATCATTTAACTCTGTATTTTCATAATCTATCACTGTATTCCTTTTCTAAAATACAAAATAAAAATCTACCACTTTTTAATTCTAAAATTTCTAGCACAGATCTTCCTATTTGATTTTTAAGCAACGTAACTATTAATCTACTAGATATAAACAAGAAGACAGTTCTCTAGTGGAAGCAGAACTCATATTTTGTTCTTCAAAATCCATAGTATTTGCTTCCTAGATTTGCTCCATGTTGGTATTTTAACAGGAAAGAGGGAAACAATAATGGTAAGGTTTTTGGCTCGGGAAGCTTGAACAGAAACTTGTAGAACTTGCTGCAAACTTTCATTTGGAGTTGAATATGGTGATCGGATGCCTAGATTGCCTTCTTGTACATAATTCATCTTCTCTAAACAATTCGATTAAGCTCCTTAGATAATAAGACTGAGATTTGTCTGCTCTGTGTTTGTGATTTCATTCTGACTTTTCGCGGATTTGCAGATTGCAAAAATCACAGAAGAGGAGGTGACAATTTCGCAGCCTTACTCATTGAAGACATTCTGGAACTTCTCTGCTTTCCAGAATCCAACTGTTGGTGCTGAGGGTTCATGGTAATGACTGGCTGCGAAATTGTCTAGGTTTGATGAAGGAAATACACAGGCATCATGTGTTGCAGATTTTAGAACTCGCTATATCTTCATGGAAGCGATGTTTGACAGAACCTGTACAACTTGAATTTTCTATGGTGTTTCTAGGCTTTTTCCTTGTGTAAACTATTTAGACATGCCACCTGATGTTTCACTTTTCCTTCACTATGTGGAATCTTATCTTCCTAAGATGTACTGTGTTTATGATAAATTGCAAATTCATTTGGCATGCCATGGCTTTATCAGTTATAGAACACATTGAAGTGTCATCTGGTTGATGTATTTAGTATTTACCAAGTTCATGGCAGAAGTATGCTCCTTTTACCTACTCTTAAGCTATGTTGACTCTTTCAAAATGCTGTTCAATTCCTCAAGAAATGCACTATTTCTGGAGGATCCGATACATACCCAGAGGTATTTTTGATGAGTTCGAGCTATGTATCTGATGCGCACACGGAGGCATAATTTTGAAGAGTCGGAGCAACATAGCTTTTAAGAGGTGCTTCATTTTACGGTTGTCGTTATTGAGCATTGTTTGCGATCTCAATTGTTGTGATTTTAAGCTTTTGACAAGCTACATATATGGGCATCTAGGACCATGCTTGTGCAAATTGTCTTCACAAGAATGTTTATGTCAAAAACATCCTTGGAATTTTATTTGGTTCATCACATAAATCTTTCTTATGTTATTAGAACCTTTAAATGTTGCTAAAGAACTTCAAGGTTAAAACTTAAAACTTTCAGCAAATAAGCACTGACAAAAACACTTGCCTCTAAAAATCCAAGGGTGAAACGGAAAGGGGTGGGGGTGGGTGGGTTGCTATATGAAGTTAGTTAAATTTGATAGAAGATTTCTTCACTTTTAATTAAAAGTCTCGAGTTGAAGCGAAAAATTTCTGATATGGAGTGCTTTGACTTTTTATTAGCCTTAGGTCGTGCGAAATCGAATTAGTTGAGACTTAAAAATAGACACCATAACTGCACCATAAAAATGTGAATTTACAACCTTTAACAAACAAGACATTTCAAAGTATCATCCCCTTGCAACCAATTATGAAGTACAAATTCATAAAACAGGTTGAGATTCGAGAGGAAAATGAAAAAGAAAAAGAAGTGGAGATTAAAGAACATTCTTCGAGATGTTGAACATTGTTCTAAACATGCAATGGCTTGTGTCGTGATCGACTTGCATTGAGAACTCTCCAGACAGAGTCGTGAAAATTCCGAATAAAAAAAGATATATATCTTACCAGGATCAAAAAGATGAAAACAGCCTTCATAATGTTGACTTAATTAGTAATGTTGACACGTCACTCGACTCACTTCGATTGCAAATAATATCTTACCAGGATCAATTTAGAGTTTTAGACTCGGCGAATTACCCATTTCTTCGAGAAAACAAAGATGGTTGTGGGTTGGTAAGTGCTTTCCTTCTTAATAAAAAATCTTGAGTTCGAGTCTTAAAAATGAAGTCGCTTTTGATTGAAAAAACTTTACTCCGAACTGTGATTTTTTAGGAGCCGTTTGGACATAATTTGAAATCATGAGCTGAAATTATGATGAAACTTGAACAAGAAACTGTAATAGTTTTTGGTATGCTGAGTCGAGTGATGACACTCTGTCTTTAAGATAAGATTGTCCCGTATGTATCATTTCTACGTCCTGGACAATTGTCTTCCAAGATAAAACAACAAATGAACAATTGAGCAAAGGAAACTCAAATGTTACCAAGAATTTTGAGTAATGAAATGATGCTGAAGATAGTGGGAATAATCTGATTAGTTTGTATGTTTTTGTGTGTCTCAACAGTTGTGCAAATGCCTCATTATATAGTTGAAGGGGAGGACTTACCAATTGTCCACATAATTGCTGTTACTGGCCAAGTAATGACAATTATGGAGGTAGTAATTCACCAAAATAAATGGTGAATTGATGTGCAACGGATTGGCCTTTAGACAGAGTTATTCAGCCAAAATAAATGACTGAATTGAGTGCATATTAAGTCTGGTTGACGTTCCAAAACCAAGAGCAAAGTTCTCTGCCCAATTTTGAATTTCTTGAAATTTCAGGGACCAAACTGTAAATATGAAATAATTCTGGTCCAAAAAGATAAGATCAGAAGAAGCCCGAATCCCGAAGCCCACGACCCGAAACCGGACGGGACTGGCGACGCGCGTGTGGACTTATCCTCGAACCGAAGCACATCTAGGTCCTTCCCCCTTTAAACACATGAGATACCCCTTGGGGTCCCAAACCCAAACCAACTTTGAGACTTATAAACTAAACAAATCTTTCTTCCCCACCGATGAGGGATGATTGGTCTTTACCACACTTTTTCACGCTTCAAATATCTCATTTCGTGGATCAATATCTCTTTCATTTCTCAACGAAATTTGACCATCCTTGGCCCTACGGTCATCTACTTACTTAGTAGATTATGCATGTGTGAAGAACCAGATTCTCCAACATGCGGAACACTAGTGTTTAAGCCATTAAAGTTGGTTGGACGCAACTCCCGCCAAAGATAAATTTCCAACAAATTCTATATTTTTTTCCAATCGGTTATTGCCTAGGGAGATATCAATGATTCGAGACATCGTCTCTGTATCTTTTCCGTGGAGGATGCCCTTCAAGTGTGCAAAGTGTTAAAAAAGATTGAATGTTAGTCACTGCTCACGCACGAAACTCACCGCTGAAGAGTTAAAATATACTTTTATTTAGCAAATAGAGTTTGACGGAGATAAAACATAATTAGTAATAGAAAAGAGTCAAAATGAGTTCTACCTTGCTTGTAGCAGTGAATAAGGAAGCACAATCACGTGATAAACATGACCTTTCTATTCATTTGTCCTCACTATTTAACTCCATCTTCATTCATTTGTTCCAACTTCTACTTACAAAAAAATATGACTTCAATTAATAATTGCTCTGAACACTGTTGACATCCAATTTTGTCTTATTTTTTTTTTTATTTGTAATTTTAAATATTTTTTGACACCTCAAAAAAAATATCGGCATATATATACATATATATTATTATTCTCAATGTTATTGTTATTATTATTATTATTATTATTATTTATTCGTATTTCTACAACCATTTGCCTTTTTAAATCATGATCGTAGTTTCTATTGTAATATTCTATATTATTTTATTTTAGCAAAAATGACATCGTATTCCTTTATTTTTTATTAAGCATTAAGCATTTCACAAATATTATGTTTTATTATTATCACATCGTTATATCTTATTTTAAATAATTTACATTTTTTCTTCAAAGCATTTTTAATATTAAACCCCTTTTTATATTTTAAACCCATCACCCATTTATTTCCCCAATCCAAAACAATTTCTACTCCAACCCAAATCCCACAAAAAATAAGGCCCAACCGGCCAACCCCTACCCGAAAGCCCATCGGCCCAAACCCATTCCCCCTATTTCCTTTACCCCCAAACCAAACACAGCCCCTAAAATAAAGAAAAAAACCTACACACTCCTCTTTCTCTTTCAACCCTACATCCCTACCACATCACCGCCCACCTCATACCCCTACCCCCTCCCCACGCTGTCGGTCACCTCACCACTGCCACCACCTTACCCTGCCACCAACCCGTCAACCCCATACCTTATCCCCCAAAATCCGCGACCCATGCCCCTTTAAATCTGCGATTTTAGCTCCTTTATTTTGAAATTCGAACTCGTTCTTGAACGTTGAGGGGTACGAAAACCATCTATAAATGCCTCCTTTTGTTCACTGTTAAGGGGGGGATTTTGGGGAGTCTTTTTCGGGTCCGAAAATACAAACAAAAGGTCATTTTTTCGAGGATAAGCCCACACGCGTGTCCCCCGTCCCGTCCCGTCCGGTTTCGGGTCGTGGGCTTCGGGATTCGGGCTTCTTCTGATCTTATCTTTTTGGACCAGAATTGTTTCATATTTACAGTTTGGTTCCTGAAATTTCAAGAAAGTCAAAATTGGGCAGAGAACTTTGATGTTGGTTTTGGAACGTCAACCAGCCTTAATATGCACTCAATTCAGTCATTTATTTTGGCTGAATAACTCTCCCTAAAGGCCAATCCGTTGCACATCAATTCACCATTTATTTTGGTGAATTACTACCTCCATAATTGCCATTACTTGGCCAGTAACAACAATTATGTGGGCAGTTGGTAAGTCCTCTCCTTCAACTATATAATGAGGCATTTGCACAACTGTTGAGACACACAAAAACATACAAACTAATCAGATTATTCCCACTATCTTCAGCATCATTTCATTACTCAAAATTCTTCAAGGTAACACTTGAGTTTCCTTTGCTCAATTGTTCATTTGTTGTTTTATCTTGGGAGACAATTGTCCAGGACGTAGAAATGATACATACGGGACAATCTTATCTTAAAGACATTAAAGACAGAGTGTCATCACTCGACTCAGCATACCAAAAATTATTACAGTTTCTTGTAATTCCAGTTTATTGTTCAAGTTAATTATAATTTCAGTTGCTTGTAATACTTATCAGTTATATATTTCCGTTTCCTGCATCATTGTAACCAACATATTTAAATGCATATCAAAGAACTGGCGAAAGTACATTGCTCAAATATACCGTTGTCGTCTCCAGTGGCCTCAACCCTATCTAATCGTTTTTTTTTACGTAGAGAAACGTTCACAAAGTCGTTTCTTCTTCTCTTCGAAGAAATCGCCACTGTTAATGCGTACTAGTTTGGATGATTCAGTCAGTTTTATCGGCGAGAGAGTGTATGTTGTTGCTTCTTCCACTTTCTCAAATTTAAAACTCATTTTCAGATTAATTAATTTTCAAAAATATGCCCAGCATAACCAAACACTGTTGAAATTTTTCTTTGAAAAAGATTTCATGTCCAAACGGTCCCTTAGACTAATATCTAACAGAAAGTAGTGAAGAAAAACCAGAGTGCAGTCTTCTCGGCAAAAATATTTAGTGGAAGCCTTCCTTCTCTCTATTTTAGGTTGTGAAACTGGATCTTGCTGGACTGCTTTTATTGGTTTGATCATAAGCTTTGAAAATATTATATTCCTACCAGTAAGAACCAACATGATCAAGTTATTGTAACTGGTATTGAATTGTTTCCTCTAAACTTCAGGTATGGTGTGTCACAGGACATCATTAGTTAGTCGGACTGAATACTACAAACACGATAATCGAGTGGGTAATTGTAGAGCTCCTGAATAATCATGAATTGTAAATTGTAGCAGTGGTGGATAACAATGTAGAAGAATACCAACTATCAAAACGCAAATACTTAAAACGAGGGGTTGGGTTGTGAATGAGACGTTTTCTTTACTACGCAATAGCCTCAGACAATCGTCAATAGTGGGTGGAATGTCAATAATCTGTAGGTTTCGAATAAGCCGCACCTAGGTTATTTTTTTGGTCCGAAAGAAAGTAATTATATTGACTATGAAACATCCTGTTGGAAATTTGCCTTTGGCGGGAGTTGCGACTGACCAACTTTAACGGCTTAAACACTAGTGTTACGTATGTTGGAGAATCCGGTTCTTCACACATGCATGATCTACTAAGTACGTAGATAACCGTAGGGCCAAGAATCGTCAAATTTCATTGAGAAATGAAAGAGATATTGGTCCACGAAGTAAGGTGTTTGAAGCATGGAAAGTGTGGTATTGTGTTCAATTCTCCCTCATCGGTAGAGGAAGAAATAATTGTTGTGTATATAAGACTCGAAATTGGTTTGGGGTTTGGGACCCCAAGGGGTATCCCATGTGTTTAAAGGAGGGAGGACCTAGATGTGCTTCGGTTCAAGGAAAGACCACACGCGCGCCGCCGCCGCCCGTCCGGTTCCGGGTCTCGGGCCCACGGGATATTATCTTTTTGGGCCAGAAACCTTTGCCAGAAGTACAATTTGATCCCAAAAGTTTCAGATGTGCAGTTTGGACCAGAATTTTTTCAGATGTGCAGTTTGATCCCTGAAGTTTCAAGATGTACGCTGGTCCCCTGGTTTTCGTAAAGTCGACTTCGACGGTCGCACGAACGTTCAAAGACTCAATTCAGCCATTTATTTATGCTGAATTACACCTCCAATAATGGCCAATCCGTTGGCAATCTTTCACCATTTATGTTGGTGACTTTACTACCTCCATAATGGCCATTATTTGGCTATTATGGAGGCGCCAGAAAAGCACCATGCCTCTCCTATATAAACACCCCTTACACCATTGTTGAAGGGAAGAGTTAACAGAAGAGATGCAGCAAAACAAAGGTACCTAAAATACACAACCAAAATAGTTTTCTTCCTACAACTTCCAAGCATCATTTCGTTACTCAATATTCTTCACGGTAGCTCTTGAGTTTCCTTTGCTCAAGGGTTCCATTGCTGTTTTATCTTGGGAGACAAATTGTCCAGGACGTATAAATGATACATATGGGGCAATATTGTCTTAAGGACAGAGTGCTACACTCGACTCAGCAAAAACAATTTACATTTTTCCGTCTTCTACAAAATTGGAATTTCTAGTTTTTACTTGTGTAACAATTGTAATTTCAGATTCCATGTTGAATTATTGAATCTCTGTTTATCCTTTTGAATACCTGTAATAGTTATATACTTCCCGTACTGCTTTATAAAGTACCATAGAGCAAAAATACCCAACACATCCTTCCAGGGAACATGATTCTATCGCGCTAGTCGCACGGTTGTTTCCTGTAGGATAGGAAGAATAGAATATGAAGATAAAAGGACATTTGGAGAGTCAGAGAAAGGCCATGCTCTCCGGCATCAACATCCTATAGTATGAGAAATCATAATCAGCGTGAACAGAATAAAAACTTTGGCCCGCTACTTGGGCATTACAAAAAGGGCACGAACAATAAGACGTTTCCTATTTAGTTTGCTTCGAACAGATACTGCAAAAACAAGGGCGAACTGTCAAAAATCATCCTTTTACTTCCATCAAGTGCTACTGCGTCGATCTCTACTTGGCCAAATGATTTGCCAACATGTTTTGTTCCCTGTAAGCATGCCTGATGGTGGGGTCAACCAACTAGTTGATCAAGTACCTGCAATCACGAACATATTAGCATAATGTAAGTTATCAACGAATAACATGTTAAATAACGTCCTGTGCATGTAGAGATATGTCAACTGGAGTGAAGCCATGGCGGTATGGGAGCCTTGATCCTTGCAACAAGGCCTCTAGTTCAGCGTTGATGTTGTTAACTAGAATCCGAGTAATACAATCAACTTCGGAGTTACGGAAAACACACCACCAATGCCTCCATGTTCCGTATTATACCAACATAGTCCTGATTGATGAGACTCGCAGCGGAGTGAACGACAAGCTGGAGGTTTGGAGACAGACTTTGGAGTCTAAAGGGTTCAGGTTGAGTAGGACCAAGACAGAATATTTGGAGTGCAAGTTCAGCAACGGGAGAGACCTTGAGACAGGCGTGAAGGTGAGGCTTGGTACTCAGGTTATTCCAAAAAAAGGAAGCTTCAAGTACATAGGGTCTATTATCCAAGGGAATGGAGAGATTGATGACGATGTCACACATCATATTGAGGCATGGTGGATGAAATAGTGGCTCGCATGTGGAGTCTTGTGCGACAAAAATGTGCCACCAAAACTTAAGGGCAAGTTCTATAGGGTGGTAGTTAGACCGACTATGTTGTATGGGGCGGAGTGTTGGCCAGTCAAGACTTCGCACATACAAAAAATGAGAGTTGCGGAGATGAGGATGCTGAGATGGATGTGTGGGCATACAAGGAGAGATAAGATTAGAAATGATGATATCCGGAATAAAGTGGGAGTGGCCTCAGTGGAGGATAAGATGCGGACAGAGAGGTTGAGATGGTTCGGGCATGTGCAGAGGAGAGACACGGATGCCCCAGTGTGGAGGTGTGAGAGGTTGGCTATGGATGAGTTCAGGAGGGGTAGAGATAGGCCGAAGAAGTATTGGGGAGAGGTGATTAGACGGGATATGACACATGTGCAACTTACTGAAGACATGACCTTAGATAGGGGGTTTTGGAGGACACAGATTACGGTAGAAGAGTAGTAGGTAGTCGAGTGTAGTCATACTTACACTTACAAAATGATAGTGTAGTGTTATTACTGTAGACTCGATTAGCATGTCACACTTATAGGCGCATTAGTGCTTTATAGTCCCCTGTAGTTTGATTCATGTTACTATGTGTTCTTTAGTGTAATTTGCTTATCTTATTTAGTTGTGTTAACTACTGCTTCCTGTTGTTAGAATGCACTACCATGGCGTATTCGATTTTATTATCTGTATGTTCATAATGCTTTAATTTTCTTGTCTGAGTCTGACCGTTTCTCTTGCTTTGCTTTGTGAAGCTTGCTTTGCCTGTGATTATGCTTTATCTTGAGCCGAGGTCTTCCGGAAACTGCCGTTCTACCTATCAAGGTGGAGGTAAGGTCTGTGTACACTCTACCCTCCCCAGACCCTACGTTGTGGGATTTCACTGGGTATTTTGTGGTTGTGGTAAGTTTGTAACAACCTTTCAGATTATGTACATGTCTTAAGGGGATATTAATTGTTTTAGTTAGCCTGTGATTAAGCTCAACTTGTTATGGAGAACAAAATCATTATAAATATGTGAATACGTGCTAGCCTCTCCAAGATCCTAGCTATACATTCTTTTCCTGCTTCCAAACTATTTTCTTTATCTTGCTATTAGATTATTAGTGTCTTGATCAACCAGCGCCTCCCATACTGGTATTTCCTCCACCATCCAACCTTATCTTTCTCAACATTTTCTCTGTGTTCCTTCTTTTTTTATTTTTTATTTTATAATCATGGCATTCGAGTCAACCCATGCGCACTTTAATTAATTCCACACGATACCTACTACCCTCCCACCAGCAAAAGTGTCAAGTAACTCTGTCCACCGGTGGATAAATGGGAAGAAATTAACTAGTAATTTTTAAATTTTCTGAAATTTGAACTTAGACCTTATGGTTCTAAACTCACTTCATTAACTAGAGGACGCACCCTGGTGCCTTGGTTTTCCAGTTTCTCCTCTAACTGTTTAAAAATAAAAGGATTTTATTACTATTTGCATTAACTTTTTATTTTATTAGCTTGGTATATTTGTCTATTGGCAAGGATGTCATTAAAGAAGATCATATCACTCGAGTCTTTCGAAGTCTTCCCACTTTTATTGCATTTTAACTCATTTACCTACAGAAGATGCACACATGAAGGCTGCCTCCTCCCACAAGGCATTAGCTTGCACACTAAAGGCAATATCAAACTTGTAGTTCTCATCACAATTGAAATTACTCTTTAGGGAACAAAACAATTGAAGGGAATGTGGTAAACATGTAAAGACATTTCAATGTATGAGGAAAAGGCGTGCCAATTGGCCCGATATTAATGAAACTTTTTTTAAATATCTTCTTGAAATTCTTGATTCGCCGCTTCTGCTACGCACCATATGACTCACGAGACCCCTATTTCTTTTCATTTTCTTCTTATTTAATTCTATCATGCGTTTTTTTTTCCAGTTAAGCATCATGATTTCAATTCTTTGGTATGAACTTTCTTTAAAAAAAAAAATTCTATCTAGGCATAACAAGTCAAAAGGTTGTAAAGTTGGTCAATTTATTAGGTGCACTACTAAACTATTGATGATCTTAATTACCTTAATGGACCTGAAAATTTGATAATTTAGACCTTCCGGATAATGTAAGTTGATGAATGTGATCAGTGAACACTAATTCTAACAAGCTAACGTCCTTAGGACGAGGTCCCATTTCTATATGTAAATATTAGAGACGGCCCTTACAAACTAAGTACTACTTCATATGATGAAAAATCAAAATTTGATTTTTCTCATAATTCTAATCCAAGGAGGTCCTTTTTGTGCTACATACAGGGGGGACTTCATGATTTCTTTCCCGTACAAAAACCGTACACAAAGTATTTACCTAATATGATTCCTCGTTCAATTCTTTTAAATTCATTGAATTCTTTTATGTGCTCGAAAATCCTCTTCTTCCCCTCCCGCTCCAAAGAGAAACTAGGACCATTTACTGGAAGAGCAAGATATTCAAACTAACAGTTATTTCAGCCAGACATTTGTTCATTTGTTGGCTTATTATTGAATAATTGAAGTGCAAATGTGCAATATGATAAAAGTTGTACTGGGATTCTTATGGTATAGGCCATAAGGGAAAAAGATTTGCATGAAATTGTTTTTGTGACAACAAGGCATGTCGTGGAAATGGAATATTTGTGCAATAAGTTCAATTATGTTGGGAAATAAAAGGGTACATCCATCATGGTTTGGACCCCATGGAATGTAATCCAATAGATCATGTTCTTTAGGTCCCATCACCCCAAATGTTCCAACTTCTTCTATTGTACTTAATATGAACAGTATTATGTTTTATTCATGATTGTTTATTTATTTATTTATTTATTTAATTTAATTTAATAAAGTTTTATTTTAAATAGATCATTTGTTCACATGTGTGTCTTTTACTTATATAGTAGACGATTTAGTGTATGGAGCTTTAGCTCATGTGCGGAAGATTAAATTGTCGGTTCTTATTAGTTATAAAGGTACGTTCACAATCAAATATATAACTGGACAAAATATCTTGATGATTGTAGCACAAGATTAAAATATAATTTATCTTGATTATGAGAATGAACTTATTCCAACTTCTTGTGCTAGTGCATTTTGTATGTATTGAACGGATCAAGTAGAGATAAGTGTTTTTGTACTCAACATATAAAATAACTTCTCTAGCTCATTAAATGAACTTATACTCTTAATCTTGATATGATTATTATGATCAATGTGCTTTGTTCATTATTTTGATTTATCAAAAGGTATGACTCAATTATAAGTCAATGTATTCTTGATAAGTTGGATAGTAGCAGAGAATATTTGTGAAATAATAATTAGTTGATAGAATTCGTGTCTCAACCTTGAGATTGATGATACCCCTTTGTGGATGCTTATAAGTTTTCGTGTGAAATCTCTGCAGGTGGATTTTGTATACGTCACATAAAATAAATTAAGTAAAAGTGTAAAGAATTAAATTAGTCAATGAATTAAATTATCAGTAATTTAATTTAATTGATTGGTATCTATAATCTTAACATGAGGAGTTAAATAAATATTTAATGGAGAATTTTGAAATTAAATAGAGGAGTGCAATTATATTTTTTAGTGGAATAAATTATAATTTATTGTGGTGGGATTAATTCATTCATATTTCGAATTACCACTCTTGATTAAATATGTGGTCCCTACTGTGCATGAACATTCTAGAACAAGAAAAAATAATATTATTTTGGGGCAAGAAAAAACCCACACATTTTGGTAGGGTTTTTACCCTAAAACGTGTGGTATATATATGAGGTTTTTCAACCCTAATAGACGCACTATTTTTTTCCTAGCCGCAATACTCTCCACTCGAATGTTCATAAGTTCAAAGGATATTCAGGATACACGGTAGAAGACTGTGGAACTGGCGTCTGCTACTGTTGTGGAAGATTTGTGTCAAAGCTTCAAGATGTTAGTGCTTCTATCTAGTTTATAAATTATATCTGTAAGTTGATCTTGGTTATTAGCTTTCACTGTGTGTATGTATGCGTTCTATCACACACATCGTGGCGAGTTAGAAGTTCATGGAATTTGTCACTTTTCGCTTCTCAAAATTCAGAGTACATGCATTTTAACCACTGTTTCAAGATATATTTTATTATTATATTGATTTGAGAATAAATGCCAGTTATGACATTTTTCATATAGTTCTCGAATATTAAATGTTAATTTTAAAATATTAAATTAATCTTATCTAATTTAGCTTCGGCAATTAATTAAATTAATTCTCGAAAAGCAAAATGTGATAAGTACTTTGGGACGAATAGCGGGATCTTTAAATGTAACCTAGATATGAGTAGTAGAGAAACAAATAAATTCAACAACATATTTAGAATTAGAGGTCTGAATTTAAGCTTTGAAAATAATAAAAATATTATAATAAAAAAAAAATTCCTCTTTAATAAGCCTTACTCGGCATATATACGAATTAGTCAAAATTAGTCGGAACTCCAATGATTTTATTGCGCTCTAAAAATAGAATTGATCGTTTGAGCTGTGAGTCTATGATCAAGCAGTGATAAACGAGAGATGAAAAAGAAATGTTTGAAAAATGAGGATTGATGTGTGTCACCTAGATGCAAAGTGTAATTTCAATAGGATTTTAGTATTTTTCATACGGAACAAAACTTTTATATTAAAAATTATTAAAGTTTCAATAAATATTAAAGTATTAAATATTGGTAAATGAGGAGGATTGATAACGAGTTCACATAAATTCAATAATTTTTGCCTAAAATTTATATATACTAAAAAATTATTAAATATTTAATTATAAATGCAATTATTATTGTAGTACTCCCTCGAATTCATATATTTGGTGTTTTGAGCTTTTACATTTAGTTCAAAATAAATAATATTTACATAATTTAAAAAGTATTAATTTTTTTGAAATTTATCCTCTCATTATTTAAATAAGTGGACTTCTACCTAACCAAAAAACTATATTTAATATGGACTATTTAAATAAAGGTAATTTAGTGAAAATAACTCTTATTTGTTAGGAGTGAGTGAATTTCTTAACGGATATGCTCAAGCTAAAAGTATCATATAATATGGACCGAAAAAAAATATTAACTTGAGGTCACTATAAAAATAAATTAATTTTAAATTTCAAACCCACAACTTCTGTTAAATAAGGCAATATACCCGTGATATACACCCAATATACAAGAATGTATATCACGGGTATTTGTGGACAAAGGCCCAACACGGAAGCCCAGCAAAGGCCGAGATATCGGAGCCCCTCACGGGATTGGTAACTTGTACCAATCTTGTATATATGGTATATATATTTGATGTATATTGTAGTGTATTTGTTACCTAAATTAGGATTATACACTTACCATAATTGTATAGTTAGAATTATGGTAGAATAAGGTTTTAGGAATAGAATAGGAATAGGATTCTCCTATTTTGTAACTTGTATAAATACATATTCAATTAATGAAAATAATCAAGGGGATTATTTCTTTCATGGTATCAAGAGACTAGGTCTAACAAAATGTTCTCTCCCAAAATTTTGTACACTATTCGACCGACCGACCCCCCCCACTCGGGTTTTCTCTTCCAAAATTTGTCTTCCGCTCTCAAAATCTCTCTTACTATTCCCAAATTTCCCCTCCTTCGTTGTTCTTTCAATATGTCTAAGAACAATTATCATCCTGCCCTCATGGTTTCTAACGTCAAGAACAGTATCCCTATTGTGCTTGAGATGGAAAACGTCCAATATGCGACGTGCGGCGGATTTATTTAAAATTCACGCTATCTCCCATCAAGTTATCCATCACATAATTTCTCCCGCTACACCTCTTCCCGCGGAGGATCCTCAGTTATGGATTACTCTTGATGCTACCGTTCTCTAGTGGATCTATTCCACTATTTCGGTTGACCTTTTACAAACGATTATTGAGCCGAATACCACGGCTATGGCTACCTAGAATAGATTGCGTGACAAATTCCAAGATAACCAACATTCACGTGTCGTCACACTCGAGCAGGAATTCTCTCTCGTTCGCATGAAAGAATTTACAAACGTCTTCGCATATTGCAAGAAACTCAAGGAGTTGACGGATCAACTCCGTAATGTTGGCGCACCTGTAACAAATAATCGTTTGGTTCTACAATTGGTTGCCAGCCTTTCGGAGGCTTATAATGGTGTTGGAACTCTCTTTCGCCAAAGCAACCATCTTCCCGCCTTTTATCAAGCCCGCTCCATGCTTACTTTGGAAGAAACCGGTTTGGCAAAAAAGGCGGCTATCGGAGCAAGCCCCGTCTTCATGATGGCGTCCTCCCCACGTTCTTCGGCTTTGTTGAGAATTCGGGCCAAAACCATACTCATGGTGGCCGCAAAAATAATCGTAAGAATAATAACAAAAACCGCGGGGGCAAATGCGGCGGTTCCGGTGGTCAGCAAGCAGGCAGTGGGCCCCGTCCAGTGAACAG
Source organism: Anisodus acutangulus (assembly GCA_029783415.1). Lineage (NCBI taxonomy): Eukaryota > Viridiplantae > Streptophyta > Magnoliopsida > Solanales > Solanaceae > Anisodus > Anisodus acutangulus. The sequence goes on from CM056498.1 coordinate 49,829,462, forward strand.
TGGCCCACCGCCCCCTGGTCCCAGCAGTGGGGCCCATGGCAGTGGGGCTGGGGTTGTGGGCCGTGGGCCAAAGATCCCTTCTACCCGAATCCCAAAGAGCCGGTGGGCCACCTTTCAGGCCCAAAGAACCACCAATTCCAGCAGCCTACGCCCGGCCTGGCCCGCTGGAATACTTGGGCCCCGACCTCATCAATCCCACCACGCAGCAGGCCCCACTCAGACCGATATCGAGGCAGCGATGCACATATTGGGGTTGACTCAACCGGACCCAAATTGGTATATGGACACCGGTGCCACTACTCACATGACTTCCGATTCAGGTACTCTCTCGTCTTATTCCAATTTGAGCACCCCTCGGGGTATAATTATTGGTAATGACAACTCTATTCCAATTCAGGGTTATGGTCAGAAAACGTTGTCTCCCCCCAATCCACCACTTATCTTGAAAAATACTTTCCATGCCCCCAAATTGATTAAAAATTTAGTGTCTGTCCGAAAGTTCACCACTGACAATTTTGTTTCTGTTGAATTTGATCCTTTTGGTTTCTCTGTGAAGGATTTCAAAACGGGGAGTCATCTCATGAGGTGTGATAGTAGGGGGGTCTTTATCCTATCATGCCCGGTTTCAGTCCATCGAGTCAAGTCTTGCCGTCAGCTTTTGCAGCCATTTCTCCTTCCTTATGGCATGCTTACCTTGGTCATCCGGGATCTTCTATTTTATCAGTTTTAGATAAAAATAACTTTATTTCTTGTAAGGGTACGAGTTGTACTCAAATTTGTCGATCTTGTTCGTTAGGAAAAATTGTTAAGTTGCCATTTGTGGACTCAAATTCTCATACTTCAAAGCCATTTGATATTATTCATAGCGACCTATGGACGTCTCCTGTTCTAAGTTCGTTAGGTCATCGATATTATGTTCTGTTTTTGGATGATTAATCTAATTTTTTGTGGACGTTTCCAATTGCCAATAAATCTCAAGTGTTTTTTGTCTTCATAAAATTTAGAGCATTCATTAGAACACAATTCGAAAGAGAAATAAAAAATATTCAATGTGATAATGGGAAAGAGTATGACAATAGGGTGTTTCGGGAGTTCTATGATAATAATGGGATCAATTTTCATTTTTCGTGCCCTCATACATCTTCTCAAAATGGGAAAGCCGAACGCAAAATTCGTTCCATAAATAACATTGTCCGCACTCTCTTACTTCATGCTTCCGTACCCCCATATTTTTGGCATCATGCTCTGCAAATGGCAACATATCTCCTTAACATAATTTCGTCCAAAGGTCTGACATATTCTTCCCCCTCCAAATCCTATATAATAAGAACCCTTCTTATTCTCATCTTCGAATTTTTGGGTGCTTGTGTTATCCGTTATTCCCATCCACCACAATTAACAAACTTCAGGTTCGGTCTACTCCGTGTGTATTTTTGCGTTATCGTTTAATCATCGTGGTTATAAATGCTTTGATTTATCCTCCAAGAAAATCATAATTAATCGCCATGTCATTTTTTATGAAACCCAATTTCCTTTTACGAAAGTTCATACTCCCGAGCCTAGGTCGTATAATTTTTTGGATGACCAAATATCCCCGTATATTATTCGGCATTTTTCGGACATCTCCCGCACCCAAAACTCTCCAGCGGGCCCACTGCCCGCTGGCCCCACTGTACCGTCCCACGTTCCAGTTACTGGATCAGTCCCAGCAATTGGGCCAGTCCAACCCAATTCTGGAACTGGTCCAGTGGATGCTCCAAGTTACCGATTTGGGCCAGCAGGCCCACTGCCTGCTGGCCAGTCCGTCCCGAGCCCAACAAATTCCCAAAATTCACTCAATTCTTCCTCGAGTCATAGACCGGTCACTCGTAGTCAGCGGGGTATTTTTACACCTAAAAGACATTTTAATTTACATTCTGATGTCTCTAAATCCCCCTTGCCCCGTAATCTTGTGTCCGCCTTAAATGACCCTAATTGAAAAATTGCTATGACTGATGAATATACTGCTCTTATTGATAATAAGACGTGGGAGTTGGTGCCCTGTCCATATGGTATTAATGTTATCAAGTCTATGTGGATTTTTGCTCATAAGGAGAATTCAGATGGTTCATTTGCTCGACATAAGGCGCGACTTGTGGGTGATGGTAAGACTCAGCAGGTTGGGATAGATTGTGGGGAGACATTTAGTCTGGTGGTCAAGCCGGCTACTATTCGCACTGTGCTTAGCTTGGCTCTTTCAAAGACTTGGCATATTCATCAGTTGGATGTCAAGAATGCTTTCCTACATAGTGACCTCAAAGAAACAGTTTATATGCATCAGCCGTTGGGTTTCAGGGATCCCAACCGTCCTCATCATGTCTGTTTATTGAAGAAGTCCTTATATGGGCTTAAGCAGTCTCCACGAGCCTGGTATACGAGGTTTGCTGACTTTGTTTCGACTATTGGGTTCACTCACAGTAGGTCAGATAATTCCTTGTTCATCTACCTTCGTGGTTCGTCCTTGGCCTACATTCTGTTGTATGTGGATGATATCATTTTGACTGCCTCTTCCGATGCATTATGCCAGGCTATCATGGCCATGCTCAGCTCTAAGTTTGCTATGAAAGACTTAGGGCCCTTGAGTTACTTTTTGGGGATTGCCGTCAAGCGTCACTCAGATGGTTTGTTTTTGTCTCAACGAAAGTATGTTGCTGAGATCATAGAGAGGGATGAGATGTCATCGTGTAAGTCCACTTCCGAAGTTATGAGCTGACATGAGTGGAATCGAAGT